>VXBT01013612.1:1549977-1907975 GCA_013400235.1 Oriolus oriolus | reverse complement strand
AAAAAAAAAAAAAACAGAAGGAAAGCAAAACCAAAGAAATCCTGTCAGAAGAGATCTGTCTTTTAGCAAACAAAAGGCAGAGGGGAAAATGTCAGAGACCTCAAGTCAGATCTCACTTGGTATTTGTGAACTTGTTCTGTTAAGGATGGAAAAATGCTGGCGTGTCGCTTAGTCCAAACTAAATTTTGGATCTGAGATTTTGTAATTTTGATGTGTTATGAGCCTCTTGGAAACATCTCAGAGATAAAAAGTCCCCAAAAAGGGCTTTCCCTGTTAAGGACGGGGGGGGAAACCTGTAAGATTCTAATCTAAACCCAACCTTAATACCTCGGAACGTGGAAATGCAGAGTGTGGCTCATTGTTGCCATGGATTGTAGCACTGTGCTGTTGGGTCACAAAACACAGCACTGCCACTGAAGTAATGGGAGTAGATAAAAAGGCTGCTTAAAAGGCAGAGGTTTTTGTGTGCACACATCTCCTTATATTGACAAGTGGGAAAATATTGAAAAGCGCTGGAGCGTTTAATTGAGTTTGTGCGGAATGTCCAGGTCTGTACAGCTGGGCTGTGGGGGCAATTTAAGTGTTTGTGCCTGCAAATGGAGTGGGCACAGCTCTGTTTCTGGTTGGTTTTGTGCTGGGTTTTTGGCGTTAGAAAAGCCAGGTAAAGAACCTGCTGCTGTCTCACCCCTGCCCCAGGAACGACACCAGTTTGTATGATTTTTTTTTTTAATGAAACATCTATTCAGTCTTAGAAAGCAACAAGGAGAGAGAAAAATGGGTTTGTCTTTATCCCACTGAGAAGAAAGAACGATGGAAATAAGGGAAGCTTAATTAAAAATAAAAGCCAAATGGATTGAGCTCTTCTGCCCAGGCTACCTGTGTATCTTAGGTCAAGGTGGGTCTTGGGGGGAAGGAACTTTAGTTAATTCACACACAGATGGGGTCAGTAAGTACTGAAGATAAAAGGAAATTATTTTAAAGCTCATGTTCATTGTCTAATCTAGAAATACTCTGTAAAATAAATAATGAAAGTTTTATTTTCTTTGTATTCTGGCAGTTCTGAGTAGACAGTGTTACATCAAGAGCTTTTCAGCCTATTCTAAGGAGACAAAGCTTGAGTGCCCCTTGTCCCTTTCCTTGACTTCCCAGGAACTTTTCAACCAGCTGGGCAGCTTCAGTACCCTGTTACAGATTTTGCTGGCAAGAAGTAGAAGTGTCAAAAATAATAAATTACCTGCAAGGGTTATAGGTGGGTGTAAGAGGAAAATGCTTCTACCAAAGGGAAAAATCTTTAACAATCTTATACCTTGCTTGACACTGGAGCATTGAGGCAGCAGGCAAAACCTTTTTTAAAAAAAAACAAAAAAACTCCTTCCCTGACCAGAGGAAATGTTAAAATAATACTTTGGCATTTCATATGTGGGTTCTGCAGTGCAGAACATGGGTGTGATTGAGTTCAGGGTATTGTCTTGTCACTGCAATGCTGTGATTTTACCACCAGCTAAATCTGCTCCCATGGCTGCTCTCTGGTCTATAATGGCAACGTGCTTCTTAATTTATATGAAGTTCTCTTTTAAATTTTCACACAATTTGATCACCTGAAGAGGTCTTTTTCTCTGAGGGAATATTGAGGTAGACTTTTGGTCTTGCCCAGTCCTTCACTGTGATATTAGCACTTAATTAGTTGTGTCTCTGTTTCAGTAAGGAAAAAACGAAAAGCTGATGAATGAAATGAACAGAAAAAGCAGGTGTGGAACATCCGTTGTGGGCAGAGAGGTATTCATGGTATTTAAATTGTAAAGGAATTTTTCTAGAATAGAATAATGATTGCTCTCAGCTGACATCACTTCATTATTCAGAGAACTCTGCTATTCCTATCAGGCTTATTTCTTAAAATGTCACTGTTTTCTTGCATATTATTAGGAGCTAGTCCTGTTTACTGAGATCTCCAGGGTTGCCTGAGATCTTGGAGGTGTTGCTTTACTCAGACTGAAAAAAGCCACAAGTCTAAGCGTGAGGACTTGCAAACCTAATTATTGCTTAAGGGTGTGTTTGCGGAGTGAGACCTGGGGAATAAAGGCTCCTGCCTCTGGGGGAATGACTTTGTGACAGGAATGGGGGCAGGATTTAGCAGAGCCTGGGACTGGATGGCCACCAAGCCTGAGCCAGGTGGTGTGGCAGGAGAGCATCTGCCCCTGAAGCAGAACTTCTCCTGGTTGAATGTCTTGAAGCACACATTGGTGCTAGGAGTGGAAAAATCTGCTTCAGTTTTGAGCTTAAGCAGATTAAAGACAGTGTAAACTTACTAGTTGGCTCCAGGGAAGAGACTGCCTTTTAGCAAGTGAAGTCTGTGTTTGCCTGTTTAGCGCCAGTTTCAGGGAGATCCTTTCACTTTCATATCTGAAAATGAAGCTGCATCCCAGACAGTTCTGTGGACTGTTGAGTTTTCTAGATTTGACACTGAAATTGGGAAATTTTTTTTTTATGTTGGGCAACTGGTGTTTTTTCCAGCCTAAACTGCAGTTTAACTCTTTGTTTTATGACCCTTTGCAACAAGAAGGTTAAATGTCAGAGGTTTCTTACATAACCTGAAGAACTACTTGCAAAAATGTGTATAAATTTTAATCCTCCTATTTCCTGAAGCTTCCCAGAGTGATCTTTGGCTCTGAGAATTTCTCACTTGGGACCACCAGAGTTTCCTTCCTCTGCTGCAATACCATTATCAACTTGTGGGTTAACTCCACTGAAAAATGAGTCGAGCTGTGGTGGCACCGAGGCTGTGGGTCAGATGTGACAGGCTGTGCCAGGAACCTGCCTGAGCTCAGCAAAACCAGCTCAGTTTGCTTATTCAATTCTCCAAGAAAAAGACTAAATATGGTTATTTCCTCCCAAATCATAACTTGCATCTGACGTACAATTTCTTCTGATTTAAAGCTCGAATGTGTGGCCAGAGACTATCCAGCCTGTGGGCTGCTAGAGCAGCAGCTTAGATATCTTGAAAAGCGCTTAATAAAGCGATTATGGAAGGGAAATGCGAACTCCACCTGAATTCTGATGACACCCCGTGGTTTCTGTTGTGACGGTCGCGGTGGCAGCCGGCACAGACACTCCTCTGCCTGATTGTGAGCTGCAGGAAGCTGCTGTTCTCATTTATCTGCGTGCCACCAAGTTTCCCACAAACACTCCACACCTGCGTGAGCTTGTTCAATAACTGAAAATTAGTTAAAGCCAGCTGTTGGGGTAAGGAAAGGCACTTTGTCATCCTGCCTTTATTTTTGTCATCTTATGGTGGGAGCTTTCTTCAGGCAGCTACCGAGGAAATATGGCAAAACCAAAAGATGTTCAGCATGAGCACTCAGGAGTTTGGAGCATTTTTTCAAGGAAGGGAAAATGCATCACCTTTGTGGAGCTGGCCGTGTGCTCTGTATTTGAATACAGGTGCTGTATTTATTATACCTGCCAGAGGAGTTACAGTAGCAGGCACTGCTGATTTGGAGTCGGAATTTCGCTTACACGTGCGCTTAGGGCACGAGGAACTTGTCACCCAAAAGAAGCTCGTTCTGATGGTCACCAGGAGCTGTGCCCTAGCCCACTTCTGACAAAACTGTTCTTTTGCTCCCTAATTTTGTCCGCTGAGGTCTAAAAAGGTAACTGTTTAATTTAGATTAAAGTGAGCTAAAGGGAAGACTTCTGCCATTTCTGTTCAGGCATCATCATGGCGTTCCTGAATTTCCTGAAGTATTTTGGACAACCATTATTTACTTGACCTTGCTCTCAGAAAATTGCTGCTTCACAGACAGTGCAGTCGGTCCTGTGAGTCATCAGAATATTTTTTTGATGATCATTATTTTTTTTGCTCAGATTTCAAGCATGGCTGGAGGTTGAAGCAACTCAAATTGAGTGGTAAAAACAAGGCCTCGAATAAACTCCAGAACTGCTGATTGCATTGATTGTTTGGAACCTTTTAACAATGATGTTTTACCACAAATATAATGAAGGCTTTCTTTTTTACTTCACATTAAGTCTTTTAATTAGAGGACAAAATGTAGTTGCTACGTGTAACTTACTGTACCACAAGCTGTGCTGGAGTTAATTCTGTATTAAACCAGTAACTGTTTCATTAACTGTATTAACAGACCCATAATCAGAGTGTGGAAGTTTGATGTCTTCTTTTTAATATCACTGCGTTCCAGCTTTGTTTACAGCTTTATTGGCATAGCTGGTGTGTCAGCAGGTATTCTTACTTTATAGTATGCAGACCTTTTAATTGCCCTCATTGTTGAGAAATTAATTTCTATTGAATTTTGAGAAGTGATAGCTGCTGAAGCGTGTAATCAGGTTGGGATGGATGTTGCAAACAGGAGCCCGCGGCCCCTGTTGTGACAGCTGCTGTGCCACCTTTGTGTCTTGCCGTGTGCTGCAGAGATATGGACATGGTGAACACCAAGAAAGAAGAAAGATGTTGGCTGGGTCAGCAAGCTTTGCTCCTGCATTTGATGAGTAATTAGGTGATGTTAATGCTGTTGTGGTGTAGCTGAGATTACTCTTCCACTGAATGAAAGTAAACACCTATTTATCCTGCAGCAGGGTTGAACTCTGTGGGTTTATCTCCCCCAAAATTACCTTTCTGGAATGAAATTTCTAGTGCTGAGTCATATTTTTTGAGGTGCTTTTTTTTCCTTCATATGAATTTGTACATTAAATGGTATTTGGTTTATTGGAGCATGCAATGGTACATTGCTGTGTGTGCCTCGAAAGTGAACCCCCCACTGCTGTTGGTCAAGGACAATTCTCCACCTGAGTCAGACCGAGCTGTTGTACTTTACTTTTGAGTACAAACCCCTCGAATTTGGATTGTTGCTGGTACCATTGTAGCACTGTGACTGGTTAGTGTAATAGCATTTCATAAAACTGAAAGTGTCTGGAAAATATCCAGTGATTAAGATGTTTGTGTGAATCTTTGCTAGCAAATCACTTAAGAAGGGATGTAAATAATTGGCTATAAATACCTTAAGAATCCAAGAGGCTTGGGAGAGTAGTCATGGGTGACTGGAAAGGCACACTGATAAGTTTTTCCAGGCCACTTTGTAGCTGATGAATAGGTGCCCTATGATAAAACTTGCTGGATTTTGAACTTGGTAAAAGCCCAAGTTCTCTGGTACACCATGGGGAATATACACTCGGTTAATCTTTATTCCTTCTCTTTTGCATTGAATATGTAGCAGTTCTGGGAGCCAGTGTTCACAGTAATCCATCAGCTTTTCCATTTGATTTCATGCAGCCTGGCTGTGTGACTGTCAGCAGATCCCCTGCCACCCTCTCCCGTGGGGTGACCTGGCTGAGCGCTCTGCTCTGGGTCACTTTCCCTCTGCTTCTGGAACTTGTGGGGAGTCAGCAGAGGGGATCAGTGATTCTCAGGCACCACTGAGAAGGGTTTTTATCTCAACCCACAAATTTTCTCCCTGTTACTCCTTGGGTTCTCTCCCCCATCCCACCGGGGGAGTCTGAGCTGGGGCTGGGGTTAAACCATGCCACGCTGGGAAGATTGTTAATCTCCTTCACCCGTTGCTGCTGTTCTGCCTTCTGTCATTGATAAAACCTCACTTTAATACCAGAGGCAGGAAAATAACCCCCCAAAATGCTTTACTATCCCTGGAGGAAATAGGGGTTTTATTTTCTATATAAACATTGAAGAACTGTGTGCACTGCCACTGCGAGCACCACCTGTAGTTAAATGGCTGTTGTTTCTGCAGAGAACCAGGAAAGCTCTATTTTCCAATTACAAATGGGAAAATCCGCAGGGTGATATTGGATTAATTGACAGGCAGCCATGCATGAGTAATCCTGCACTTCCAAATGTAAATAACAAGTGCTTTGGAACAGTTAGAATAAAGATTTTATATTTATTGAAATTAATCCAGAACTCCGAGCTGTGTCTGTACACAGTAAAGAAATAAGTGATCATTAAACAAAGCCCACAGCCTTGTCTGTGCTGCACAGAACCTGTGTACCAACCTTTTAAAAAATCATTGTTGGAGTAATTGCTTTTCTTTCTGCTTTAGCATAGAACAGCTCCAACATCACAGTTTCAAAATGGGAAGAAAAATGTGCTTTAAGTGGTTTTATTTAACTAATTACATGGCTAGGCGTGTAATTTAAATAAAATTGCTTGATTTGTTAATAAGTTGTTTAAATTAATAGGGGGGGGAAAAAAGTGCTCCAGCAGTTCATCTTATAGCCCTGCAGTTTCACATGGAATACCATGTTTAATTTGGCAACTGACTTTGAGGGTGTAATACACCACCAGCAACAAAAAACCAAACAAAGATGTTCTAGTCCTGGTAAGATGTATTTCTCTTCCTCACGAAAATAAACCAAGGGAAGGAAATTACACTACATGTGCACATTATTTTGTTTACTTTTATGCAAATCAGGCTGTTGAGGAGGAATTTGTTGTAAACTCCAGGACAGACCAATTTGATATTGTCCCAGAGAGATGTACGCTTGAATATTTAACAAAAGCAACAATGCCAGTGAATAGATGACATTAAAAGTATTACTTTTGCATAATTTATGTTCAGTGGTTCTGATATCAGGCTTCACTTCATCACCTGCTTACACAGAGAGTGCTGGATGTTTCAAATCTCATTAAGCTATTTATTCATTGTAATGAATGATTTTAATGTACTGTATTAAGGTTATGCCACACTGCACTGTTCAAAAATCCATCTTACTGTACATATTTTAATGTTTGCAGTCAAATTAATACGTTTATTACTGCCTCAATGGTTGAGTGGACACTGTTCATACATTAATCATTGTTGTCTCTGCTTCATCCCACTCCTTTGCTTAAGTTTGTAACGCCACATTCCGTGATAGAGATGTAATGATCTGCCCGTCTATGTGCAAAGCCTGATGCCAGAGCCTGGCCATCATGTTACTCAGGTGTTCTTAGATCCACAAAATGCATGGTATTTCCATGCACCTTGCCAGAAATACATTACATTTTAAGGTAATAAAAAGTGCACGTCCAGCAGCCTCTGCTAACTTCCCCTGCAAAATCCTTCATATTGTCTGTGCACGGCAAAGACAGGCAATAATACTTCATGGCACCACCAGCAGGCAGTTTAAACTGAAGTTCTTCTGGTCCTACAATAAATCTAACCATATTTTATATTTAGATGCATTTTAACGATGTGCCAAGTGCCAATATGAGTGTAGCTGATAGGGAGTTTGTACCTTACTGTTAACTTAGCAAAGGGCAGGTGTCAGCTGTTACAGCTTGAACTTGAAAATTATATATGTTCACTTGATATGCTTTAATAAATAATGTCTTTTGAGTTGATTGTCAGTCTCTTCCCTGGAGTTTTTTCACTCCTGGTTCTCTATCACTCACTCAGGTTTTGAAATTCCAACCATGTAAAAGGTGGTTGAAAATTGCTCGTCTGAGAGGGAGAAAAAAAGAGTTAAAAGCTGTGTTTTACTGGAAAATGTTTGTGGAAAATTTGGTTAAATGGGCTTCAGATAACTAAATAGTGATTCTGGTCCTATGACTGTGATTGATTGTGATGGCAAAGACACCAAGAAGGCCAGCAACGTCAGAACATGAAAAGCAAAGCTTTTAGCTTCAATTGTAGCTAAATTGACTGCCCAAATGTTAATTAACCAAAATCTGAGTTTCTCTCACGGTAGCTAAAAGTAGTAGTAGCAGCAGCTTTTAGCCTAAATGAATTCCTTAATAACTTCATATAGTGCTTGTGTGTTATAACAATGTAAGAACGATGAAGGTCTTTCCTCAGAAGTTGTTTCCCATCATGAGACAGCACAATAATGCTGGAATGTGAGCACTGCCCATGGGACAGGACATTCCATCCCTGCTCAAGAAGTAAATGCTGCTTCTGTCTCGACTCTTTCAAAGGCAGATTTTCAGCACCTGGTTTCTAGGTTGCGATCTCACATACAAATATACTTCTATAACTTAAGAGAAAGTACTTCTGAAGAGCACCAGGAAAACCTTGGATATGGACCGGTTCCTTAGGTTACATCTCCCTTCCCCACGTGTGTAAGTGCTGGCGATGCTCAGCACTGGCAGGTTGAAATTGGATCCATATCTGTGGTGGAGTTGCCTATTTTGGTCCAGGAGGACTGCAAGCCACTCCAGTTGGAGAAGGAGAGTGAAATTCTTTGGGGTTTGCCAATAAAATTAGGAGGCAGAGAGGTGCAGCTGGGCTGGCATTGGTGTCTTCTAGTATGCCGTTATTTACGCGTTTAAAAGACCAAAGAGAATTAAACCTTCTCTGCCCAAAAATTTCTCCTAATTTCTAAGCAGTGTGCTGCTAAGAGGCATTAGTGAAGTTCTTGGACTCCTGACAGTTTGCAGGATCAGGCTCTTTGGGAGTTTACCCTGGGCAGATGCACACAGCATTGGCATGCTGCTCAGCAAGCTGAAAGAAATCCCAGCGATCCCAAATTTGGGCCAGGTTTTCTCCTAGTTGACAGAATGTCAGTGAGCCAGGGAAGAAATTTAAGGGGGTTATCTTCTCAAGATATTAAGCTCTTCCAAGCTGACAGCTTTGTTGCAGAGGTCAGCTAGGAGGAACAAGAAAGAGGCCCTGTGATCCAAAGATGGACTGACAGATATGATTTCTTTTCCCTTTATTGAATTATAATGTCAGTGGTTGTGTCCCATTACTCCTATGAGACTGGAAACCTCCATCTGAAATCGGAAGAAAATGGATTTCACTTGGTAAAGACAGATTTTTTTCATTTTTTTTTTGGTTCTCAACCACTCTTTGGGGTAGCTCAGGTGTGAGGCAGCATGTGGGGCTGGCTGATGAAATCTGAATTAACTTGGTATATGGAACAGAAACAGAGTGAATGCAAACCCTGAGGTGGGGGTGTTTTTCCCAGTGGTGAATATGCAGCGTCATCATCCTCGCAGCCCCCAAACAAAGGGGGTTTGTGTAGCTCAGTTCAGGAAATGCAAAATGCCGAAGTTTATAATTTTGGCTGGGCCCGTGTTGGAAGACAAATCAGGTACAGTTTTCCTATGTAAAATGTCTCCCTGGTTGCATGGTTGCAGTAATGACAGGATCCTTTCCTAGTCTGATTTCCTATCTAATTTCTTTCACTTTAGCTGCTGCATGTACAGCAGAAAGGTCATCTTGCCTTTTGTGCTCTGCTTTGGTGGCGTTGGCTCTGCTTTGACAAAGCTGCATCATCAGCCATGAGCAGCAGCACATAATGTATGAAAAAGAAGAAAATCCTTAGGAAAACTGCACTGAATGTACACAATTACTTTGGGTGACGTTATGTTCATCACAGATAATTGGCAAGTTTGAAAGTGCATTTTTGAGCTATATATGAAATGTCCAGTACAGTATGGCTAATACAGTGAATATATGTAGTGTTTAAGCTTTCCTGGTGACAGCTCTGCTCACTGAGTAATGGGATCAGAGAAGAGGGGATAGAACCACCCAATTTCTCTTTTCCAGTCCTAAAATCTCTTCATAAAACTGGGAAGGCAATTTCAGCCATCAGAACATAATGTTTGAATTAACTAGTTATATGTCAGAACCATTTTTTATGACCTCTTTGGTCATATTACGGTGTGCTTTGAGTGGCAAAGGTGTCAGAACCTTATAAGATGAGGCTTATCTCATCTTGGGTGTGGTGGCAATAATGTGTACAGGGGCTGACTGGAGCAGCTGAGCTGAAGGCAATCTCATTCTGTAGGGTTCCTTATAAGAGAAGAATTCATTAAAAAGGAGACTGATAAATACACAGCGTGCTGTTGTTCTTGAAAGGACCTATATGAATATTGGAAATAACAAAGAATAGTGAAGTTAATTAGAAAAGTAAGTCTTGTGATTTAATTCTGAGACCCAGGATTTGTGAATAGGTGAAAAAGTCCTGACTTTTCATAATTCCCTCGCTCCCCCCAAGAACTTTTTGTTAACTGCGTAAGTATATAAGGTCCCAGCCTTTGAGAGCTTTTTACTTTCCTTTTCAGAAAAAAAACCCTAAGTTTTTTCTGGAATTTTCAGTTATCTGATCACGTAATGGAGGTAAACATCCCCCAAGGGCTGTAGAGGGGAGGCCAAGGTACAACGCGTATCACGGCGTTTTCCAAGGGAAGCGCTGCTGTCGGAGCAGCTCGAACAAACAGACAAGAACCAGCGCCATGGAACGTGGGAGAAGGTGCAGAGAAGGTTTATTTGAGGGAGAATAGGAAGTGTAAGTGCTTGGCTTTGGCTCCTGGAGAACACATTAGCTCTGACAATAGCAGGTGATGAAGACAGCCCCGGTGCGGGCGCGTGGCCCCTCTGGATTGTTGGCGGAGCACTGCTGGGAACACCAACTGCTTTTCCATGGTGACTGGGCACAGGCACTTGTGCCACTCCCTGTAGTGGACCAGAATGACAACCTTCTGTGTCCTGGAAAAATGGTGAAAGCTTTTTATCAGACTGAGGAAAAAAATTAGGAAGTGGTGAAATGGATCCTGTGTAACCTGGAATGCTTTTCATGGATGCTTTAGTACAAATTCACCTGTGTGGCTCCAGACACACCACACAGAACTTTTTGAAGGCACAGCAGTGGATGTTTGTAGTTAGATCTCAGACAGATATTCTGTAGAAGAAAAATCTTGCTTTTTTTTTTTGTGGGGAGTCCAGTAAGTTTCATTTTAGGGAAAGATGATATATAATTGTTTCTGATATGTGCAAAGCTAAAGCAAGAAGAACGTTATTGCATCTGTGGAGCTTCTTCTCATGAGAAGAATCCTTGCATAACTCTCAGAGTACGTCCTGGCTGCTATTTCAAGCTAATAGGGATGTTTTACTAAGGCACGCTTCTGGGAATTGAAAGAAATGTGGCATGAAAGAGGTTAAATCAATACCCAGATTTTCAGAAATGTATTTCAAAAAGAATTGTAGCAGTTGATTTTCTCCATTTTTCAGGGAGGTAATGAAAAATAAATGGGAAGACTACTTAGCACTTCATGTCTGATAACTCAGAGAGCATATATACAAAGCTGTAGTCAATTTTAAAGGCATTTGAGGAGTGATAGATTTATGGATGAAGGCAGCATGGGCAGTGTCCTTGGCTGTTCTGTCTGGAACAGGGTGTGTGGGTGTGGCAGTGATGGCCTGGGTCTGCCGAATTCTGGTTTTTTGATACTTTGGGGCTTCTGACCAAACCTTCCTGATGCTATAATTTTATTATCTCTGATACTCCAACTTGATGCAAGGAGGTATAGACAGAGAATTGGGGGCTGCTCTTGAACACCTGCAGGCAGACGCTGTTTACAGAGCTAAATAAAAATGCTTTGAAATTAAGAGATGACTGACAACCTACATTCATAACCTCGGTTTTAGTGCTTCCTACCTTTTGAGTGCTTCACATTGCAATTTTTACATTCTTTTAATGTATTTCTTCTGGTTGTAGGCGGACAGGAATAACAGACCCTACAGGCATTATTTGGGAGTGATGGTACTCTGAGGGTGGCTCTGTTCTATTTTAGTGTTCTTATAGATGTAGTGTCTTTTTGTTTACCCTAGCATGGATATTAATTGCATATTATTGCATTATATGCACAATATAATACATTACTATTATGTGTGTAATGTTATATTACATGTATAATGCATTAATACACAATAATTAGCGAGGTCTTCACTTTGAGGTCCATCACAAATTCTTTAGCTACATGAATTCAATTCATCAAGTAATTTCATGAAATCTTAACCTCTACAGTGACTAAAGGAAGCCTTATTGAGAGCTGGAACATCTTATGGATAGGGCTATTTATCCGAAGTTCTATTATTAGCCTAGAAAGAAGGGCTCACCATGTATTTTTATTAAAAATGACAATGTACTTAACATCTTTAATGAAAACTAACCATTGTGATATGAATTTAGAAACCCTGACACCTTATTTTATAGAAATGAAGTCCCCTAGTATATTAAAATTAACATTTTTTAATAACAAAAAGTGATATAGTCCAGTGGAGTAGGACTAAATTTATCTTATGATTGTAGTTGTCATGGCTTTGAGTATTTATTGAGTAGTTTTAAAAGTTCATTAAACTCAAGAGATTAAATATTGCCCCGAGCAGTGCTCCATAAAAGAAAAAATATAGTGCTATTACTTGGTAAAATGTTGTGCTATGTTGTTAATTTAACTCCCCTGAGTTCTCGTCTTCTGACTCAAAAGACATTTTTTCATGCTCCTGACGGTGACATTTTCCATGGATCTCGGTTGTCCTGGGCTGTTGGTCTGTCTGGGCTCCCAGGGCAGCTCCCGCCTGCAGGTGCCGTCTGTGGAGCTCCCGGTGGGATCCTGTCCGTGGGGTGGGATGCTGAGCCTGCCCCATTCCCAGAGCAGGATTGTGCTGCCCTGGGGAATGCCAGCCCTGCTCCGTGACTGTGGGAGCTCTGGCGAGCTGCAGCTTCCCCAGGACAGCCCTGGCTGGGCACAGGGGACGCTCGGCTTTCCTTGAGCGTTCCTGAGACTCCTGCCAAGGACTCTGCTCCTGCCTTGGCAGGTTTCTCCAGGAATACACCTTCAAGGCCCTCCACAGGCATCATGTTGCAGATTCTCAAACTGGGAGTGTGTGTGTGGGGAGCTGTGTAGAAAGGCTTTAAATAATGCAGCTGGTACTGCATGGGATCGCTTACACGTCCAGAGCAATCGAGTAGGAGCATCCGGGGATGGAACTGACATGCTCTTCTTTGGCTTTCAAATAAATTTCAGATGAATCATAAACTCCTTTATTTCTAAACAATTTAACATCAGTTACAAGATATGGTTCTGAGCCGAAATCTTGTTATACTTTCTGTAACTTAAGTAAAATAACTGATTTCTAACACATACTGGTTTTAAGAGATATTCTGGAAATAGAGCATAAGATTTCCTCATTTGCTGGTGTGCTTTGTATTCTCTGGGCCCTTGAGTTTCTCTTTCCTTTCTCCTTATGTAGGTGGTTGAGGGCTTTCTTTAATCATTATTTTTAACCCCTAGATCCATGTGTGTAGATGTGAGGTAGGTGGATATTTTTCCAGTTCTGTGTGTTTGTGCAGAGGTTCCTGCCTGGGGATGTGCACATTTCGCATGCATGCCAGGCAGGATGTGTGTGTAAATCACGGATTGATTTGGAAATTAAACTTGCTGGCCCTCTAGCAATATCTAAGTTTACAGTGACAAAACCATAACAGGGAATTAGAGAGAACCTCTCCTAAAATCAAATCAGGCTCTTGTTTTGCAGCAAGTAATTAGATTGCAGTTTGCTTCATTGCAAAACTCACCACGGCCAGTAAATTAAACTATCACTCGTCTTGCAAAAATAGTTGCCGTTGGACTACTTGACAGTGGCCTTTCTTTGCCTATATTTTCCAGTTTTTTACCAAATGAAATTAAGTTTTACATTAGCATTGGTAGCAGCTGCTGCTGTTAAATTTGTAGTCTTACACAATTTACTCTGGGCTTTATTATGAAATTTAACCTATTACTGATCTGTCTAATAATGTTATGTGTCTTGGGACAACCTGAATGCTCCAGAATGAGTCCTGAATGAATTGCCTTATACACAAGGCAACAGTCTAATGGAGTTGCAGGATAGAAAAAACAATGTACAGTTCATCTTTTGCCATTGTATCCCTTCACCTCCTCTGAGCAAAATGTATTTATCAATTAAAGGAGTTATACAGAATATTCCATTTATCAACCAATTGCCCTTTTCTTGTTTCTAATGCATTTGTTTGAGCCTCAAACATGTTTTTCAGTTGTGAGATGTATCTTCTGTCTGTACAAATAAACACAAGCTTTAGCCTTTAGCGAGATACTTGAAAAGGAGATAAATACATGTTTAACTCACTAAGTTATGCAGAAAAATGACAAAACAAAATTGGATGATCTCGTATTGCCTTTATGTATGCAGGGGGCATGGGAGATGCAGGTCTTCAATGTGCAGCTAATAAAAGCTGATGTTTGGCCATTCGATGTTTCAACTCCTGTGCACCTCGCAGGCTTGAAGTGGCTCACGGAGAGTTTGGGAGATGTGCAAGTAGATGGTAATTTTTTGAAAATGAAGCATTTCACAGCTGCTTGTTGCTGTGCTGAAGCTTTAACCTCAGCACAGGCATTTTTCGAGGCTGATCTGGCTTCCTTCTCATCCTGTCTGGTTGGCCTCCCTTTCTGTCCCATCTGCAGAACTGAGGGGCTGTCGGTGCTCACGGAATCCTCGCCACCAGCACCACCCAATGCTGACCATGACTGAGCATCTTGCAGCCCATGGGTGTGCTGCCAGTAATTAGCACCGTGTTTTGTAAACCCTGGATAGTTAATTCCTGGGTTTTTTTCGTTTTTACTACTTATGGACTTGAGTGGTCAGCCTGTGAGGGCTGTGCCAGAACCGAGGTCAGTCCTGTTTGATGATCACCCCTGGTGTGCAGTTTTACGCAGTGTAGCAGTGCTTTTTCCTTGGAAGTGTCTGGGAGAGAATTTATGCTGTGAAGCAGAGGGGAACTGAGGCTTTTATCAAGGTAGGAGAGTTGTTTGGTTTCACTGCTGGCTTTTTTTTATTATGAGCTTGTATTAGAACCAGATAGCTTTGTAGAAATGGTCAAAAGATCAGTAAAATTGAATAGTAAATTTTGCTGTGGTAAAATCAGTGTGGAACAGTAGTTATTTGATGGCATGCTCGTCACAAAATACAGAGGTGTTTGTTTCAGCCTGATCAAAATACAAGATTGGAAACCTGTTGGAACAAACTGCAGGTTTATGCTTGTTATTTTATGATTTATAATATAAAATGAAAACTCTACTGCATAACCTTTCAGGTGAGAATTTATTTTCACAAATAAATTCCTCACAATGTAGAGTAAGTTCTGAAACGCCAATGTACTCATAAGTTAAATATTCAACTTTTCAATTGGCTTTGATGCATTAAGTAAGCAAATTATTTCTGCTCGCTTTTTTAATTACTCTAGCTCATGCCAACCCTAGAATGGAGAGTTGTGGTTCCACCCTGGCAGTGTTAGGCTCAGAAAGACAGGAGCCCCCACTATTTGAAGTGGAAGGACTGGTTTAAAATGGGATGCAGACTGCAGGTCCAAACTTCTATCAGTTGGTTCTCTTCATTTAAGTAGGGCTTACATGGTCTCAGCTGTGGGTTTTGCTCTTTAAAGTAAAATATGAACATTACGGAAGGCAACCTGTAGAAAGTATGGAGATGTTCATGCCTTTTTAAAAAATTATTTTCTTGAAATATTTAAATGACTGGCAACCATGGAAAATTAAAACATTAGGGATAAGTACTGCTTTCACCTACTATTGACCATAAAGCTTATGGAGTTGTAGCAAATATCAAGCTGGTTTAAATTGGCAGCTTGACAGTGAGAAGATATTTGCTGGTTTATTCTTTTGCCTGATTCCATTCATTTGACTCAAATCTTCTGTGTAGCAGTAAGAATAAGAGAATTCCATTTTAACTTCCAAAGTGAGCTTTCCCTTTTTTCCCCCCATGGAGGCAATAACATTGCAATGGCTCAGTATCCTTGACAATACCAGCTTTGGAAGATTGAGCTAATTTATTTAATTTTCACAGTTAGCACACTCTGTCACAATGATGGGTTTCTGTCACATTCAACATCAGAAAAATTTTACACTTCTCAGCATTTCAGAAATGACCAGTGACATTAAAACTGTAGATAGCACCTGGCTTGGAGGTAATTCTTTGCAACTTAATTGTAATTGTGATGGTTGCAAAGAAGCTACATGACGATTCCTGATGAGGATTGCACAGGGAGATGGTAAAGCTGTCAGGTGTGGGATGGCTTGAAGGAGAATTTGCTCCTTTATGGTTTTCTTCCAGTTTTGTGGTTTTACTGTTCTTTTATCATCTCTTTAGTGCCTTACGTGTATATAGCACACTTGAGAGAAAACTGCAGATGTAGTCAGAGATTGGGATGCTCCAAAAAGTCCATGGTGTGCAATATATTGTGGGTGCATGAGATTTTTTTGAGTGGGGACCTTCTGTAGTTGGTTTATGCTGAGCTGAAGTCAAAAGACCCAGTGCAGCTCAAGTGAGTGCACTGAGAGAGAGAGAGGTATTTATATATGCCTGTATGTGTGTGTGTATATGTGGTTATAAAGGAATATATAAAGGAATGGTTCTCTTAAGGAAGCACAGGACTGATGGTATCTTGGCTTTTATCATGAAATTCCCCTACTGGAGAGAAGCCCTGGAAGCCCAAACGTGCTGATGGGGCGGTCTGGCTGGGCAGCAGCCCTGGCACAGCCTGCGTGGAGCAGTGTGGGAGCCGTGGAGTTTGGAAATGGATTGCAGGGGATTTGGAGGTCAGAACTGAGCATCCAGCACCGGCATCAAGGATGGTTTTCCCGAACAGCTGAGGCTGATGATGCACAGCAGGCGTGGGGAGCAGGAAAGGGCAAGCAGTGCCGAGGGTCCTGCGGGCAGGACGGGCTCTGCAGCCCCGGAGCGCCGGCTCAGAGTCCAGACCTTGCTGGGAGTGAAGCTCACGCGGAGCCAGAGAGGTGGGAAGCAGCACCATGGATGGATGCACAGGAGATCAGAGGTGAGAGAGGGCTGCCGAAGGCAGGAAGGAAAACAGGCTTGAGGAATTGCTCCTTGGCATTGCCTGTGGGCAAGATTGAGCACCCGTGTAAACACTTTACACCATCGGGGCCCACGTTTCATTTATTATTTTCTTAAAGGATGGGTTCTAGCAACTTTATGTGGGAAGAAGCAGCATGAGCTGGCAGCACCGTTTTTGCTGCAAAACTGTTAAACAAATAAGTGTTACAGAAGTAAACCTGTGAGAAATGAAACATCTTTGTACTTTACTGAGCCAATTAAAAAAAATCAGGGAACCCTTCCTACATGTATTAGAAATCTGTTTTAAAATCTGTTAGGTGGATATTTTCAGTTGAGGGAAGTTATGTTGCTGTAATGTTTTCTCATTCGTTTCATCTCAAATATGTGAAACCTGCTGTTTCCTAAATAAGTAAAAGCAGATGGAGCAGCCTCGGTGATAGGTTTTGCTGAACACTTCAACTCTGTTAGTTCAATTCTCACTTATTTAATGCCTTTACATTAGAGATCTACTTGAAGTTTGCAGTGTGGAATGTCTCACAAATACAACATTGACTGGGAAAGTTAGTGGAATATATCAAAATAGTATTTATCTACTCTGTTTTATTCTCCTTGGTATCTTTCACTCCAAAGGATTAATTTGGCCAAATCATAACATCAGAGTTGTGCCAACCTTGAAATAAAAAACCCACTAAACCAACAACCCAAAACTTGTGAGTTAGTGTCCAGATGTTTGTGAGCTTGGCAAAGGGAGATATGTTTTCAAGTTCTTTATTTGTTTCTTGGTTTCAGGGACTTCAGATATACACTAATTTCCAGTTTTCCAACATTTTTAGTGTATTTTTTGTATTGTATATATATTTTTTAAAGGGAGGCTTTTCCAGTAACCTAATTTCCAGGATCTAGAAGAAAAAATGAATGTTGCAGGGTTTTTGATGTCACTGCTGACAGTGGTTCTCAGAACCACAGTGTGAATTTTCCTTGATTTTGTTTATTTGTTTTTACTGCTTTCCAAGTGAGGTTGGGTCATCAATTATTGGAGTGTCAAGGTTAGCAGTACGTTTTTAGTCGTGCACACTATGATTTGTACAAATTAAGGCTTTGACCTTTTGATTTTCTTTGCCTTCAGAGGGGGATTGCCAGCAAAGGTGTTGGGAAGTGTTGTAGAGGAAATGCCAAAGGTAAGGAGGGAAGGTTTCCAAATAGAAATCAGTCTGGAATCATGTTCATCGGTCTTTGTAAACACATCAAATCCAAATGTTGTCATCCTGCCCAGACCAAAACTGTCACATTCCCATTGTTTCCAGTAGGTGAGGATTTCATCCCAGAGTGCTGCTGGAGTATTTTGAGCTCTGATGAAAATAGCTGCCACTGTCTGACATTGATGATAAGGTGAATAAAGTGAATGTTGTGCAGGATAATGAATTTTTCCCAGTTACAGCTCCTCTTTCTTCAGGTACAGCAATTAAATTCATTCCTGAATTTTTGTGTGCTGAGAAAATCTCCTCTGAGTTACATAAATTTCCTCACACTCTTTATTTACTTTATTGAACATGTGTAGTAAAAATATCAACCCTAAAATTCATCTTCCTCTTGGAATTTGTTTTGCCATCTGGTAGTCGTGAATGAGAGAGAAACTTTTCATTCCTGCTGGGAGAGCTGTGAAGGCCTCCCTCATCCTTTCTTCTCTCTTTTTGCTGAAATCCAAAACTTCCCGTGCAAAAAAGAAATTTGCAAATGGCCAAGATGGGACTGGGCTTCCATCAGCAGGACCTTGGCTTCGTGTCTGGACTCACAGCAGGCGTGGAGAGCGTGGTGCTGCTCTTGGTTGTGTTTGCTGTAGAAACTCAGGCTCGTTTGTGTGCGCAATGCCCATGGAACTCATATTTAAGGATAGTGGAGCAACTTGCATTTTCTTAATGAGGCTCACGATAGTCAGCGTTGGGGGCCTTTTGGAAATGTTAGTGCAATAGCAGCTTTCTGGGATGGGTATTGCATCTTCCTGTCTGCCTTAAAGGCTCTCTGGCAGATGGACTACAAGGAAAATAGTTTAAATGGGGACACGGGTTCAAAATAACTCACCATTTAATTGCTCTCTTTCAAAATCATTGTGTATCCTGAAGGTTTTACCACTAGTTAATGTTGCATTTACAGTTCTTAAGATGTTCATTATAGAAGCAGAGTCAAGAGCCTTTTCTGAAGGGAGCTGGCGTGAACATTCCCAAGATATTGTAGGCTGCGAGGCACAACTTTTTGTTTGGTTTGAAGCAAGGTACCAGTGCTTTGTGATGAATTTCAATTGATTCCACTTGCAGTTCGTTTTCAGCTTGTCCTTGTTAAGGAGAGACTTCTTTAGTGTGGGGCAAAATCTCTCTGTATTTTTTATCATGACAAATAGGACTTTATCCTCTTTTGGTGTAAATGAGCCTAAAGCCACTGAAGTAATGAAACTTTGCCCATTTCTGCCACTTGAACTCCTCTTTTTGCTGCCTGACATGCAGAACACAAAGGGATTACTGACTGTGGAGTGCCTGCAGAATCAGGTCCTCCAAAATAAATTAGTCACATCTCTGTCCAAGCAGATTGCAATAAAACAAGAAATATGAGTAGTGTTCTTAGAATAATTTTGAACATAAAATTTTTTTACTGTGTTTCTTCTCAAAGGAACTAAAATGTGGTCTCTTACAGATAAATATAAATGAGCAGACCAGTGAATTTGGATGAAATCATACCTTTTTAAAGATGCAAATTGAAAATTAAGCCTCAAAACAATAGAATCCTCCTGGGCCTTTCAGGAAGGATTGTATATTGCTCATCAGACACTGCTGCCAGGTTGCAAATTTTATTTCACAGTGAATTCCATGGGAGAGCTGCTGGAGCTCGCTTTTATGATGAAAAGAGAAGGATCTATTGAAAAGATGGATAGCTTTTTCTACAATCTGGATCATCTCTTTTAGGAAAGATATTCTTTTAGGGAAGGAGCTGTAACGGGGAGTGTTGTGCTTACCAAGTTTTGCCTGGGCCTCTGCATTAAAACCAGGAGCGTTATGGGGATGTTCCTCCTGGTAAGGGGGAACCTCTTCTATTGGCCCCAATTTGGACCTACAGCTATAGCAGATTTTATTTTCTTCAAGCCATTTCAGAGCAATCTTCTTTCCATCTCTTGCTTCCCTCTATTCCTTTTTTTTCATTCCCATTTTTCTCTTGGGAAGATTTTTTTTCAGGCTTTGTGATGTCTTTTGACCACCATCATTCAACTTGAAAGTCCCCAAACTGAAAATATAGAAGGGAGAAGAATCTGGTCAGGAACTGTTCTAAACAAAATAGAGTCATGATAAAGGAGGTTAAAATTAGGCAGTTTACTCAGCTGGTAAACTCAAAGTGGAAAAAAGGTTAGTTAAAAGAGATGGGAAATTGTCTCTTTACAAAAATAAGGGGTTCTAAGGAAAGCAAATTCTGCAATTTGATTCACTCTGGTAGGGACAGAGCGGGGCTTTCAGGAGGCATTTTGCACTGATGTCATCCTGTTTCTGCCTTTGCTGCTTTTTATGGGATATGAATACTGGCCAAATGTGGGAAAGGTGCCAGAAATGGATTTACAGGCATAAATCCTGATGGTAACCTGGAAGTGTCTCACAAACCTCCAGTTGGCCTTTGGCTGTGTTTGAAATGAATCTCAGACATGGGCTTAAATGTTTGCAGAGATGGATCTTTGTAGCGTAGTTCTATTAAAATGAGATACATATAAGAAGTATGTTTTGGGTTTGTATAGAATACAAAGAGAAATCATGGTCAGTACTACAAAGCTGCTGATCACAAAAAGCAGCTTAACTTCAAGAGGAGTGTAATTGTGATCAGGAAGGAAATGTTTCCGTGATTTCCAATACTGCAGTCACAAAATTCTTCTGCTTGTGGCTAGCTCCTGTTGATGCAGATCAGGTTTAAAAACGCAGTTTTACTGGGCAGCTCTGGAACAAAGTCAATGGCTAATAAGGCAGAGACCTGCTGTCTGCTGGAAAGTGTTCAGGGCAACTCGAATTCAGCTGTTATAGATGTTGTTCATGGGGAGTTTGACAAAGTGACCCCCGTAGGTGGAGCTTCAGTTTGGGCCTGTTTATAGTAATTCTGGTCGTGCAGCTGCAATATTAATAAGCTCATGAAATAGTAGAAGTGCAGAGTGAGCTGGCACAGGGAGGAAATGGCTTAAAAATGTGGCCTTGCATATGTTTTCAGCGCGCTAGAAATGTATTTTAACTTGCAAATTTCCTACTGCAGTGGTGTTACGAGCTAAAGGGACTGGACCCTGCATTACAAACCATCTTTTTTTTCAATAAATGGAGGCTTCATATCAGCTTTAAAATGTGTTTGTGGGTTGATTTGGGTTTTTTTTTTCCTTTTCCCTTGTAAATCAGTTTGTATTTAACTGCCAGTCCCAATCAGTCTCTGCACCCATGCTGAATGTGGGCAGAAAAAAGCACATTTATGTGAAGCTGTGGTGTTTGCCCTGGCTGTGAGAGTGGGATCAGGAGGTTGGTCATCTCCTGGGTCCATCCAGGCAGTCACACCAAATTCCCTTGGCACAGCCAGGCTGGAATGGACAAAAGCAGGGACCAGCCGTTCTTCAGGTGGATTCATCTCAGCAAGGCTCTTTAGCTTTTTTTAATATTACAGTTTAAAAGGCTCAGTGTGATGCAGATAACACCCTGCAATTAGAATTTAATTTCAGAGAAGTACTAGAGAGCACACCCTGACATGCCTCCCCCATAGAAAGTTTATTTCAAATTGTTGGGAAAGATAGAGCATTAAGTAAATGAAATGTGAGTAATACCTTGCAGATTTCCAGAGAAGTGTATGCCTAGGCATTTTAAAAGTAAGGGTAATATTTCACCAGCTCCTGAGAAATATATCAAAGATGCATAGATTTTAAGGCCAGGAGGCACTGTTAGATCATCTCTTCTGACAACCTGCATAACAAGCTAAAAACTTTCCCAGTAATTGCATCAAACATACACAAAAAATATAAAAGAAAACAGTTCTGATTAAACAGCAAGAAATGTGCACGTTGAAGCTGTTGTTTCTCCAGGCTCCGGTTTGCAGAAGTTTTGTTTGCTTGCGTGATGCAAATTGGATCTGCTGCCTGACTCATCCAGCAGTACCTGAATTTTGATTCCTTGTTTTATCACTTATAACCTTTAGGTGGATTAGATGTTCTTACAGATGAAGAACGTGTTTCACACAGAGGTGATTGAGTCCTGGAGGGAAAAGTCATGAACCGAGCAGCTGGAGGTACTTGGTAGTGCCAGGTCTGGGCCTATCCAAACTTTGCCCATTTTGTTGGCATGATTTCTTCTCAACAGCAAAAACTACCTAAAGGGTTTTTTTTTTTTTTTTTTCAGAAACAAGCAAGTAATGATAATTTAAAAACAATAAATTAAAAAATAAAAAAGCCTCTCTACTTTTTGAGTATCAGCAGTCTGTCTGATTTTGGAGCCAATTCTATTATTTCCTGCAGTTTAGGTTCAATCTGAGCTCTTTGTCTGAATTACACCGGGTGCCAACCTTCCCTTTTTTGCCCTTCACCGCACCCGCAGTGATTTTATTTTGTTTGCTGTTGAAGCATGGCTTTACACAAACTCTGGGAATGGTGTGCATATGGATCACTTACAAATAAATCTGTGTACAGAAAACATAGATTGCCAAGTAGGCAAAACATAAAGATGTCTGTGCGCTCATAATTTCCTAGCATTACTGTGTACTGCACTTAGCAGGATTAAGAGCTGTGTATCTTCGCTGCAGAACATACGTTCAGGCAGGAAAACCACCTGCATTAATTTTTGTGTTCAGGTGTCACTGCACGTGAATCTTCACTGCCTGTCGGGATTCATATAAATGGCTGATGTAGCATCTGAAGATAACACGTTGTACTTGGAGGAAATATTCTGTATGAACTTAGATGCTCTTAATATCGGTGTTATTTAGCTTCTCTGGGCTCCATCTGCTCAGGGCAGGTATCCAAGGCTACTTGGGTACTCACTTGGCTTTAACCGTAGTTAAAAGGTGAGTTTAATACAGGATAGCTGTCAGATAGGAGCCATATCAAATTTTAGATTTCACACAGGGCACTTCATAAAGTGCTTTTCGTTCCCAGTAGTGGTGTGGTGATGGTTATGATGAGTTTGTACGGTGATAAAATCGTTCAGTGGTGCACTTGTCAACAGTGTCAAGGTAATAGGAATGACTTGAACGTCATCTCTTGCAATTTATGCTTTGAAGGAGCTGAACTCTTCTGTAAGCATGCTTGAATTTCAAATAATTATATATGAAAACAGCAGAGAAACAGCATTTTATTTTGTGGAACATTTAGTAGTTGGTCTCTGCAGCTTTGTGTAGAAGCCATCTCTGTAATTCTACATCCCATTCAGCTGGTGGGGTTTGCTGTCTCTTCCTCCCCTCCTCCTGCCAGCTTTGTTTCCATGTGCTTGACATAATTGTTGAGGCAGATATACTGCAGATGGATCAGGGCAAGCTCACATTAGGATAACGTGAACAAAGCTACTCCCTGAAATCACTTACTGATGCGGATGTGGTGAGTGATTTGCTTGAAAACGCCCGTCGTTCCTTGGTTAAGTGAGTGATCGTGGTTAAGTTTTCCTCTGTATTTAATAGTCCATTAAAGACTCTTTGAAATACAGCTTTTCTGAGAAGCTGGAGATGGGAGGATGCTCGTGTGCCTTATGCTGATTGATACCAACTTGACCAACATCCACAACTAAAAAGAACTTGGAGCAGCAACCACGCTATTAACTGTGGTGGAGCAGGGTTATTCACAGATGATATAATCTAAATTTAGTAGAGGCCACTTAAATTCTGACCACGGCTTGTTTGGGCTCCTATTCATGAGGAGACTTTTCAGGGCTTAATTTTTCTCCTTAATCACTGAAGTTCCCTGTGAGAGGATTTGTTGTAAACAGCACTGAGGTCTTCTTCACAAGGCTGGACCCACTTCACATTTGGAGTGGTGTGGATCTCACTGGTTTGGGTTTGGTTTTGGCACTGGTTAGAGAAGTCTGTATTAAACAACATTTCACGAGGCTTTTTTAAACAAGTATTTAATCAGTGAGTCCTGATTTGTTACTTTGCAAATGGATTTTATGCAGAAACAGCTGTTAATACACAGGAAATTTGTAGGACTTAGTCCTTCTGTTGGTAGCAGCATGGTCATTATTTCACATTGGTGTCCTCCATCTGCACCTCGTCACAGAATTTCACTCATTTTTCTCATTTTCTTCCTTGTAGTTCTGAATGGAAGGACCAGCAAACATCTTCAGACTTAAAAAATGACAACATCCCAAAAAAAATTACCAAAAGAACCTGCCCAGCCCCACTTAAACTGTTGCTTATTTTGGGAATTTTGAAGAGGTTTTCCCCGTCCTGGATGAGATTTCAATCTGGAGCAGCACTTGAGAATTACAGCAAGTATTGTAGCAATGCCACCTAAGAGAAGATGCCAAGAAATAAGGAAATAGTCATTTTATTACAAACAGCAGGTGGTTAAGTTAGTGTGGCAAGCAATGCCAAACATGTCTGAATTTGCAGTGAGTACAAGGAAATACCTTGTCATGGGATGGCCAAGGAAGAGTCAGAGATGCAGGTAGCAGTGATGATAAACGTTCAGGGCAGATGCTGCTCTTGCCAAAGCGCAGGTCACCATCAAATAGGTAAATAAATCTTCCCTGTGTTGACTGGAGTTTCCTGCTATGCCAGCAGTTCTGCTCCCATTTAGGCCCATTACTGACTTGGTTCACTGCTCTTGTGTTTTACTTACCAACACACGAATATTCAAAGCTTTATTAAGTTTTATTAAGGTATTGAACACCCTCTTCTGCCCTCCTTGCTGTCTTCTGCCTGTGTCCTGGCAGTGGAATTGGTTTGGTTGGCAGTGCTGATGTTTTTGGAGTCCTGTGTGCACTCTCAGTGTGTAAATGGAGTCACAAGTCAGATCATCTGCGTAAAGGTTTTGCTACTTGGGATGTGCTGCCTGAAGGTGCTGCCTCCCTCCTGAAAGGGCACTGCTGTTCAGGAAGCCGAAGCCTGTTTTAGAGTGGATACCCTTCAGTCCTGGTTGGGAGGGCTGATATACCTATGTGCGCTTTGATAACTGATTTAATAACAAAATCAGGTGTGTTTTAAACATAACTAGTTCAGAATATTTTGTTTGTTTGTTTTATTTTTTTTTAAAGATCCTAAAGCCCATTTTAGGCAACAGTGACAGCTGAGCTTTTCAGAGGTTGGGAATGAATGATAATAGACCCTGAGGCAGATTATAAAAGGTCCATGTTCTTCATGGATGGGGTCGTTGGAGAGGCCCAGGAACAAGCTGTCAGTTATGGTGTGCAAGGAGCTGTTTGTTCCTATTCATTTTCAGGGGCTGAAGCTGCTGCTTCACGTTTTCTCTGACAGCCCTTTTGTCAGGCTGTCTCACAGAGGTGGAGGGCACACAAACCACCTATTTCAGGCCAGTCCCAGGACTTGTGTCTCATTGTTGTTGCTGTCATTGGGCAAAGGATGTAATTTGGGTGGCTCAGGTCACTGCTGTGTGACTCTGGGGGGATGGGTGGGGAAGGAGAATTATGTTCTGTGGCAGTGGCAGTGGCAGTTTCTTCCCTTAGTCCCAGCATCCCATTAATGGTATTTTAGGAGTGGGCTGTGGGTGAAGCCAGCAGCGTGTCCTGCATGCAGCTGGCAACACCTGGAGGAGTTTTGTGTGTTTCCCATCTCTGTTGAGAACCTGTGTGGGTGACCCATACGCACCGCAGGAGATGCAGATGTTGGAACAGCTCCTCCTGGGGGCTCTGAGGTGGGTGGAGGTTTTGGTCATGGCCACTCATGGCTTGCTGGGGATTATGACTTCTGCAGTCTCTCATCCCACTTGTCATGGCTGACAGGAGCAATGTGAGCAGGTGAGAGCTGTGATTTCTGGGTGGGATTTGTCCTCTGCCTGAATCCACAGATGCCACTGTGGTTGTGTTTGGCTCATCCCAGGATTCACTGCTTTTGTGTGGTTGAGTATCTGAGTTTGAGCAGATCACAGTGCCAGAATGGTTGAGAGCAGTAACTTTAAGATTGCCTTGTTTCCGTCTTAGCGTCAGTGTGAAATACCTGTACCAGTATGTATGAATTGCTTTAAATGGAGCAACAGGAGAAAGATACAATTTTGGCAGCATTACTGTAGTGTGAGACAAAGTTTCGAGTGTTTGAACACCGGATCCTTCTGCCTGTTGTCAGTCTGGAATTTCAGGTAGTCTTGTAAGAAAAAAGAGAAGGTGGAGCTAAAGAAAAATCCCATTATGTGGAGATGTAATGCTGTGAGCAGGGTTCTTGTGCAAACGGTGGCTTGCTCTAGTGTGTGCATGGCTTTCACCTCCTCTCAGAGGCAGCTCCAGTTAATGTTGATATAAAACTGCCTGTTAATTGGAGTACATGGAGATAATGGTAGGTATAATCTCTAAGTAAACTATTAAAAGCTCTGGAAAAAGGGTATTTAAAAAAAAAAAAATCTCTCTCCCCAAAACCCGAGTTTGCACTCTGCTTTGAAGATAGACTCATCAGTGTGCGGAGCAGACTTCTGCCTTGAGGCCATTTATAGTGCCGAAGCTTGTGAAGCTAAAACAGTTTGATGTGTAATTGCAGGAGGAAATGGAAAACCTGCTGAGCATGGCAGGATATAGTGCCTTATCACCCTTTATGTGCATCCAGTGCTTGCTGAAATTGCCAGCGGATCCGCAACATCGACAGAACGGTGACATTTTTCATGGGCCGCCGTGTTCTGAATCAACACTGCAACAGCGCGATTAGAGTAGGTAAAGTAGGGGGAACAATCAAAGAGTTGCATGTGACAGATCAGGTTTTAGTCATTCCCCGCTTCTTATTGCCTGCTGTCGTGTGTGATATGCAAAACAGCTTCTCCAGACGCATTACACCTTCACATTACCTGAAAATTGAATTTTATTTGGTGGCCTGCATATAATTTATAGCACTCTTCCAATGCACTTCAGTTCTCATTTAGCTAAAAGTGTGTTCTTTATTTCCTACTGGCAGGGAAACAGAAATAAAACTGAATATTCAGCACCACTTACAGTATATAAGAAACCAGGCTATTGAAGTTTTAAGCTGCTTGGATGTGTTATTGACAAGATCTGTCTATTCTGGAGTTAAGCACACGATGTATTTGATTCCCAGAGGTATCATCTCTCCATAGTAATTAATCAGGGAAAAGGCACTGACTCTGAATTGCAGTACTTGAAGTTATGGGCCACTATTAGCACTCAAAAACTAAATGGTAATTGAACATAACCATATGGAGGAGAAATGGGGGTCCAGGCTAAGGGCTTGGGATCCAGCCTTGCAGGGCAGAGAGGAAAAAAGGGTTTTTTAATTATTCAAATAGAAGTACTACTTCTGCTAAGCACTTCACTACATGGAAAAATACCCTGCAAATAATTTACTGCTTGTGTTGTTGAGCGTGTAGTACCGGCTGTCGGGATCAGCTCCCGGCCCAGCACACGCTGCCCACCCGTACACACTGAAGTGCACAGTGCTGCTAGGGCTCTGCATCAACAGGTTACCTGAATACAGGGAAACTGGCTGTGAAAACTCATTTGGATTATAAAACAAAGATTTGCAACTAGGATTTAGGGTCTGTTTATTTCTCTTCCACCTTAAAGCACAATGCAACGGGCTGTAAAAGATTCTGGGAAGTTTACTCAGCGAGCAGAAAGTTAACTGACTATCAGGATCTGTGGGAAAGCCTGGCCAAAAGGCAAAAGGAGCCATGAGAAGCAAGAGGTAGACAGCAAACTGTGCTAGAGAAGTAACAAAACTTCTTATGGCTGGCACAAAGTCATGGATGAAAACTAAAATAGCTCTGCACCAGCATCCCAAAGCACCAAAACCACCACAGCTTTTGGAGGGAGGGTTTGGATTTCCAGCTCCTGTTGGGGGGCGATGCAATTCATGCTGATTTATGCAGCCCTTGGAGAATATTTTAAGGTGCACTCATTCCCTTGGCATGTCTTTAGGTCAGATATAAACTGCTCATGATAAATACAGCAGTAATGGAGCTCTGGTGTTGTACTCCTGAAGTTGGCACTGGGGATATCCCTCACTTGCAGTGCTCCATGATCTGAATTTTGGCTAAGGGAACCTGGGTTTTAGCTGATGATTTCTCAGTTCTCTTGCAGCCACTTTGCTTTTAATCATGCAGGTTTCCTTTTACGGTTTTCATTTTCTTAGGTCAAATCTGAGGAATTGGAGTCTGATTTTTTTTCTTTGGTGCATGTTCTCTGTTTATACTCCTCTTTGAGCTTGATTTATGGAGCAGGTCGTTTGATGCAACCAAACATTTATTTCAATCTTGTCCTTACAGTTTGATCTTTCAAATAAAATCAATTTAGTTTTATTCTTCAAGAAGAATTCATCTCATCTAATAGGCTTTCAAATTTGATAGTTTGAAAAAATGAAAACAGCTTAAATGGTGTTTTCAGGCAAAACTTGTGCCATGTAGGACAGCTAATAGCAGTGTGAATTTCAAAGTCTAATTACAGTTGTTATCAACTATGAAATTTATGCTGTTTGTGGGGAATTTAACTGTGCAAATGTATGTTTTAAATGAAAAAAAAAACCCAAACAACCAAACCAACCACCTCTGAAAACACTGAGTGGAATTCATTTGGTAGAGGAATCCTGCTTCCAGTGGGGCATTCCATTAATTTCTCTCTCCTGTCAGAGGATGCAGATGAACCAGCTTTCCCTGTACCTCGCAGACTCAAACGCTTCCAATTTTGGCAATGTTTTCTGATTATATTTATTTAGCAAAGCTGTTGCTCCCACAAGTGCAAGTATTGCTGTTCCTTGCATTCTTCCCCCTGACCTGCTTGGCAGTGCTGCTGGACGGATGCACCCTTGGCTTGTAACCTGTTAAAACTAAAGAATGCCTCTAGCAGTGTGAATTGCCATGAACTGCAGAGGCTGTGCAGCCTGTGGAGGGTGGCAGGAGTAACTGGAATTACAGCTCGTCCAGAACTCTCATGCATCTTCTGGGGTGTGTAACATAAATCAAGAGTAATTAAAAGCACTCCCAGTCAGGGCTGTATATACCAAGATCTCTGCGGGTTCAGGAGTTACACCTTTCTCATCTTGGAATATACCAGCTAAACCTTCCTACAAAAAGTCTTCAATGTGAGATTTATACCTTATCTATTTGTATTTAAGAGGGTGAGACTTTCATGGGTGATGTTTCATGTCTTTGAGCCAGAAAGCATGGCTGTCTCTCACTTGTAATTATATTGCTAGTCCTTTACACCACAGTTGTAAACTTAAATAAACTTTCCTTAGGAAATGAGTAGCAGAGCTATTTTATCTGCAGACTCTTTGGCATTGCTCTGGGTTGTTTTACAATAAAAGCCCTTTCTGGTGTACTGATGTGCTAAACACAGTAACAGGTTTATTTTGTGTTATCATGAGAACAAATGCAGTTACAGTGTAGGCTTGAATAACATCAACACAGATCTCCTCCCAAGGTAGGGATGATTTTTGTTCCTTTGCACAAACATAAACATGGCTTTGATGGAATAGCAAGAATCGAAAACATTTTTCCCATATCCATCTGTGAGCGACTCCTTGCACTTTAGCTCGATAAAACACTTTGTAAACAAAAATTTATCGAAATAGAAGTTGATGTTAAGAGAAGAAAAACAACAGCAATACTGTTCTGGAGATGCTCAAGTCTTGATTACAGTCCTGTGAAAACGTGGTAAATTATTTAAAAATTTGAGTTTCAAGAAGAGCAAACAACTTGGCTTCTTCAAATGCATATTTAAGGTTCACATCCTATTCTGCAACACTTTTAATAAATGCACTTTAGCAGCTTCCAGTTTATTAAATGGTAAGCTTTGTTTAAATTGTGTGCTACAGGAGAAGTACTGATTACCTTTTACATTTAAAATTGCATTTTTTGTCCTTTATTTCCTATTTATGTGAAGTAAACAACTGTAGAACACAATGTGTCCATCAGAAATCATGAGAATATGTATCCCTGTCACTAATGGTATGGAGTTTCCTTTACAACACTTGTGCTTTCTCCTAAATTTTACTTTTATAGACTAGGTTTTGTTCTCCTTGAGAGTACATTATAAATCAATAGGATGCATTTTACAGCAAAAGGAAAACATTATGTGTGTGGAGCACTCTTTGGGAGAGTTTTATGTTTTATTGAACCCTTGAAAAGTTGCAGAGCGGCATGTTTGGAGCAAGAGAAACTTGGCTTTCCATTGATGCTGGCTTGTGATTATTGTTTATCACCTTCAGTGCAAATTTATTGTGGATCTGGGTATCTGTATTTCACTAACGTGTGGGGAATGTTTAATGGAGTGAGCTCTCCTCTGCAGCAACCATGGCAAACGCTGGCCTGAGAACTGATCAATAGATGTGGGAAAACAGAGAAATTGGCTTCTGCAGAACCCTTCAGGGTGAAATCTTAACCCACTGAAGGGTGTGGGAGTTGTGGGTTGGGGCTCTAAGGAGCTGATGGTGTTTCTGTTGTTGGGGAGCACAGGCAGTGCTCAGTGCTCACACCCGGGCAGTGCCTGAGGCCCCTTCCAAAATCCTGTGGGACAGCCCAGATTTTTAGAAAGAAACCTTGAGGATGCAGATAAAAACCCCAAAAAACAAAAAGAGCCCTGGTTTTGGATGCACCTCCTCTCCCACACGGCTCCAGCTCTGTCTGCTGCTTTAGTCCTGTCCCCCAGGCTATCCAAGGTCTGACTCTGGTTCTTGTTCAGTCGAGTAGGAAACAAAAAAAAAAAAATTACTGTTCTTACTGTTTTTGAAACATGATGTGCATGCCCTGAAGGGGAGAAGAAATAAATAATTCAGGCACCAGAAAAATTAAAACATCTAAATGAAGCCAAAATCCCAAATCACAGCAAAATACTTTGGTTATTTCCTCTTCTTACTTCCCTGTGATGATTTTTTTTTTTTAGCCACCAGTAAGTCTGTCAAATCAAAGTGTTTATTTAAAGGAAATATTTACACCAGTGTTTTCTTTTAGGAGTCATATATTCTAAAATTAGAAAAGAATCCCTTTTATCTGTGTGGTTAAAGACAGTTCAGCAGTGGTAGGAGGTTTTAGTTTGTTTCAGCCAGGTGACACGTTGCCTGTGTCTGACAAGGTTCAATCTTTGTTTGACTCGTTGACTTTTCCCTCTGAAACATCTGCTGTGTTAAAAACCTGTGTTGTTGTCCTGTTTCCTTTTGCTCTCTCATGAAAGGGTGCAAGTGGGAAAGCAGGATGCAAAAGCATTTGGAACTGCAGCTCTTCCTGGGACGCTGATGTCACTGAAATGTAATCAATTTGTGTGTCTTCCATGTTATTTATTCAGTCTGGCTCCTGGGGCAGTGTGGTCATGGGGACTGATCCTGTGGGTGTTGATTTCTGCATTGCAGTTAGGTGGAAAACACTGTGGGACATGCACACTTTCTTGTATTTTTTGATGGAGCTTCTCCTTTCATGCCAATAATTGCTGTTCTGTGTTGTTCTATGTCTGTCTCAAAAGAGAGGGAAAATGCAGAATCCCTTAATCTGAAGCAGATTCCTGCCTGTGTGGCTGTGGAGCCACCAGCATCAGTGGGAAGATGATCCTCTTCAGGGGGAGAAGAGTTGATAGGAGAGGAATTCTGCAACATGCTGGAAACAGCTCAGTAGCAAAGCAGTTCATTTGCACCTTGTCCTGGGAAAAAGCAAGTTCTTTTCTTTAAAATATTTGTTCACCTAGATAAATCAAATTGTTTTCAAGCAAAATCTTCCACAGGGAGGAGAAGTCAGCTTTTTATGGAAAAATCAGACCTTTAGAAGCTTTGGATGCTGCTTGAGTGAAGCCTTGTGTTTCAATGCCCAGCACTTGTTGGGCTGTAGTTGCAAATATTTTGCCATTAATGTCACCTGACTCAGAGGTGAATACAGGTACATCCCTGTGCCATCCCCCCTGCCTTGGAGTCTGTGTGAGTTCTGGGATGGTTGTTGGATGGAAAATGGAGCCCCTCAGCAGTGGAACAGTGTGTGTTAGTCCTCTCACACAGACTGTGTGCTCAGGGCTCTCTGTGCAGTACCACGAAGTAGCTGCATGTGAAAAGAGACCGAACCAAAATCCAGGCTCGCTGTTTCTCTCATTAGCTTCATTTCCAAGGATGTTCTGGTAGTGAAATAAATGCTTCAAAAGGTTGCAAAGCTGGGTTCATCTCCAGTGCTCTCCTGGCAGCAGTGGTGCTGTTTTAAGGATCATCAGGCATAATCTGCTGTTTGGTGCTCAGACTCGCACAACTGTTACTTAGGGCTGGTTAAGAGATGACAGGCTGTCAGAGCTGGTTGGGAAGGAGCTTCAAGGAGCCATTGTTCTTTCAAATTAAAACATTTAAACGTTTAAATCCAAAGCCAGGACTGCAGGCTGATTTTAATTATTCCTTTTGTCTTGTGGAAATACTTTCCTACCGATGATCACACAGCTGTCACATATACATTACCTTTAGTCAGGATACATGACAGTGCTTTCCTATTAGCTGTCATTGTTTTACAAGGAAAACTAAAAGCCACTAAGGCAGATATATTAATTTCAAAAGAAGACACTGCTGGTGAAGTTATTAAAATAAAAATATCTGAAGACTCAAATTCATCTGATTTATAGCAAAGGTCTGCTGTGTTGCCTCATGGCAGCTGAGGTGACAGGGTTTTTTTTGGCTGTGTTACGGAGATGTCATTGCTGTCTGATCCCACTCCCGTCAGGTTGAGGAGCACTGCTCAGAGTACCTGGTCGTGTGTTAGTCATTCCTCCTTTGTGAATCAGTTCCGTAACAGATGAGTTTATTACTTCTCTGCTACTCTCCTGTACTCCTGTGATTTGTGAATTCTTCAGAAAAAAATTCAAGTGGTGTTGTTTTGGCTTAGCATCTGTTTGACTGTGGCTTCTGAGCTGCAGAGTTTACTTCGAAGACTTAAAAACCTACCTGTTGCTACAGTTAGCCGTGATTCAAAATATTTTGTCTTTTTCTGGGTAGATGAAATAGATGCTTTTTTAATTGCTTCCTTCAGTAGGTAATCCTGGGGTCTGGTGCAGCAGAAATGTTGATTTTCATGAATATTTTGTTATTTGTTATGAGGCATTACACAAAATAGAAAACCAAGAGTTCTCTACACAAAGGCAGGCTGGAGCTATTTGCCATTTACTGTCCAGTCAGGTACAGTTAATTACATGGGCTTTTTTTCCATGTCTAATCTCCCAAAATATATAACGTCATTTTATTTTCATTTGTATTTGCTACGTTGGTTTGGAAATAAATGAATGCAGTATGTTTTCTGAGAGTTCCAGAGTATTTTAAAAAGGGCAAACCAAATTGATTTAATCACAGATATTGTTAAAAGCTCCATTTTAATGGAATGTGCTGTGATTGCTGCTGCGAACAGCAGACTTTCATTTTTGAAGTTGTTATTCAAAGAGAATATGCATGTCCTGAGAATGAACTACAAACTGAAAATGAAAATAATAAGCCCAACAACAAACAAGTCATGGGGGAAAATATTGTTGTGTGGGAATAGTTTTATATAAGAACATTGAATCATCTCAAACAGCTTTCGTGCCCCATAATTCATATCATAAAATAATGAGGAAACACGAACCTTCAGACTCCTTTCAGTTTACTTAAAGTTCAGTCTAGGGGAGAGGAGATGATGACTTTTCCTGGGAATCACCGAGTTCAAACAGAAACCTTCTGATCCCTCGTAATTTGCTTTTCGCATTTGTGGATGCGACACGTGGAGTGGTTGTCGCTAACAGCTGATTAAGAGGCCTGGCAGAGCTGTGGTGGGAGCTGTGTGCTGATGGATTGCTTTATTGCAGGGCAGCGCTCGTGCCTCACGTACTCCAGGAGGGACCGTCCCCAGCCCCGGAGCTCCTCGGGGAGCTGCGGCACAGGGGCGGGTGTGTGCCGGGAGGAGGGAGGCATGGCTGTAACAAGGGTCGTGCTTGATGGCTGCAGGTAGATGCCATCAGACTGGGGGAAAAGGAAATAATTAAAGCCTTTAATACCCTATATTAAAAGTTTCCACTTTAGCCTCGTTATCCAGGACAAGCTGCAATATAACAGGGACCATTTTCCACTTCCTTTCTTTTCTCCTATTACATTACCTGAGTTGGAGAACATGAGCAGCTCTTCATGTAACAACTGTTCTATCCCACAGTGTTTGCTTGGCCTAGGCTTTGTTTTCCCAGACCAGTCAGTGTGAGTTGCATTTGTTAAACCCTAATTCCAGAACTATTTTTTTTTTTTTTTTTTTTTTACCCCTAAGTATGATCACATTGCTGTCACTTAGAACTTCAGGCACTTTCATGAAATTTCTACTCCTGATGACAAAGAGGAAGCTGTCAAAATTCCAGAAACATGACNATGAGAGGCAGCCAGTGAGGACTCTGCTAGAGCTGTGTGCAAGAGGAGTCATGCTTGTAATCCTAAAAATAGACCCCAGTTCTTTATCCAGCTGAGCACCCAACCTTGCCAACGCCTACAAGCCAGCTCATGTGGTCAAGCTGGAGCCTGTGTTAATAGGGAAGGATTTTGGGATCGGGAAGTTCCCAGTTCAGTTTGACTTTGTTGTCCATGGCAGGGCCCACCCAAGCAGCACCACGAGTGAGGCCATCATGTTTTGAGCTTATGTGAACAACTACAGGAGAGAATGAACAGACAAACTTCACGTGCACCGAGATGGTTTTCCTGGGATGACAGAGAGGGCCAAGTGTAAACAAATGCTAAGGTTCCTTTTCTTAAATGTGAACATTGGGTGTTTTGAGGGTGTAAAGTCAAAGTGAACTAGAGAAAAACCACATTTGGACTATGGCCAGTGTTGAAACATTTTTAGCTAAATGTCTGGAGTAAGAGTGCAGCACAGGTGGCTGATAGAGACCACGATCAAATCCCTGCTGGGCACTCCAGGCCTTACTCAGCATGGGCAACAAGGGGGTGACTTAATTTGTGTAGGTGTTGTTGCTTATCACCATCATGACTTCAAGTAGATTCTGATTTCTTTTCATATCTTTTCATAAAAATAAAAAAGATTTAAAGAATAGTGCTGTTAGAGGGATAAAATGTATGGCTTTGAGCATCTTCTGCCGGCGTGAACTTGAGATGCTTAATGAACCACAGAAGTCAGATATTACAAGGGCTCTTCATTGGTAGGATCATTATTCTTTTGTGTTGTTCAAGAAAAAAAAATCGAAGAAACTACAGTGTAGTGGTAAAGAAACCCTATTTTCTATTCAAGTGAAGGTTTGGAAATCATTGGTTATTTCTCTGGGTTTGATTTTCATAAGTGCTGAGATGGGAGCATTAACAGGTGTTGTAGGGCAGAGCAAGCAGAGTGCATTTTCATTTTATGTTCTTACAAAGCATGTGTATCAGAATTGACATCCACTTCTTGCATACAGATGCATTCTTTTTTTTTTCTGGTGGAAACACTTGCATAAAAAAGGGAAGACTTCTGTCACATTGCATGTTCTGAATTGTCTCATACCAATAAACCTGCAAGTGTTGAATCTTCTCTGGGCAGTGCTGGTACGAATTTTAATATGATAAGTTTCTTCTGACACTTGTTTTGGTTTTGTTTTGCTGCTGGGATGCTACTTCTTGTGTCAGTACACTGATGTCTCTGTGGTATGTTAAAGTTCTGTTTTCTGTATGTGGAAATATCTGTGTATCTGCAAATGCTCATCAAATTCTGGGTCTATATTAAGTAAGGAAATGAAGATATGCAAATGGAACTTGGAGAAATAACCATGTCAATTTATAATAAATGGCAAAATACCACAAAGAAATCAAGAAATACAGTCAACTTAGCTAAAACCCAAGTTGAGTATATTAAAATATGCAATGCAATTAAAATGTCACTTTAACATGAGAGAATATTAGTGATTTATATCTTTTGCACAGGGCAAGATCCTCACTTGGGAGGTAATCCAAGAAGCTCACTTAGAGACCTGACCTTCCACTGAAATACATCTCATGTTTTGCTCTGATAAGGACCCTTTGACATAAAAGAGGGTGGAATGATAAATTCGTGTTTTGCTATTTTCTTGTTACATGTTGGTGCAGTTCCTGGCTGCCCACCTCATGCTTCAGGTTCACACAGGCGGGCTACAGGCAGATGCAAATGAGGAAGAAGCTTCCTTAATCTAACTGAGCTAAAACATCTCACTTCTGCACTGAAATCCCTCTGGAGTTTCAGCATTGAAGTCTCCTCCTCTGGCTGCCAGTTCTGCTGAGTTGTGAAAGGCTTTGTGATGTACACAAATGGTCACTGGGGACTACATTAGATCTTTTAACCTAAGGCAAATAGAATTTAATCTCTGGCCCGTGGAGGTTTGCTTTTTAGTTAAGGGTGGCTTCTGTGTTCCATCAGTGCCTCCTGATCGTGGGGAAATGGGCTCACCTCAGCCATGTGTGCCAGGTGACTTGGATGGAGCACATCTGGACATACCCAGGGATGGGCTGTTCTTTTGTTGGTGTTTTACAGCCTGAAGGAGGAGGTACTTAGCTGTGCCTAATCCTGTCCTTTCAAGATTTCTTGGCATTAACTATGGCAGCTACTTCTGCAAACTGTTGACCAAGTCCTGACCAAGTAAAGATTTGCACAGATGTTCAGCTTCATGCGCTGACTGCTCACATTAACCCACACAGGTACATTAACAATAGAAAAAGGTAGTGTTGGTGCCACTTTTGAAGTCATTTGATGCTTGTCCCCAGGCAGTCCCGCTGCTTTTGCTGCGCGTTTTAGTGACTGGGTCCACAGGAGAGAGATCATGCACTTGAAAATATGTTCCTTTTTAATTGGTGTGTAAGAATAGGAACTCTTTTTTTATGTGCATCTATAATTTTGTAGAAGCTTCAAGCTTAGAGTAGTTAAACTTGTAATATACAGTGAGAATTGTTTATATGCACATATATTGAGCTGAAATCTGAGTACCAAAAACGTGAAACAAATTGCTTCAATTGCCAGTAAAATGACTGGGAAGATACTGTATGACAAACTCTTCTGTTTTCATGCAGGATGCCCTCCTACAAATTGTGTACAGGGTCAGTTCCCATCTTGGTTATCCCACTTCAGGCTCTGAAGGGGGAAAAGCCCTAAATGCATTTCCCAAAGGCAAAGTGTATATGCTGGTAACCACGACAGATTCTGCGCTAAACAATTAGTCGTTGCCACCATTCACTTTTTCTGCCTTCAGCCGAGCCTTTCTCACATCTTTCCAGAGGTTAACAGCATCTCCAGATCGTTTCTTTTGTCCCCAACAAGGTGTAAGCCACGGGGAGCTGTCTCCGTGGGAAACATTTTTATTCAAATAATCACGCAGCGTTGCACTACATGAAAGCCGGGGCTTACGCAGGGCTGGGATGTCTCTGGTAATGACTGCTACATAATAGGGCCACCTGGTGATTTGTGTGCTGCATTGCTCGGTAGGAACTGGAGTTCGGGAGCTACTTTGGGCTCTGGCTGACAGGGAACACGCTGGGCAGGTGTGTTCAGCTCATTTGCTTTGTCTCTGAGTGAGGTCATGCTGACCAAGCAGCACTTTGAATTTTCCTTACCTGCTGGCAGATGTAGCAGCTGTGAGGAGGAGGGAGAGTCATTCCACAGGAAAACTGTGCAGGGTAGATGGATACTGGAAGCTTTGTGGAAATGAAGGGCCAGTGCAATAGCTGGATGTGTTTTTCCCATGTAGCACTTAATGGGAAGGTTTTTACACCTAATCCAGTTTATAATTTCTGTTGGTTGTCCCTTGTATTCCTGCAAGCAGGGGAAAGTACAGGAATGAACGCTGCTGCTGTGAATAAATGCATTCAAATGGTATCATCTTTTTCTTTATTATCAGAGGCTGTATTTTGATAACTGTTGATCTGCATGCGTTTCCTTCCAGAGTTCATAACTCTAAATATGAGTTTTAATTACTCTGCTTATCTCCCATCATCAGTCGTGTGCTCGCTGTTCGTGCAGCAAACCCCACGATCGCCTTGTGCCGAGAACACTGCAGAGAGCAAAGCAGACATGAAAAGGACCACATCAGAGCAACATTATCAATTTATACCAGCTGAGAACCAGGCTCACAAAGCAAACTCGAGAACAGTGGCTTTTTAGCATTGGAAACATGCTCTTACACCCAAACTAGCTTTGCTTTGTTTAAACCCCGCACCTTTCTGCCATTGCATCTGGTCAAATTATGCCAAATAGGTGAAGTTGTCTCAAAAATAGTAATAATATTTTTGCACCCTGTCTGAGAAGTGAATTTTTTTTTTTTTTTCTGCCTCTCTGCTGCTTGGTCCCTTGAAGATCTGCTGATCAGCAGGGAAAGTCTCTTTAAACTATGGGACTCTGCCTCTTCAGGAGTTTGGGAACAGGTTACCAAAATATTTGCCTCTGACTAGGAATGAGCTTGGTTGAGGTCCTGTACCTATGTTCACACACATCTTGTGTCAGCCTGGACACATTCCCTGGGCTCGTGAGCATGCTGTAAATGGAAGATAACTTTTCTTTCTATAGGAATATGTCTCGGAGAAAAGTATTTGTGAGCATTCAGCAAGCACAGTGGTGGGATCTGTGGATTCTCTTAGAATACACACCTGCAGCACTTCCCAAAGTTGTGCTTCTGATTGCTGTGGGAATAATCCCTAAAGGAGTGAAACCTTCAGGATTTGCCCAACTTGCAGAAACTTTTGAGTAATTTTTTTTAAAGAAAAAGAAACAAATGAAAAAGAAGTATATTACAGCATTCCCTTATGTCATAACCAGAGGATAAAATAGAGCATGCAAAATTTCACCACAGCTGAATTAACAGGAGAGGAGGTTGTTGTATTTAAGCTACGCATTTTTCTGTAATTAAGTGGGTTTCATAGAGAGAATTTTCCTTCTCGAGGAGAAAATCTCTTAATTGGAAGTTATGTGGGGTTAATGAACTACTCAGAGTACAGAGGGGAAAAAAGTGGGGAGGGGGGGTGGGGAAACAACCCCAAGTGTCAGAATGCTGAGTGTCAGAACTCGGCAAATCCATTATCAGAGGGAGCTTTAACCAAGCTCTGATGAGATGAGACTGGCCCTGGAGAAGGCCCTTCCCGACAGGAACGCTCGGAGAGCGGGGATGCTGCGGATCAGAGCAGTTGCCTACGAAATGAAAGCTCGAGGCAGAGCCAGTCATATTAAGGAGGCCATAAGAACGAAAATCTTAAATAAATAAAAGGCACGGGGTGCAGATCTGGAAGGAGATGGTAGATCTGATTATTTTCTCTTTTTTTATTTTTTCAAGTGCTACTGTGGGGAAATTGGAACAATCTCAGTTTGTGTTATTTCTGCATTTGTGAGGTTGTTCACTTAACCTGTGCAGTGACCTGGAATACTCAGTGCCACTGAGACAGAAAGAGTAACTGAGAGACTTGTGATTTCAAGGAGGAATTTTATTGAACAGCAGCAGATTTACTTTACACTTCAGTAGTAAGTGATAAGAGAGGAATTATTCAACATGCTTTCTTATTTCAGCCCTGGGAGGTGGTGTAAATTTTGAGGGCACAGAACATAGTGCCTCATACCATGAAGGTGAAAACTGTTTTAAAATTAAAATGAGAAGTGCCATGTTTCATAGATGTTGCTTAAGTTCCTCTAGCATTCCTCTGAACTTAAAGTTTTTTAAGTCATGGTAATGCCTTTTGACAAGACATTTCGACAAGAGCAGAATGCTGAACTGATTAAGAGACTAAAACTGAAATTTACTTAGAAATTTCAGAGGGCAATGGTTTTGGCAATATACATAAACACTAGTTATGATGTGTCAGTCTGTATTAGACCCTGCTTTTCCTATCTTTCCATAGGCAGATGTTGCTTTTTTTCATTTTATAGGTTTGTTAGGGATTTTGGTCTGCCTTTTTGGCACCCTCAGGCTTCCCATCAACCCAACCACAAAATGCATGTCATACAGGATTCACCTTTTCCTGTTAGATTAGATACTCCTGAATGGTCAGCTGGAAGCTTTTTTCCCCTCCTCTGGTTGTTTTTTGGAGTTCTTTTTAGAGATGGGGAGGGGTTTGAAGAGAGGCTGGGAAGCTGAATAGACTCGATTATTGGGATTTGACTTCATAGCTGATAAAGAATGAAGAAAACAAACAGAACAGGCTGTTATAGCAAGATAATCCCTCTGACAGTTAAAACAAGGCTGATTTGGGAACACATACACACCCAAAAGCCCCATTTATGTGCTGGGTACTTCTCCATGTGATGTTCTGTGCCCATATAATTGATGATAGTGCTCTGTGTAGTTCTGTGCATGTAGGAGATAATTTATATTGAATCTTAAAATTCCAATCAGCTTTCTGCAATTCAACATGGAGTTCACACACGGAGTGCTTTTGGTTTTTCACTCAGAGATGAAGCACGATGAAAACCTTTTTTCATTAAGGAACGGTGACATCCTAAATAGACCTTTAGTAAGACACAAAAATATCTCTGTGATTTAACCAATTTACTTGTTAAAGGGAGGAAATTGGCTAATCTCCTTCTGGCAAATCTGCTCTAGGTTGTGTGCTGACACTGCTTTGAGAGCATACGCGCTTCAGGTTGTTCAGATGAACTCTTGGCTCGAATACCCAATTGGTTTATCGGGCTCCAGTCTGCCTTTGCAGGCAGCGTAACTTCTGGGGGAGGTGTGCCATCAGTCGTACCAAATGTGTGCCTCCTGGTCCTGGGGACGTGTGAGCCTCCTGTTTGAACAGACTGGATGTATTTCAGTGTTTTCTAAAGATGTTTACAGAAAGAAAACGATAAACGTTGATGGTTTTCGTCTTTTGGCTATGAAGTATATTGCATATTTTTTGTCAATACAATGTTCTCATACCAATAAGACATTTTATCTGGCATTGCCAGGTGTCTCTTTCTTTTGCAGAGAATCCCATGAATGTCTTGCATGCACATCTTTGTATACAAATTCAGAAGCTGGGAATGGTATTTGTTGAACACACATCTTTTCTACCCATTGTTCTTTCCAGTTTCTGAAAGACTAGAGATACACATTCTTTGTTAACCCAAAAATAAATAAAGTTTTGAATACATGTAAATATATATATATGCTCAGGGTAGAAGTGAACAGTTCTATAAGATGTAGATTAGGTTTTTTTGAAATTCCATGTGCTCTCTGTGCTAATTTGTTGGCTTTATCTGAAGAAGAATTAGCTAACCTAGGTGAAACAGCTGCCAGGGTTTGGTCATGGTTTTTTGGAGCTGAAGGAGTCTAATTTGAACCTTATAGAGCAACACAGAACAGCATAGTAACATGCTGTGATTCAGTGCATATCAGTTCATAACTACCTCTGAGAAACCGCTCTGAGTATGAATTAAACAATACTCTTAAAATGTTTTATTATATTTAGTTCTCTACAGTGCGTACTGCTGGCAAAGGTTAATTGGTTTGTGTAATGCTAGAAATTATAGTCCTCGATACATCTGCTAGTCTGAGTTAGCACAAGAGCTGCAAGATCTTGGCTAAGGATCTAATAGCTAATTTGAATGCCTCAGCCCTCAAAAGAAGTGCAGAATAACTCTGAGTTTAATCAGGGTTCTCTCTAGAGCAGAACTGGACAGTGGATCCAAATTAGGTCGGTTGTTCCATGACACAGATTTTCATCCAGTGGAGACAGAGTTGCTACCAAAGTAGGCTTGCTAAGAACAAAGTCCCCAACTTCAGAAACTTGGGAACACAGCAGAAAAGAATGGTACTTTCATCCAGGTCATGCATTTTTACATTTTTTCCTATTTAATAAGCTAAAGCCTGGAGATGTAAAATTTGGTGCATGTATTAGGCAAGTCTTTGGAGTTACTGTAGGTCTTCAAAACACGAGGGATTTGGGTTCAGTGGTTTTTATTTTTTTATTTTAACACTCTTTTACATCTAAAGGTTATGCTTCCAAGTCCCCACTGAAATCCAAGAGAAACTTTGATCATAGACATGGAACACTGGCAGGGTGTTTGCTGAGGGAGCAGAGTGGGCGTTCTCTTGTGAGGCACAGAAGTGAATGCCCAAGAAAAATATTCAGGGGACAGGCTTTTTTCTGTCCTGTTTAAGTGGGAAAACCCCTCATACTGGCCTCTAAATTTTAATACCTTTAGATAAAAGTTAATGATGAATATGTATGGAATACACTGGTGTGCTCTCCTGTCTGCTTATCTGATAGAGCTGAGATCAGAGTGCTGGCAGGTGCCTCTGCTGGTCTGAGGACCCTTCTAAATTAGGGCAATAATTCTTTTTCTTCAAGAAGAGTTTTCAGCTGCTCCTGGGGAGCTGCACTGCTCTAGGTTGAGGCCACAGTTGCAACCTGATTACTTTTGGCATCGTGCTTTAACCTTACTGTTTACCACAGTTTTAATCTGCTGCAATAACTTGCTCTCAATTTTAAGTCCTCCTCCTTCTAATGGCTCTTATGGCCAGTTTCAAATGGGGTTTCTGAGATCTGGGAAATAGGCCTGTGGGCAGTTCACCAAGAATGCTCAATTTTCGTAGAAATCTTCTAAATACTGTACATGTCCGCATTCTTCCTTTCCAAATTTAAATGGCACCAAGCTTGGGCTTGCCACCTCCTGTGAGGGAGTGGATGTTCTCCTCTGAGATTCTCGTGCTCCTCTACCCAGCAGAAGGCTTCTTTCAGAGCTGGATGAGGTTACAAAGCAGCACAATGTGCAGGGCTTGTGCAAGTGCTGAGGTAGCATCAGAACACAGCTAAAGACTCCCAGCGCTGCCCAGGCATGAATGAAGCTATTAAAGGAAAAGTGTCCAAGTGTGACTGCCTTTGATCCAAGGCTGGTGAGATCTGGTGGAACTGACAGCCGTTTAATAGGCAGCAATCATGTTTGATTCCACCTGGCTCTTTCTTGGCTTCTTTTATCTTAAGTAATTTAGAGTAGAAGTATATGAGTAACAAGTATGCACTTAGCAGTGGTTAGCATAACCTCAAAGGCTTGGGTCACTGCTTGTATCTACAAGCTCAAAAAAGAAACTTGAACTGTCACTGTGCATTTTAGTACCATATAAATTTTCCTAATATAAGCCAGGAATTAAGACTTACTGTAATATTTAGGCTTTGGTCCACTTTTGGAGCTGTTTGTTCGCCCTGGTCTCAAGAGCCATGTCTTCTCAATCAAGGAGTGCCATGAGCATTGAATCCATTTTCTGCTCTGGACAGGGTATTTATTCCTAATAACTTTTAGGCAAAGAGTCACCTGCTGCAATGGATGTGAAACACACACCTAGTTCTGACTGTCTGCAAATCTACACTTAAAGGCACCTTTAGGCAATACTTTTACAGTGAAAAGAACTTAACTGGGCAAAATGTGCTAATCTTTCCTGAACCAGGGAAATGACTTTATGATTCTCCCCATCCTCATGCCATCATTGTGATCTAGTGTTTTCCCTTCATAAATGAGAGCAGTAGCCTTGCCTCTGACCTCCATTAACGTGTATCATAAAAGCTGCCTTTATAATACGCTCCTCTGGAAGACCTCATTCCCTTGCAACCTGTTCTTTGGTGACAGTTCAGAGGAATGTTATGGATTCCCATGAAACTTATCAAATGGATGTGATAACCCCATTGTCAGAGGCTGCCTGAGCCATTATTAAGCACATGTTGGATAGTCCATTTGTTATTATATAAACTCTTTAAAATAATATTAGTAGGAAAATAGCTGGGTAAAGTCAAACGTTGCTGGGTCCTGTTGTAATAGGCCAAACATGCAACTCTCAGAGCTGGGATGTGGAGAAAAAGAAGCTTTGATCACAAGCAGAACAGGATGAAAATGTTCAGCTGTTGTGGTGTGCTGTAGTAGGTACTGGTCCATCCCTGAGTATCTAAAAAGGAGGAAATCCAAACAGAAATGCTGCTTGTATGGAGCAACGTCGCTTCATGGGTGCGCGTCTTTGAAGTGATGGACACAGCTTGTTTCTGCTTCCAGCTGCATAATTTTGTAGCTATTTCCATATCATTTAGTGTCGCAGAACTTCATGGAGCAGGGGAACAAGAAGCAAGCAGGTACAGAGCAACGCCTGACACGAAATGCAGACAAAGGGTCTGGACTGCTCATGCACTCAGAATAAGAATCTGAATTTTCCCTTCAGCTGTAAGTTGTTGAAAGAGTTGCCAAAGCTAATTAAGTATTTCGTGTGTGTGCTGTGTGGAGGATTTCCTATTGTTGCCATTTTAGGTTCTTTTCCATGAATGTGGTGTCAGTTATTACCTAACTTACATATAACCTTGGGAAAATCACATTATAAGCTGTCCCCAAGTTTCCCTGATTTTTCTAATATGGGAAATATATTCTTTCTTTCACAGAAATGTTGTGAAATAACTATATATATATATATATATACATATACACACACAGAGCAGTTAAAATGGTATAAAACACATGTTCTCTTGGCACGATTTATTTTGTGAGAACAGAAGGAAGCAGTGTGAGTAATGAATCAGGGATTGTATTGACCTGACTGTCACTGTGACGACCTATTAAAATCTAGGATGTTTTATCATTCTCTTAAATTGGATTCAAAATCTATATGTAGCTAAGGATACAGTTACTAAATATTGTGCTGGTAATGCTCATATATGGATCTCCACAACAAATTTGCTGGAGATCACAGAAGCATGAAGTTGTTGAGGCTGGAAGTCACCTGTGGAAATCATGTGGTTTCTTATGTTTAAATTGAGTTTCCTGTGTTTCAGTTTGCGCCTGTCATGGTTTAACCACATCCCCTGCAGTGGGGTGAGGGAGAGAATGGGAAAGAAAACTTGTGGGTAAAGACAGTTTAATAGGGAAAGTAAGGAATTGATTAAGCTCTTCCCAGGGGCAGGTTCTCAGCCATCCTCAGGAAAGCAGGGCTCCATCTTGTATGACGGTGGCTGGGGAAGGCAGATGCCCTCACTCCGAACATCCCCTCTGCTCCTCCTTCCCCCAGCTCTGTATGCTGAGCATGAGGCCACAGGGTCTGAAATATCCCTTGGGTCAGTCGAGCTCAGCTGTCCCAGCTGTGTCCCCCCAAACTCCTTGTGCACCCCCAGCCCCCTCGCTGGCAGGGTGCGGAGCAGAGAAGGCCTCAGGGGTGTAAGCACTGACTGAAACACCCCTGTGTGATCAGCCCTGTTTTCAGCACAGCTCCAAACCACAGCCCGTAGCTTGTCTTGAAGAACATCGACCATCTCAGCCCAAACCAGTGCCGTGCCCGTCCCCCCCTGCCCTGGCACTGGGCAGGGAGCAGCCTTGGCTGAGGGGACCGTGGGGCTGCAGCCTGGGATGCTGAGAGTCCTTGGGTGTACTGAGGACAGCACTCACCTCTTTTAGCTGTATTTTGCTGTTTCTTCTAATCCATTCTTTCCTCCAGACAGTTCTAGTCATAGACTGGTTACGTTGGCTGGCCTGGGCTGTCAATATTAAGTATCAAGACACTGGTAATAGTAACTTTTCCACTAAGCTCTGCATTTCTTGGAGGAGATTTTCTATTGTGGCAGAAGTGCCGGGCATGGCAAATCCTGCTTCGGTAAGGCAGAATGAAGTTACTGTGGAGTAAATCTCATTTAATGCTTTGAAACGTAAGAGCACATTCCTATTTTGATACATATGGACAATAAATCAGGTCTCGTGAAGCCGTTATCTGTCTAAGAATAGCAAAGTATAAAGAGAAACAAAATGAATTCATATTGCATATAGATTTAAGGGTTAGCCTTCACTGATATCCAGGATCTTTTTTTCTTTTACAGTGAAATGACTTCTCACAATTGCACAATAATCAGCTATTCTTCTAGAAGGTCAGCAATGCTGCTTATAGCTTGTGAAGTACTGACTTGATATGTTCACTTCTATTCCATAGGCCTGCTTTATGCTCTCACTCAGAAAATTTTGGGGGCAAGAACACTTTCTCCTTGGCTATCTAAAGTACACTAGGCATGTTTTTTAATTTTTATTGGTAATACAAGCAACACTTTTTGCTTAGCTGTGCCGAATATCTGTTGCTCATCTAAATAGGAAATTTCTCCTTTATTAAAACACTCGAAAGAACTTGTCTTTGTTGACTCCAAGCTCAGTAGCAGCCGTGGTGGTCTCCGTGGCATATGCTGCCCCAAGATGGTGTCAGGCCCATGTGCTGAGCTTGATTTTAACACCGTCTGGAATTTGCATTGTGCCTGTGATAGCCTTCAGCTGAGGTGCTGTTTTCATCCTTGAAAACAGGGATCGAGTTAGATGCTGATTTTTCCAACGGAGCGGGTTAAATCTAAGTTCATCCATACCTCAGTTCCCATTATTTGAGCTGGCTGACTGCTTTGCTAAGTGTTTAAAAGTCCCGCTACCAGAGGATGTTCAGTTGTTTGCAGTTACAAACACTTGGATCCCAGTGCCATGGTAACCAGGCCCGTTTGGGTACCTTGCCTGGCGAGATCTTTGTAGGTCTTTCCTCTTGGGCTCTGCTTTATATAGTTAACATAGAAAGCAGAACACAAAAGAAAAGGTTTCACAAAATTAACATCTCCTGTTAACAGTAGGGCAGGGATGCGTTGTCCTCCCTGGCATCATCTGCTGCTGACATTCAAGCAGTTCTAATTACTTTAATGACTCCCACTGGTCCCCTCTGTAACTGCTGGATGATGCCTGAGGACACTCTTCAGAGGTGGGAGAATAAAGCCAGGGAGCAACCAGAGAGTGAAGTTGCTCTTCTTGCTGGCAAAAAATTGTTCTTTTGAAGGTCTGTGGAGTTAACAGGCCAGGTGCTTCCTTCTTTGCCAGTCTCTTTTCTCATCCCGCTTTTCGGGAGTGCTTGTACCTTGGAATCACTTCAGGTGCCAGAATCAATGCGAACTCTTTGCTTTCTTCTGTTTATTTCTTTTACATATATATGCATATAATTTTTTTTTTTATTAAGGAGCTCTGATTTGCTTAGGATATTTTTTTTTGTGGAGTTTGGCTGTGAAGTTTTCCTGTCAAACTCTGTAAAATGTCTTGATAGTTACCAGTCTCCATTTTTCATCCCATTTTTGTACGGTGTGCTACAAACATCCAAGATTATTTGATCGTTGCATCTGGTGGGAGAAGATTGACATGTTTTCTTGGGATCACAGGCTGAGTTTTGACTTTCTCCCTTTTTGTAGTCTTAGACAGTGCTCACTCTCTTGATATGCACTTCCATAATGGACTTGTACGTTATTATTGGTGTTCTTTGATACAAAAGAAATTCAATACCTCTGGGGCTATAAATATCATTGATTCACTCCAAATAGAGAAAGATACAGTAATATTTTTTAGATTATTAAGACTTTTCCATTTTCTCTCTGATGGGGAAGAGTTATGAATTTGGTAATCATTATGCCCTAGGTAACTGAAGTTACGCAATCAAACCCTCTCTTTAAAACATAATTATGATTGTTTCCAACATTTAATTCTTTTTCTCTTTCAAAATATTATTTTTAATGCCTGGAGTGGATTTTTTGTTTACTGTTTCAAAGAATTGCTCCTGTGGCTTGTGTTACAACAGAGGAGCCTTAGTAGCAGAATAGCAGATTATATTTCTCACCTACAAAGCTTTAATGGAATTATTGAGCATTTCAAGATGTTGCAGTAGGAATCCAAGCTTGAAATAAATGTATGGATTTCTTTTTCCCTACTGAATGACTAGGATGAAAAATCCCAGTCTTTTCTGTGTGGAATTCAGTTTCTTAGCCAGCTTGTTTTAAAAAAATGAGAAAAATTTAGAGAAAAGAGGGGAGAAAAAAAGTTTTGTGAAGATGCTAGCTTGAATCTTATTAAAATAGCTGTCACTTGTGCAAGTGATGTAAAAGTGTATGAAATCTTATAATTATTCCTTGTGTTTATTCACCAGTAACTAATACATAGATACGGTTAAGGGAGAAGTTCTGTATATGCATGCACATAAATTCTGTGTAAATTTGATTTCTGAATGTCAGAATTGCCTCATTTTAAAATTCACTCGCACTTCTAGGAATTGTGATTGGGAGGGATGACCTGTGGTGTGCACCTGCCTTGATCTGTGCTGGTCAGGGGCTGCACGGGGGATGTGCTGCTGCCTGTGCAGGCAGGGGTAAAGTTCATTTTGAATTTTATGGGGACAAAGGTGCAGGTATTAAAAAAGCCCAGTCAGAGTTTGTGTCTTCAACTCAGCTGCTGTTCACCAGTCCTGTATCCAAGCCACAAACTCCTTGTAAGTTCTGCTGTGTTTTATTTCAGCTGGTGCTTGTGGAGCCTGGGCTGCAGAGGGCTCTCGGGACAGAACCGGTGGGGCTGAAGTGCTGCCTGTCACATCTGCTGCGTGCCCAGCAGTGCCTCCACAACCAGATAATCTTCTGTCAGGGCAAACTCGGCTGTGGAGGAAACAAAGCCAGCACTTGTGAGATGTGTGCTGTAACACCACGAGCCTTGCTCGCTTTGAGAAGTTCAGGAAGTTTTGCTGTGGCGGGTGTGCAGCACGAGTTACAGCACGGTAAATGGTGTGTGGATGTTGGCGCTCGGGAGAAAAGCAGCTCTAAAGCTAAAACCCAAGGGGGTGCCTGTGCTCTCCCGTGGGAGCGTTCCCACTGGGATTTAATGTGCTGCCACTCCTGCACGGTGACTGCACACCATTAGTGGATTTGCCTCAACTTTCCCGAGTGTCCTTATGTTGTTGATGTGACTTTTGGTCCTGCTCTTGCTGCTGCCTGCAGACTGAACGCCGTGGATTTCCATGGGCAGACCTTACTCTGCAGATCCTGCACCACGTCGCCCTTACGTGTCAGTCATTTAATTAACCTTTCAAATCGTCTCTGCAGTCCCAGTTAGAAAGGGCAAAGTCCTATGGCCTGTTTTAATATTTAAAATGAGAAACCGATGTTCATCACTGACGCTTCATTTCCTGTAGAATGATGTGCCTCAGAGCCCTTTTATCTGCCGGACCTGATGTGCATGATGATGCCTCTGCTACATTAGCACACACTTTTCGGCTGGGCTGCTCCTAGTTTAGGCTGATTAGGTTAAGAGAAGATCATCCAGAATACGGTGATGATTCAACATTTATGGGTTTTAGCCATCGCAGGCTAAATATATTCTCAGCAGGATATCTGGGGGTAGGGAGGGACAGCAGAAATGCTCTGCTCTGTTGTATTTCTAATGGGTTTAGTAATGCTCAGTGGAAATGGTATCTTCAGTTTTCTTGGTGCAGACATTTGTAACAGAGTACCCTGTGCTATAAAGGCAATTAATTGTCTGTCTGATGTGCCTACTATACATCAAAATCTGCTTTTTAATTATGAGTATGAAGCTGGCTGCACAAAGGATCAGTTTTTGATTTCCTAAGATACTTAATATGCTATGAATAAGAAAATAAGCTGCAGTCAAATTGAGCATTTTATTCCTATTTTAAAGTAATTGTCAAAGTTGTGAAAATATTTATGTAGAAACTAATGTTTTAGTTGTCTGATGACAAAAAATTGTGGACCTGTAGAAATTAATGGTAGAGAATGAGGTTTTCCCCCCCAGGAGATCTAGCAGCTGTAGACACTTTTTCCAATTAATCCAATTGAAAACATGAGACACTGACACAGCTCAAAACAGGTGTCTAATTTAGGACTCTGCTGGGGACTGAAGTTCTTTAGATAGTCCAGAAAGTTTTCTGAGGACTCTGACTCACTGCTCAGAGTCTGCAGCAGTGAAGTGGAAGCTTGGGTTCCTGTCTGTGCCTCTCAACTTCCCACCCTGCAAAAAGGTGTGAACGCTCTCCTGTGTGTCTGAGGCCACCTCTTCCAGCTTTGTGTCCATGTGGGAGTATAAATGATTAATGTTTGGTTGATGTTGGAGATAAACACTGTTCTAGAGCATGGAAATGAAATCTGAAGAAAAACCTGACATATGACAGTCTTTTATCAAACTGAAGACTCTGTTACTGCAGGATTTTGCATGAGATTTGCAGGTGGTACGCCAAGAATTAATTTGCTGTTAGGTTTGAGGATAGAGCGGCTTCAAAATTATTAATAAACATTGAGGGGGGAAAATGTGATTTTTTTTAAGTGGTTTATGATCTAATTTTGAAGAAGGATGAAATACCTTGTTCCTTTTAGTTTTAGAGTTTCTGTTGATATAAATCTGTGGACAATTTGCCAGCATAGAATTAGAACGCGCTCAAGTTGGTTTGACCTGGAACAACGTAAGCCACCTGTGGCATAAACTCTGAAAGAACTGAAAAGTGCTCAGCAACACTCAGGGCTGTCCAGAAAAGAAAATGTATGTGTTTATCCAATTAAAACTCCAGGAATAAATAAGCACTTTAGACACAATCTAATTATGCAGCTGGAATTTGGCCAGGATTCTAGAAGCTGACAGCCCTTGAGTTAGAGGTGTCAACAGGGAATTGATGGCGAGGGTGAGAAGTTGAGTTCTGCATCCCTCATGTGGGGTGCTGGGCAGTTCTGACAGTGCCCACCACAGTGAACTGCTCCTTTATCCCTGCCCTTCATTAGTGTGCCCTGAAAAAGCGTGAAACGTAATTAAAATAATCCTGAGTTATCATTATTTTAAGTGCCGCTAATGGCACTATTGGAGACAATGAGATGAAATAGTATCTAATTTTTCTCGTTAATATTGTCCTTTTAATTCCTCTTGCATCAAAGGCTTTTTCTGCATAAAATTGCTCTTGAGGAGGATGGGGATGCATTAAGAGGTATCACAGAGTTTTGGGTTCTTCATCTTCAGGTCTTTAAGGAGGAAAGTTGTTTTTGGTTTTTTTTTGAGCTTCTCTGTGGGGCAATCTTTGCAACAGAAAGTCCTGTTTTTAAGAAATAACAGCAGATATCTATGCTAATAGTACCATGTTTGTAAATGTTTTTTCTCAGGCTGGTTTTTGCAGTTGTAGCTGTCTCCTAAAGAGCAGCTGAGTTATAGAGGGAAAACTGGCAAGATTAATTTTTAATGTGGTAACTTTGGCTAGAATGTTATTCCTTACCAGTGAACACCTATAAACTCAGGGGATGTGTGTCTCAGTAACACAATTTCAAAACTTTCTTCTCCCCCTCTTCCCCCCAAAATAGGGGTAATCAGCATAATTCAAAGGATCAGAGAGGTTGTATTTTTATTTTTGTGCTTTTTTTCCCCCCTCCTGCTGTTTGGTGTGGCTGACATGCACAAGTGTGTGGTTTTTTGGGTCCACTTTTGAATTGCAGCAACAGCTGCAGGTGAGTCTGTGGGCTGTGAGTCTGAACCACAGTTCAGAGCTGTGGTTTCCAAGTGAGCTGGCATATCCTTCACAAGCATTTTTATTTGACAGCTGATGATTGCTCAAAGTTTCAGGTGCAAAACCTAATCTGCATTTTGTTGGGTCTCAGGCTGGCTTCCTGCCTGCTCCAGCCCTTTGGATCCCTGTGGCTTGGGCAGCATAAAAGCATTGAATTGCTTGCCTTGCTCTTCCTGCTGCCCTGCTGCTGTGTGGTACTGGTGGGACTGGGAGGAGCCCTGAGTCCATTCCTGTGTATCCAGAGCCTCGTATTTAAGGGATATTTGCTCCAGGATCTGAGGTGCCAGTGAGGCAGTGGTAAAACGAGGTGAACTCGTGCTCACAGTCACTGCTTCAAACACACAACTGCTCCTGAGGCTTACTTGGCATTTACCCCCCAGAGATGTGCACCAAGCACTGGAGCATCTCTCTCTGTCTGATATTCTCAAACCCAGGCTTTGGTGCGTCTGTGTGTAATGAACTGAAGCGGTGGTACAGCAGAGACTTCACAGTGGTTGTCTAGACAGGATGATACTTATCCATAGAGATAAGTTCCTTTTCACCAATTAGGGGGGGGGAAAAAGGATTTATTTTGCTTAAGCAGTACCTAAGAGTAATAAGAGTGATGCCATTCTCTCGGTTGGTTGCTCAGCTGTTACGGTGATGTTGGGGATATTACTGAATGAGACCAAAGTTAAGTACCAAGGGAGAATTAGCAAATTCAGCTTAATAACTGAGCATTTCTTATTTGGTGGGAGCAGGATTCCACATCTCTTCCAGGAGAAACAACTAAATTAGATTTTTATTAAGAGATTAGTCCATGTCACTGCTTACATCCTACAAGATTTTCTGTCATAGCAGAGACTGATTCTCAGCAGGCCCAGTTCTGGAGGCTCTGCCTGGTCTTTCCAGTCCCCTTGTGTTCCCTTAATGCTGGGAGTCTCCAGTAGTGGACATAAATACCTGAGTGCCATCCATTTTGTCCTGCCTCCGGCACAGGCGTTTTGGGATGTGCTGCAAATCATGGCTGTGACTGAGGGGCAGACACCACGGGGATGGTGTCAGGGATAATTCAGGGTCCTGACAACAGTCTGTAAGGAACCAGTTTCTGCAGACCCTGATAATTACTCCAAACTGGAATTGTGGGCATTTCTGGACTGAGGGAGTGGCTGCTTTCTCTCCACTCATTGTCTCATTTATTAACGAGCTGTTGCAATTCTGCACTGTCCTCCTTCCTATCCATGGGAGAGGGAAACCACTGTGTTCAATGTCAAACATCTGCCCAACGCCTGTCCTTCACGAAGGGGATCCCTCCTTCACTTTCCCTCTGTGTGACTGATCCATCCCAGTGCTGCCTGCTTTGGAAGGAGCAAGAAAATGAGCCTTTTCCTTTTGTTCTCTTAAAAAAACCCCGTTAAATACTTAAATGCAGGCTATTTTTTTTTTATCTTCCTGTGAAATGCCTCAGGGCAAGGTTACAGTAATTGTATGTTATGCTGCCCTGCTATATAGAGTCCCATTGTAATTTGGCTCATTTTTGTAGCATCTCTCTCTGGAGAATCTGCTGGGGCAGCTCTTGCAGAGCATCAGCGTGGTTACAAAGGGGTCTGTTCTGTGTGCATGTTCCTTGGGAGGATGTCTGCCAAGGTGTGGTGGTGAAAACTGCTGTGGGGTTTATGACTGACATAGTTTTTTCCTCCTTTTTAAAGTTTTTTTTTTTTTTTTGATGGGACATTGAAAAATTAATAGATCTTTAAGCAGAAAGGGAATTTTTTTGTAGGTTAGGTAGAACATTGTGGTCTCCGAGTACACAGTGCATGGCACTGTGTTCCTGTGATGCTGCACTTTTTCACTCAGCCCTCCTATCCACATTTCCCTTCCTAACAGCCAATTCTGGTCAACCTGACCCATGTCCGACCAGAAGTCTTTATCTGATTCAGGGACAAATTAATCAGGCATTACATATAAAATGTCAGTTCTTAAGACAGTAGTGAAATTCCCCTGAGCTCATTTTGTATCTTACACAGAAGACAGAAGTGCTTTGCTGCTGGAATGGGGCCCTTTTTTAGACTTTACCATGTCTTGGTACAGGTTGTCCTCTGGGGACTGAAGATCTTTCAGGACAGACAAAAATCCCAAGTATTTGTTTTTGTAATGGTTGCTAAGCCTTTACCGTTACCGACGAGGAATTTAAGGAGTTAGAACAAGATTGGTTTAAAATCTATTTGTTTTCCCTCAAGTCACTGCAGGTTTAGAGAATGGCTTGGTTTGTGCTTTGTTTCCTGGCAGGAACATGTTTTCAATAAAATCCAGCCCTCTCTGTAGGTCCTCATTGTTTGGATTGTGCTCCACAACGTTTCAGACATGAGAGCAGTTACTGTGGATTGTTCCTCTTGACCCTGACCACATTTATCCCCAACAATTCACTTCATTCCAGTGGATGATTCCCTTTTGGCTGAGAACGAGGTGCCTGGAAGCTTTGCTTTCCCCCAGTGCTTTTATGACCTATTTCAGATGCCAGAACACCTTTATACCATGTCACTCTGTTCTGTCCTTCCTGCCTGGGCTGGGTGCTTTAATGGGAGGACAGCTTGAAAAATGTGGAGTAAAATCCAAAATCTTAGATATTTCTCCAGTCGGTAGGGGTTAGTCCCCTTGTATTCAGCTCTCCTGACCTATTTTACCCCAGCAGCCAGAAGCAGTCTAATTTCTTGACGTGCATCACCCAACTCGCTGCAGTTGTTAAAACACAGAGATGATGCGTTTCGAGATGTACCAGCGGCAACATTGCCTAGAAGCTCCCTTTTAGCAAAAATAAAAAATTCTGTGAACATTGGGGTGCATTAAAAATTTAAAATGCAACTAGTGTTTTCCATATTGTAGGCACATAAAGGTGTAATAGGAGCTTTTGCTTGGGGATTGTGTCTTTGATTTGTGTGTGTGTGTCTTGACTCCCAAAGCTTTCCTGTCTCTGCCTGTTAAACTTGGCCGAGCCGCTTTAGAAATCCACCCCACACTGTGATAGCTCCAGCATCTCCAGGGTAATCTGGGATGCTGCATACAAATCCTTGTGCAAGTTTTCAGTCTGACAGGCTCGAGCTAGACCAGGCATATCTGTGAGGGGTGTTCAGCACCATTTGTACTGCCACTGGACTGGAAACTCAGCTCAGATGTTTATCGCTGGTGTCTCCAGCCCGAGTCCGCTGTGTTCCACACAGCTTCTTCTCCTGATGGGGCTTTTCTCAATAAAACTCCACGCCCAGCAGCTTCCCTGCTGTCCAAGGACGTGTTTGTTTCTTCGCTTCTGAGCCTGTGGTCAAGCTCTGTTGAAGAAGAAAAAGTTTGAGTGTGGACTTGAGTCCTTTTTTATAAAACTGTAAAAACGCGGAAAAATATTTATTGAGAAGAGAATTTTTTCTACAAAACATAACAGCTTTTGGCACTTGCTTTTGGCTCTGCTGCACTTTCACTGTTACGTTGCTCTCTTGTCTCGCTTCTGACAGCCTGGGTTACCCTAGTGGGGAGCTGAGTCTGTGCTGGCCAGGTTGGCCATCCTTCAACGAGTGGTTTAATTTATAGAATCTCAGAATCCTGGAATGGCTTGGGTTGGATGGGACCTTAAAGAGCATCTGGTTCCAACCCACCCCTGCCATTCTGAGAGATCGAGTTCACTCTGCTTTTTTGTTGTTGTTGTTGTTGAGTGGTTTGTTTTGGCTCTCTGTGGCAGGGAGGCACTGATGTTGGAGCTGATGCTCTGCAGAAATGCCACGTGAAACGGGGTCCATGAAAACTGGACCTGGTTGCTCCAAGCCCCATCCAATCTGGATGGCCAGACCTTGAGGGTGCTGAGGAGGTGGACAGGGCTGGTGTGAGTGGAAGAAGCTGAGGCTGGACAAGATCAAACCAGGCTCCCCAATGAGAGGGGGCTTGGTCTGGTGAGGAGACAGGAGCAGGACAAACTTTTGGGTGCAGAATATGGGAGGGGAGAACAGTCAAAGCCAAGCAAAGCGTTAAAATGAATTAAATAGAGAACCATTCTCCGAATTTGCAAGTTTTCAGCTGATTCTGGTCTCTAAGTACATGTTTCCCAGCTCTGCAGAGTGTGTGAGGCTGTTCCCGAGGGACCCCAGGGCTGTTCCTAATGAATTACAGGCCTGCCAGGCCTCCAAATTTGTTTAATTTGTTTTTCTTTTATAAAGTGAATTTCCTTTGGTTTTGTACAGTGGGTGGAATCAGGTTTTTTTTTTCCCGATGCGCAGAGCATTGTTTTATAAACTCTCTAAGAGGATTGGAGTATCAAAGCTCTGGATAAGTCTTGCATTTGAATTTTTGTGACTTCTTCACAAACGGAGCATTATTCATTTGCACCTTTACGGGTGCTGCTTTCTGTATGAAATGCAGAACAACCAGCTGCTAAGTGAGTTTCAAATGGAGCTTTTCATTTTCTTCTGAGGAAATAACATGAGCTGTGGTGGTAATAGATCATCTGTATAGGAGGCAAATCTATTTTTTATGAGCGTGATATTTTGATGGCAAGTGCCAAAATCATATAAAAATAAGAATACATATTGCAGATAATTAGTTCTGAGGGTTTGGGGTTTATTTTATTTTATTGCACTAAATTCAAACTTTTTACATGGGCAGAGATGAAGAGCTGCTTGCTGTCTATTGTCTGCTGGAGTTTCAGCCAAATGGGTACAAGCTGAGTGTCAAAGTTCTCAAGGTTTAGCAGGATGGTTGATGTAGAACAGAGAAAATTTGAGCCAGATTTTGAAAGCAAATCTCCCAACTCCAGCTGGCTTCAGTCTCAGGGTGGGTTGTGTCTCATCCCTCGTAGCTGGAATGGGAACAGACTTTAGCAAATCCTCATCCCAGCGGTAAACTCGTCCTGTCAACTCTTGTTCTGCTCTCCTGGAGGGACGGAGGGGATGCAGCAGCCAGGGGATCCTGGTGGTGCAGCCGGCAAAGCCGCGAGGATGTCCCTGGGCAGAGGTGCCTGTCCGGGCTGTGGTCGCTGCCCTGAGTGCAGAGCTGTCATGTTCAGAGAAAAAAAGGCTGAAATAACACTTGTTACAACCACTGCAAAATGTTGAAAGTTCCTTGGATGCAACACAGAGGAAGACACAATTTAGAGGATGCCATTTCACACACGTGCCCCTCGCTAATTTGTTCATTGTAGTGTGTTTTATTTGCCAAATAATGAAAAATATTATTGCAGAAGCTGAAAATGAAAATTAAATTTCTGGTAGGATATACTGGAGTAATGAAGAAAAAGAGAATGTAAAAGGGATTCTTCCATGATAATTAAGAGTTATAAAGTCATTACTTAAACTTGCTTTCTGAATTACAGGGAGAATTAAACTGCTTGTTTCAGAGCAAAATCCTTGTAGCATTCCTTCATTAAAATTCTACATTGTCAAAACAGATAAAAATGCATATACAATGACTAATTTTGTTCCAACCTTGCCTCTGCTTTGGGCCTTATCTCTCTTCACGACAAAGCTCACCTTGAAGGGACTGAAGTAATGATATATATTTGCTGAGCTGGAAAAAGAAAGAAAGAAAGAAGCATCTACTTTTTGCAATCTGTGTTCTTTCCCCTCCAGATACTGAGGAGGAAAAGACCTGTGGGGTACTAAAGCTCTCATGTACCATAAAGTGGTATTATAATGAAAAGTATTACTTTTTATGGCATCCCTACAGTATTAAGGAAAGGCATTTTTCTATAAATGTTAATCTTTAATCTTTATAAATTGCGCTCTGTAAGACTAGAAGGTCTGTAAAGCATTTGTCCCGAAGGCTTAGAAGGATCAAAATAGCATTGCAGACTTTCTACTTTTTCTTATTTTTCCCCTTTTTTTCCTAAAACTTAGAACTATTACCTTGTTGTGAGGAGGAAGGGTGAGAGTGATGTAAGCCATTAGACTTTCCTTCCAGGTAGCCCTCAAGCTGATGTTCAACTTTATGTACCTACATAAGTCCAGTTGAGTCCCCGGGACTTAAGTCTGAGCTAAAATCCTGTCTGGAATGGGAGGATTAAGGACAGGAAGCCCCACACACACTGAGCTCCTCTCCCAGGTTTCTGCCACCTCTCATCACAAGACACTTTGGGTGTGTGAAATGTCCTCTGTAACTGGAGTTACAGGGAAGCTTTTTACAGGCAAGAGTGGAAATGAACAGGTTTGACAGATAATTAAACCTGTTTTATGTATTTCCTGCCTACACGTTTCTTCCCCACCCTTCTTCCCAGTGAGTTTTTTGTTCTGTTTTATGCTCTGCCTCGCTGTGCTCAGCCTTTGCTCCATGCGTTGTTTGTTAGGGTACTGATCTTCACTGCTGAGATGAGGTTTCCAGAGGTGGAGCTGGTGTTTGAAAATGATTGGATTGGGTTGCACCCTGAATTTGAACCTTAAATATTTAAGTTTTACTTTGATACCAGCTTGCCTCATGTGTATGGATTTGTACAAGTCTGGGCTTGGGGCTTGTTTTACCAGCTGGTGAGCAAGGGGTTGATTAAACCTAAATTGAGAGTATTAACAAATCCCTGCTGAAAGTTGTGATAAGCATCAGCAATTTCCACTTTTGCTGAACTTTTTAAAATTGGTTAGCCATTCTGAAAAGTACCCATTAATGGTATATTAATACTTGATATCTGTTTATCAATGAAACCTTGCTATAATAAAGTATTTATGAGATGTAATTTTAATCTATAATGAAAGTTTGTCCAGTGGAATCTCATAATTTAAAAAGCAAAACTTTCCCAGAAGTTTTAGCTCTGTCTAATGTGTCCTTTAATACTTTTTTGTTGTTGTTGTTTTTCTCTAGGTAAGTGTCTCCATTCTGAAGCTGCAGGGAAGTTCTCTGAATTCAGAAAAGTTGGATGCCTGCTGAACAAGTAAAGTTCCTATGCTTCAGTTTTTCGTAAAGTCTGTCACAGATTTTCAGTCCTTTCTTAGTTTTAAAGGACATTTTTACCTCTGAATTTTGTGTTTAATGGGTGTTGCAAGTTCTTGAAGAGGAGGTAGACTTGTGAGCAAAACATTTTTAATTTAGATTCATGTTTGAGGCTGACTATGGGTAAAGACTGAATGGAGGAAAATCAAGAATATCACCTTTTAAATGTTTTTTTTTTCTCTGTTGTAGGCTAAAGTCACATTAATTTAAGTTGCCTGTGAGTGTGCAGGCAGGCTGAAGCAGTCTGGTGCTTGTTCATCTCAACCCATCTTGATGGTGCTACAGAAATATTGTTGTGAAACACCTATGATTTTAGCCTTCATAGTAAAAACCATGGAGAGAGGATTAAGGGCTATCATACAATTTTTCTTGGGCACAGTTTGGTTTGGAAAGAACTTTGTTTTGGTAGTGGCAGAGATTGGTTCCCCTGGGGTTCAACCCTCCCAAAAAGCATCAAGCCAACAGTGTCTGGGTTGGTGAGTGGAGAAAAGTATCCTAGTGCAATGCTATTAGATTTTCTTTTTTTTTTTAAAGTAGGAATTGCTCCAAATTTGGAAATTCAGTGAAGGTTTTTACTGCATCCAGGTCTGAAAGCCTTAAAGATCTGGTGCTCTGGTTTCACTCCTGAACCCAGATCTCTTGGGTTTCAGAGCAGTCTAATTGCACTGTGTTGTTTTCTGACCTAATCTGAGGGGCTCAACTACATCTTGTTTCAAGATTGAAATAATGAGGATGTGTGTGTGTGGCAGAAGGAAAAAGAGGCGTTTGTTCTGGTTTTTGTACATAAGGTTAAGAGGTAAACGCACTGCTCGATGCAGATGTAAATTGTAATTGTGGCTTTACGGTGTCTGCATTAGAATATTGACCTGAATTGATACTACAAATATAATTACATTGATTCTTTCCTGATGGCTATAAACAGTGACATTTCCCTTGATCTCTGAACAGAGTTAGTTATAAAACACATGCTCCACTTTTGTATTCACACATTGCATTCTCATCACTTTTGTCTCTTGCTCCCCAAGGGCTTGATTTAGAAGAAGTGTCTGATTTAATGGAAAAAATGATGAAACAACACAGACAGCAGTTCAGAGCATTTCTAATATAGAAGAAGGTGTTTCTTTTTGATTACGTTCCTCAGACTTCATTGCTTATATTTGAATATTTTGCTTAAGAAAAATACGATGTCATACTATTTTCACTTTTTAAATTATTTTAAACCATGTGTACTGGAGAGAGCTCTTATTTGAGAGGACAGAAATGAGACACAGAACGTCGGACACTACAGTTTTTACTAGTGGCAAATATAGATGTCATAAAAATAAGGACTAAACATTAGCAAAATGGGCCTGGTATTACTGCTTCTAATGTAGCCTGGTGGCATCATTTCACAAATTGTGCAGAGAACCCTCCAACTTCTGCCTTATTTTCTTTCAAGTAGATATCAAGAAAGAATGCTCACGGATAAGCATTTAAAAAATGGCTATTTCATTCAGAAATGCTGTTCTTTTAGAGTGACTTCTTTTGGCTTTCCTTGTTCTGTGTTGCCAAGTTGTGCTTGTATCTCTGGAAACAGTTCCTGAGTTCTCTCAGCATTCTCAGAATCATCATCCCGAGGATATTGTGAAATGAGACCAAGTAATTGTAACTGAGATTGCTAAATGTGCTGTCAGTGCTAAGATTATAAGTGTGATTGTTCTGGCAGTCTGCTGTGATCAAGCCACCATGTTGTTTATCCTTATTTAGAGAGGAGTTTTTCTGGAATGTTATTTTAGTAGGCTACGAAAGGAATGATTATAATGTCTTGTTTAAGGAGACAAATGCTTCTGACTGCTTAAACACAGCACAGTTTTGTTCATCACTCCTGATGCAGCAAGTCAAGAGAGTTTTCAGTCTGAACAAGAAAAGTACCTGTACTGGCATCCTATTAAAACATTTTTAACATCTTCCCTGTGCTAGAGGTGCCTGTTTGACTCACAGGAAGCAGAGCCAGTAAAGCTGGTGTTTGTGTCAGATGTGTGTAATCCAGTTTATACATAAAGAAGTAAAAAATAATGAAAGGGTCTTTTTCTTCTCCACAAAATCTGGAATAACATTTGCCAGTGACTAATTAGGAGATAGCAGAGTGAAGCGGTTCAGCTGCATCCATCCTGTCACCCCTGCCTGGGAATGCTGTGGGTTTCTCTCTAGACAAATCCACACACAGCATGTCCCAGCCCCTAGAAACGGTGCTGAGTCTCTTCAGACTCAAGTGGCCCATTTTTGTATCTCCTGAGATGCTCTGTTGAAGAGTCACACAGGGAGCGTGAGGGCAGGTGGCAGCTGGTGTGGCACAGGAGGTCTTGTAACTACATTTCTGGTTTAAGCGTAGCATAAATCAGCCACAACTGAAGCTCTTCAGTGCTGGCTGAACCTCAGAAGAGGCGTAAAGTGTGGTGAAATTCATCTGGTCCCTCACCTTGAGAGAAAGAAAAAAACCATGTCTAGATGGGCCCCAGTGCATGTTGATTTGTATCAGTTTGGGCAGAGGGGTTGGGGTGGACTGGCTGCTGTGCTTGATTAAACACGTAGCTTTTGTCCTCAAAGACTTTGCAGGCACCCCCTTGCCTTGGCCTTGACCCTGCATTTGTCCTGGTTTTGCTCTTTTAAAGCACCAGCTGTGGGAATTACCACTAAGGAAGTGATAGCAGTTGGAAAGCAAAGAGTATGTATATATTCAGCTATAATACCAAATTAGGTGAGAAGTCAGCGTGTTTCAGTATAAAGCCCTTAAATCGGGGGAGTGCACAGTCTCAGTTTCAGATAGAGCACTGGCTGGGTTACAGCAGCATTTTCTGCACTGCTACTTTAAATACCTGGGGCAGTTATCACTGGGGGTTTAATATTGCCTATGATACTACTTTACTGTGATTAGCTCAGTGATATATTCCATATATATGTAACCTCTGGGCTATTTCTTTGAAATGTATTTCTATTTTAAAAGTATATCACCATGACCATACTAAGAGGAAAATTACCAAGTTCAGAAGTCATTGCTGCTGAGTATCTTTAATGGCTCGTGTAACACTGAGCTGCCACAGTTTGCAAAATGTGCTTTGAACGTGCCCCTCTCTCTAATTGAACAGACACTGTTGTTTTTCATGTCGTGTAAAAATATTGCCCTTACTCGTGTCAATTCAAAGGGGCTCTTGTATAGGTGGTTATTTGAATTAGCTGATCAGAAAGCACCAGGAGCGTGCCTGGATGTTTAAAGCGTTGCATCTGTATAAATCATGTGTCAAATACACTTTCCAGTGGCACCGGTGTGGGTGAGGTTAGCAATTGATTTCTCTGGTGGAAATATTCAGCCCTTGCAGCATTCCCTGAGTATGTTTCTCAGTGAGTTGTTACACACAAAAATACCTGCATTAAAGGATATTAGAAAGGCTGCTAAACAGAGCACACAAACCTTAAGAAATCCTTAAATTGAGATTGTCTGTGCAGCCTTTATTTGCATCTTATGTGCATCTGCATGACAATGAAGCCTTTATATGGTCTCATGCTATTTCTGCTCAGGACCCTGGCCTCATTCAGTGCACAGAAAGTAGGATGCTCAGTTAATGAGGGGCGATTCAATATTTTGTTTTCCTTTCATTAATCAATGTGTCCCCTATGCCTTATTTCTGCTTGTAATTCAAACCATGTTCTGGAGACAGAATTATTAATTTCATTTTGGGCTCCTCTGTAGTGCTCATCATTTTAGTATTTGACTGGATCAGAAGCACCTGGGAGTTTCTTTTTTTGAATTAACACTCCTTGTGAGGTAAGGGAGTTCCAGTTTTCCCCCTAGGATTGAATAGACCAACAAGAGATTAAGGTCAGAACCACCCATTAATTTCAGGTGTCCAATCTGAGATGACTTGGACCTGTTTTTTTCAGCTTACTTAGCAATGTACAGCACTTTACACAACCAGATTGCAGCTCCCACTGAGTCCATTTGCAGCTGTGAATATTTAGCCCCTGCACTTAAGATAATGAAATCACAGACAGGAGTGGAAAGATTGCCTTCCTCCATCCAGGCTGGCACTGGTGAAGGTGAGGAAGGACTCCATTCTTAATTAGGTATGTCCTGGAGACCATTTGATTGGACTCTGTGGTCTTTAACCACCAACTCCCTGGCTGTTTCATCCTTCTCACCTCTGTGAACATCCTTTGCTTCTCCAGCCTCTGCTCATCCTTGCAGTCTCGTCCTCACCTCTAACTCCCCTGTAGCTGTTCTTTACCTGACTTCCTGCCTTGCCCTGACCCAGTCATCTTTCATGTCAGTGATCTGTGTTTTCCCCTGGAGCTCTGACCTGTTCTGTATGAAATTTTGAACAGTGAAATACAGCTCAGCGTTTTGCTGATGGTGTGGGATCCAACACACCAGTTTTCAGAGCGCTGGAGGAAGGGCATCTCTTGTGTTCAAAGGCCCCTCTGGTAAATTCCCAGGCGTTGCTCGGGACTGTGCAGGTGCCACATCTTTTCAAATAAAAGGTTGCCAGATTGTTTTAATGCATACAAATGTTTTACTCACCCTGATCTTGAACCCAGCTGACCTCCTTCAGCTGGAGCTTTCAACCTGGGGCAGGCACTTGGAAAGACACATCTTGGCCAGCCAGAAACTGCTTTGGTTGAAAACAGCTGAGAAATTGGATTTTACAAGAGAAACATTTAATTCTAGTCAAGTTGAAACATATCTGAAAGATACCACATGCATGAGACATGAAGTAAAGCTTTGCATGATAAGAACATTTCCTTAATAATTTATATTGCACAAAATAAAGATACTCTGATAACCTGACGTTAAGGGTGACAGCAGATAGTACATATTAGTTTGTATGAAAATTAAATATGATCATTGCCTTTTCTTTCTTGTGTCTGCGAAAGAGGCTGTGATGTTTGCTGTCAGAATGACAATATTGGTTGGGTTTCTCAAGGATTCTGGCTGATGAAGAGTTGTGTCTCCACCTCGAAACCCAGCCCGGCATTAAATGCCAGTTTCCATTTCCCTTCCTAATGGAAAACATTCCTGTTTTCCCAGTCCTGTCTTTCTTTTATTAAGTAAGAGAGACAGTCACACCTGGAGTAGATTAGAATTGATCATACACGATTCCTGCTCCACCGTGAACCCTTGTGGCGTCATTATTTCATGAACTGCCACGTTCTCCACGATGCATTATTACTGCTTTTTAAAGAGCACCTGTAACATCCATTTTTCTTTTGTGTCTGACAATGCAGCACTGCTAAGGATGTGAAAGGTAAACGAGGCAGCAGCCATTGTGAAAAGGTAATTTTGTTAATTGGTGATTGCTGCAGTGAGAACAGTGCTCTTTGTTTTGCCACAGAAAAACCTGTATGTTTTTGTCCTGAAAATGGGTTGAAACAGAATGGATTATTGAAGTTTAGGGCTGGTATTCTTTTTGACTACCTACTAAATATATATAAATATCCTAACATACACATATTGTATACTAATATAAATGTAGATATAGTAGTGTATATATAAAAAATGGCGTTTTAAATAAGAAAACCCCAAAAAGGCCCTTTCACTGAGTGCCTGTGGTGTTTTACATCTCAAGACTCATGTCTCTGCATAGTGAATTGAAGGGTTTTTCCCCTCTTCACTGAGTTCTAGTGAGGGGCTCTTGAAGCTGTTTCATAAATGAGAGATAAAATGAGGACATGCAGTATTTCCATGTTCTCAGAACATCTTCTGTGACTGTGGCTATTCCATGCTACTTGGGGACCTGTTCCAGTTTTAACAGTTTCCACAAGTACAATGGGCAGAAGGTATTAAAAAGAATTACAGACTTTTGCAAAGATTGACAAAATAAAGCTGATGGGATTTTCTCTTTCCTTGAAGCCTCGGTTGGGTAATAATACCTCTGTGTGGTGTTCGGAGGTAACATTAATTTTAATCAAGTAGGGATAAGTAAACTTTTCCCTTTCTGTCTGTGATACCAGCAGAGCTGAGAAGTGGCAGAAAGACGTTTCCTTTGTGTTCAGGGAAGAGGCTTTGCTGGTGCCTGCATGTGCTTGGAGTGGTGGGACTGCTCTGGAGGTGCAGCCTTGGGATTGAGGGCAAGAAGTTGAGGGAACAGAGAGAGATGGATGCAAACCTGTTCTGGTGGTGTTTACAGGAAAGGAGGAGAAGATGCAGGGAGCCTCATAGGTGCAGACCCCCACATCTCTGTTCATCTGCTGCCCGACCAGCCAAGGTCATGCTGGAGTCTGTGGGGGCTGCGTGCTGAGAAAACTGTATTTCTCAATATTTGTGTTCAGCAAGACTTGGCTGGGTTTCTGGTCTGTAAATCAAGAGGAGACAGACTGGTGGTTACTGCAAAAACACTGTATTTCCTTCTCATAAAGTGAGCTGTAACTAGAAGGTCTGAAGAAGAAAAGAACCCCATTTTCAGTGCCATGGTGTTCCTTTATCATCATTGCATAAAGTTAAATACTAAATGCACTGGTACAGCAGCAGCAACTGAGCATTCATCTAAGCTGAGAGAGTGTATTAAATCTAGAGTTAAGTTTCAAATATTACCCTTCAAATTATTATTAGCAGATGAATGCATTCATAAATATTATAAAAATACAAAAAACACCCAGTGAAAGATGCTGGAGAATGGCAGTCTCCCAGTGAAGCATCAAGTTGGATGCAAAACTTCAACTTTGCTTAAAGGTCTGATTGTGCAGGGATGCCAGAGTGCTGTGAATGTTTTTTATTAGCCCTCTGAAGTGAGTGAATTCACCCATGGTGATGAATTTCTATTTGAAATGAAATTCAAGCAACTTCTGAATAGCATCCTCTATACTTCATCTCCCCTGTACTCACTGGGTTAATTGAGGTGGATCTCACCTGGCAAAAGAAGTCTTCAGAAGGCTCCCCGTGCCAGTGTGGTTAATAGTATTCACAAAGACAGAATCTATCACCTAAGGACATTGATACTACAATAAATTGGAAGGAACTATTTCCACATCTCTCATGTATATTGTATATAATGAGTCTCTGGGATGTCTCCACGCTGCTGATAAGCAGCCTGCAGCAAAGTAGATACAGCTCGTTTTATCTTGATTTCAGACTGCAGCACTTGACTTCTGGGACTTGGAAACTTAGCAGCAAACCAAATAATGCCCTTCACAGGCACTGACTTTCCTGGGCTTCATCCTCAGTCCAAAGTCGGATGATCCCAGGCTGTTTCCATGCTCGGAGCTTTGCAAGGACACTTGGCACTGGTGGTGGAGACTTTCACGTAGCTGAATAAGTTTCCAGCTAAAAAGTCCAGTTTTAGTGCTCCTGCCTCACTGCAGGTTCTGCTCTGAAGTGATTTTAAAGTGAATTCTGACCATTCCCCGTTGGGCTTCAAGTGACCTTTTCTTCCTCTCATTTTCTCCATGTCTTTCCATCGTGCTGCTGCAGCCGCTTTGGTTGTGTCCATGTTCGTGCAGGAGCACTGTGGGGCTCCCTTGGTGGGATTGGTTTTGGTGCCCTGGATGTCAGGATTAAGGCTGTAAAAATTAGGTTGAGACAGTCCAATTGAGAGAGCTTTATCCAAGCAGTCCAGGTCCAGTTGCTGTAACAGGCTTCATTCAGGACAGAGCAGAGAGGAATGAGAGGTTTAATAACAGGGTTCACCAAAATGTACATTACTCTGCTGTATTACTTACATTATGACCCAGTTCTGCTATTGTGAGCCTTATAAAAGACAAAATAGGTCATCAGATGGAGATAAATCAATGAAAGTAAAATTGAATGTGTTCATAATCATTTTAAGATTTTTATATGGGCAAAAGATTAATTAAATAGACAAAAGTAATTTTCAAAGAGCCTTTTTAATACTGAGTCTCAGATAAAAGGGCAAGTGGAGAAATGTACTGTGAAGCTTGTAAGTGTGGCCCAGAAGTGCTTGTTTGTAGTTGATCACTTGAACAGGAGGACAATTGCAAAAGGTCAGGGGACTGCCGAGATCTGTGTTCTTGGCTTTGCCCTCAGTTTGGCCCCAAAATATGTGACTTCTCCTTGCCTCTGTTTTACCCAGGAGAGCAGGAGAGCTCCTTATCCCTGCAGCTGCTCGGGGCTTGTGTTCTTGGTGTCCCAACAGTGCTGGGCTGATTGCAAGTGCAAGTTTAGCATGAGGGAAGGATAATACTGTAGGACAAAAATGTGTTGGTGGTGATTTTTGGAACTCCACCCTGTGCATCCTCCTCCTCCTCCTCAGGACAATTTTCCGTGTACTGTTCACAAAGTTGTTTGAACAGTAAGCTGCTGTTTGCTTATTGAAGTACCCAGTGTGCCAAAGGACTGTTCATACTCGGCTTGTCATCTTGGACATCCTGCCCTGGAATCAAACAGCCCTACTGCTGTGCTAAAAGGTAAACAGACACTTAATCTCCAACAATTCTCTGTGATGTGATGATATAAAATAAGAAATGTTGTGTACATAACTAGAAACATGAAATTGAGGATTTTCTGATTGCTTAAAATGGTGCTTCTTTCTGGGGGGAGGAAAGCCAAGGTGAGTGGTGTTAAGAAACTGCTTTACAAGTGTTGATTTAAAATTTAAATTAATTCACCTTGGCCGCGATTGCATCACTTTGCTTTTTCCTTTCTGCACACATTTGGGCAGTCAAATTTCACTGCTGAAATTCAAAGCCAGGCTGCATTTGTCATAGTGTGAAATCAACTGCATAGGCTGTGGAAGAAGAGAGAAAGCATAACTAATTGAATTTAGACGTTTCACAAAATCGAGGCAGGGGTGGGAAGTGGTTCTTTCCTTGATGCTCAGGCCCCACTCTTGTAGTAAACACCCAGGGAAATCAGTGGGAGCCCGTGCAGGTGCTCGCTGTGGGAGCTGCTGTCACAGCACGTTGGATGGTGGGTTGCTAAAAATCCAGCAACTCCCATGCTCAGGAGTGGGGGTTCTCAGCACTCTGTAGGTTTCCCTGAGTCCCAGATCTGCAGCCTTTGGTTGGTTGTCTCCATCTTAGCGCTGGAGACTGTGCTTGTGTCGTGGGACAGAGTGAAAAATCTCATTTCCCGAGAATGGGGCGGAACTGTTTCCTGCATAGCATGAACAAAAATGTGATGCACTGAGTTGTGTATGTTGTGTGTGTAAGGTTGGAGTAACAATGACTTTTCAGGAATAATAAGCTAAACACCCTTCACCTCAAGCAGCTGCATTTATAGTTCCTGCTGCTGTTAGACATGAAGCTTTTTGTCCCCAGTCAGCATTTACATAATATGGGAGCTTACTGTTTTCTGCATCTTTGTGACTTCTGCTAATAAAAGAATTCTGATATTGTGCTGGCTGTGATGGAAGATGTCAAACTGTTCGTGGTGTCTAAACAAAAGGGCCCTTACGTGGCTCTGTGTTTTCATTATAGACACGTTATTACAGCGCGGCTTCAGCTGCGGCAGTGTGGCACTTTGCAAACCCAAAGTTCTTCCATTAAGTAGGAGCTGTAGCTCTGGACTCCAGTCAGAAATACTCCTGAAAAGCAGTTCCTGGCTTTGGGAACTGGTTTTGGTGTCAGCCCTCTTCTCCTTCCCCACAGGTACATGCGGAGAAGTGCTGGAAATAGTATTTACTTTTCTGAGGAAGGTTGAAAAGTGAGTTCAGGCAGAAGGAAAGGATATACTTTATAGTCACAAGATGTTGTTAGGGAAAGTGCTGCTCTGTCACCTGCTGTTGCAGTCACAAAAGTTTAATTTGATCTTTTTTAATATCATACCCAGGTGTGTCTGCCTTGCAATGAAGTGGTTAGCATAAATCTGCCATGTGCGTTGGTATTTCATTTTTATTGGCTTTTATTTAACTTGGTAAAAGGTAATCTGCTTTTATTAATTGAATCGCTCTCCCTCCTCCTTCTGGCAGGGGCAGAGCTTCCCTTGGAAATTGTGTTTGAGGGGGGAGAAAAAATCTAACAAACGAAAATCCAAAACACTGGTATGACCGAGAGCCAGGAGCTTCCTGTGTTTTCCGCCCTTGTCCCTGCTGCTGCCTGCAGCCACTGTCGTGGGTGCTCTAGGTGGCTGCTGCTGCTGTGGGCTGCTCCTGTCTCTCCAGGCAGCAAACAGGTAACCCCCAGCCTGCCACGTGCTGGCCTTTGGCCTTGTTTCCAGGTGACTCCTGAAGAGCCACGAGCTGGAAGGATGCTCTGGCCATCCGCAGCAGTCCATGGCCATCGGAGCTCCACGTGGCTGGGATGGAGGTGCCTTTGAGCTGTTTGCTGTGTCTGGCTGTTTCCTTGAGCCTTGCTAAATACGCTGCACAGGGCCTGATGCCTGTCTGAGGTAGCTGGTGATAAATTCAAGAAGAAATGTCTTTCAGGGGGAACTAGCTTTTGGATGATAATCTTCAGGTTTGTCCAGTGCCTGAGCTGAGCTATTATGAACCCTTCAGGAGTGACTGCTACAGCTGATTGATTTTTTTCAGGGCAGCTGAGACTTCTGAAAGGGACCGAGGAAGATTTGAATTCCAGCAGTGGTTTATTGCCTTGTGCAGAGGGAAGTAAATATTGATACAGAATGCTTATTTACTGAGCAGGGTTAGTGTCAGCAAAATTAAGGTGTGTACTTTGCTCTTCATTGTACAGAAGAAATAAAGAAATTGATAGAGTTCAGAGTGATGGATGTGGCAGTGTAATTCAGCCCTGCCTGGGTTTCTTTTCTTCTCCTCTATTGAGAGGTGTGACTGGGCAGGGATAGGAAGAGATGTCCCTAAAACCTGCTGATTTCTTTGTTTTCTTGTGGGCCAAATGCCAAGTAGTACCAAGCTGATTCTGTTTCTAGAATGTGCAGCCTAAAGGGATGTGGATACAATATTCCTTCTCCATCCCTCCTTCACCTGCCAGGAGCTTGGGTGGCATCACTTCTCCAAAGGGCTTCAGAGTCCACTGACCTGTCTGAAATGCTGCCCTGCCTTGGATTTGGTGCTGATGTGGCCTTTTTACCCCAGTCTGGGTGGCAGGGAGGGAAATGGGGCAGAGCTGGAGCAGAGCCCCAGCCCCTCCTGCCCCTGGCTCTGTGCCCACGGTACCGGGAGCACATCCCTGCTGGCAGTGGGGTCTGCCACAGCCCCAGAAATCACCCCACAGCCCCAGAAGTGGGTACCCTGCAGCACAGGGGGGAAATAAAGACCTGGAATGTGTAACATTTCTACCACCCAGCCAGCAATTGCTGCTGGATCAATGCCATGTATTAGCAGGACTGTGCTACAAGGGGAGTTTCAGCAGCATTGCAGTGTAGGCGCTTCCACTGGGAATTAGCACAGTCATAAATGTAGGAGAGCTTAAAAAAGGAGTAGCAGGGGAAAAGTATTGTATATCTGTTAATTATAAACCATAGATTGTACTCGCAGCAGCGGTGTCGGGAATGAATAGCTTATATTGTCCTATTTCCAGCAGCACTTTAGACTATGAAAACTGATTTTATTTTAAATGGTTATTTTATTTTCAGCACTGCTCCGCTCAGTTTGATCAGGGAAGGTTCACCAGCTAGTAATCATGTATAAAACAAAGCTTCTGACTCAGTGCTGGTGGTGGTAACTGTGGTGGTTTTATGATGATAGCCAGTAATTAAGGTCAGGGTTTCATTGTGCTGAGCGCAGTGAAAACACATGCAAACAGACTGATAACCTCAAATTGCTTACATTGTGAAGAGCTGAATGGTGCAATTGTCCTTTTAAAAAAGACAATCCGTGTCGCTCAGGTTCTGACTTTCTCCATGCAACAACGAGAATCTCAGCAAGAAGAATTCAGCACCAGTGGATGGGGTGGGAAGAACACCAGTGAAGGTGATACTTGCGCTAAAAAGAAGGTTTTAATGATGCTAAAATAACACACCACTCTCCCCCCTCCACAAAAAAATTCTGCCTGCAGTTAGAATTTCAAAGGCACTTCTTTTTCTAACAACTCAGCCTCCAAAATTGGGCTGGCAATTAATTGTATTTGTACATTTTGAGGCTTAAAGGCTGATATTAAGCATCTGCTCCATTACTGTTTAGCTACCCAAACAGCTTCATTGTAGAGCTGAACACTTTATTAGTGTTTGTTCGGAGTACGTGCAGAGGAGGTTAGATAGCCCAGAAATTTTAAATGCTAATTTGTCATCACAGATTGTTTATCTACTTTTTCTGTCCATGTTAGAAGAGCATTTTATGGAGGCATGAAAAGAAATATTTATCACACGTGCCCCTTCTTGGCTGTAGCCCATAATCACTCTAGTAGAGTTGAATATCCAGAGCTAGTTAATTTCACAAATTGAGATATTGACAGGATTTTGTACAACTTTTTTTTTTTTATTATTTCTACATCTTTAATACGATTTTAAATAGCGCTGTCTTTCAAAATTGCCTAAAAATAATTCCCTACCAAATTGTACGACTCCACTAAGAGGACTACTTTTCTGCAAAATTGAAATTACTTACATGCTTATTTCGGTGACTAACTGCAAAATTATCAAATGATGTGTTTTAATCCAATTACATTCTTACTGGAGTGAAACTTGCCTAACACTTCCCATGTATACAGCCAGGGCTTTGGATTCTGGCATGAATTCTGTGTTAAGAGCTCAACAGCATTTAAAGGCTTGTCAAGTTATCTGTTAATGCTTTTTGGAGGTCTCAAAGTGAGCTCTAAGAAAATAAAATGCTGTGATGGATTTCATATTCCACTCAAGGAAATTATTAGCAATATCAAAGTGTTACAAAATTATTCTAATACTCTTGACTCTTTCGGCATCTGTGTGAAAATACTCATGAGGAAGGTGTGGACAGGCAGAAAAAGTTCGTAGTATTGGCAAGATTTCATATCCTTAAATAAAGTTTTAGAGTAGAGGAAAAATAAAGGGTGAAACACTGATTTTGTAGTCTTGTTTGAGAGATGTGCAGCTGTCCAGGGTGTACGGTCGCTGGAAATTGTGGGATGCTCTGTGAGGGCTTCTGGTTATAAATCTGTGTGGTCAAAAATCATCTTCAGAAATGTAGACTCTTATTATGTCACATTACTTTTTAAATAGCTTGGTGTATGCACGTGCTTTGCCCTTATTTTCAGGGCTTTTTAAGGGTTCAAGGTTTCAAGGCTATTTTAAGGTTTCTTGATACTGGTAACTTCAGCAAATTCAAATAAACCATTCATGTGAGAATTTTGTGTAGTGTGTGCCAGGTTGTTTTTTGGAAAGCTTCAGTAGCAGTTGTCCGGTCATAGTCAACAATGTGCTTTGCTGAAAAAAAACATCCTGTTTTTCCAAGCTTGTGTTGTGAATTTGCAGTTTTTAAGGTCTTGTGTAACCCTGCTTTGGTGCAGGCACTTGACATTTGGCACAAGGTTGGAGAAGGCAAAGGATCAACTCTTTCTCGCAGAAGCTGCAACCAAATTTTCTTAGTCTTTGGAAGAAAAATGTGTTAACATCATCAGTAGAGGTGGGTTAAACCGTGGATTTGGTTGTAAACGCAAATTCAGGATGGATCTTGCTTTTCTTGGATTTTGCTGTCACTTCCTTGGTGCCAATGCAGGGCCTTGTGTAACCGTGGTAAGGAAAAGTAACCCAGCAAAAATCCCCAAAGCAACCTGTCAAACCCATCTCTGCCCAGTTCAGGGACAAGGATGTGGTGCAGGACAGTGGCAGATGCTTTGCACAAGCACAGGTAGATGTCAGTCACTCTTCCCTCACCCACCATTGCAGTAACCCCCTTGCAGAAGGCCCCCACATTTGTCAGGCACAGTTTTCCCTTCGTGAAGCCCCGCTGGCTGTCATCAGTCACCTCTGTATTTTCCATGTGCCTTAGCATAGTTTCCAGTATCTGGAAGAATTATAATGAAGAAGAGCTAATTATGAAACAGGTAATAAAATAGCTTATTCAGGTGATGCTGTTTTATTACCATCTCATTATGATTAAATAATTCCTATTAAGTTCTGGATCAAAGAGAAATTTCTCACAGGAGAGTTTACAGAGTAGTTTAATGGAGTCTATTTATTGTGTAATCCCAGGGTGAGTATTGGCTTTTATACTGTCATATTAACTTATTGTGACAATTGTATGCAGCGCTCCCCTACAAACACTGGAGAGTGTAAGGGTGAGATTTTTTTCCTTTCCTTTTCTTACAATACTGCTGTCCAACAGGCTGCAGAATGGTTACTTTGCAGGAATATTTTGATCCTGAGCTCCTCTGGCTCTAAACAAACCGAACTGACAATAGGCTGTCTTAAGGCTCAGATTAAAGAAAAATATCTGGGCAGCTTTTCATGTTGTTTGTGCTGATATTTGGAAGGATAGAGGCACGGGTTCTGCCTATCAAGGAGACAGAGAGCATTTGACTTTAAATAAGATCCCTGCAGAACTCTGCATTCACTTATTTCCTATGCACAATGAGCTTTTGGCACTTCTTTTTCATTTTGTTTGGAGGGTTGGTGTGGTGTTGTGTTGGGGTTTGGGTGTGGGGCTTTAAGCTTGTGAGGTTTTAAGCTTGTGAAAGCTTCTTTTAGGCTGCACTGTCACAGTTTTGCTGTTTGACATGTTTAGGCAGCGTGGCTGTCTCTGGCAGTCTGGAGGTGGCACAGCCTGGCAAGGCTGGACACGAGCTGTGGTGGTGATGGCTGCTGAGAAAATGCCATAAGCAAAAGTAACGAGTTGGAATGTTAAAAAGAGAACTCAGTGCAAAAGCAAAACCTGGATTAGGCAGAAATAGGAGCTTGCCTGGGTCTGTTTGCACCCTGACGTGCCACATTCCAGGCATCTGTTCCCCTTGCCAGGAGCATTATTTACCTGGCAGCTCAGTAACTTAGGGTGAAGAGTGTCACCTGCAGTGCCAGTGTCATCGTGGGGTGACACTGCCTGCTGGATTTCAACCCCTGCAACCAAATAAGTTGAGTGGGAGTCTGGAAGGTTTCAAATCACCTTCACAATCAAGGAGCAGCAAACTCACCTTCAGAATTCCCTCATCATAAATTGTGTTTTAACCCTCCAGTCCATGGAATAACATAAATGTGAGAACATGGCCCTTTTCACATTTAATGTGTTAATTTTTTTAATAAAACCTGTAAATTCTTAGTGTTAGAAAAAAGCAGCCTGAAAATGAATGATGCAGATTCCTCTAAGATAAAAGGCAGTTTCAAATGAACCCAAGAATTATGTATGTTGTGTCTCATTTTAAGTCACTGAAATGATTTTGAGGGGAACTGACTCATGATGTTTGAGTACTTCAGGCTGAAACACTGGGCCTGGAACCAATACCATGTGATGGATATGAACCATCTTCAAATGAAGGAGAGCTATTGAAACACTTGGCACAAACATTTCACAGTCATCTTGATTATTGGAAATGTTTGCACACATTTTTAATGTAGAATTTCAAATGTATGTGCAGTTTGCTCTGTTTGGTTCCTAAGCTGAGAAACAAATATGTTTTAATGGAAAAAAACCTTCTAATGTATTTGCCTTGTAGATGAATTTGTTTGGGAATAGATCTTGCCTTGTTGTTTATACTCCCTATTTCTGAAGATCTGGTTTCCCTTATTCCCCAAGGAGGAAAGGAATTATTCATTCATTTCCTTTCATTTTTTTTAATTGAAGATTGCAGCAAGGAGATTGTTTAACTGTACTCAATTTATTTTCAGAACTAATTATTGTCTTTCATCCCCTGTATTACAATTACAGCTAACGGGGTTGGGGCAGAGAGAGAGGCAGGCAGAGGTTTTCAGGTGTGAGGTGCTTTGGTGCTGTTCTCCGCCCCGCAAACCCTCCAACCACATCTGCGCACCTCTGAGTGCACTTCTTCTGATGTGGTGGCATTAATTAGGGACACAGCTCCGGGAGCCGTGTGAGGACACAGCACGCCACACTGTCAGCAGATCCTGCTGAGATCCCAAGTCCTGCACTGCTGCTGGATCGGCTCTGCCAGAGCAGAGCCAGCTGGAATACGCTCCTGTGCTGCACAGTTAATCCTCTAAAAAGGGCACAAAATTAAAACTGAAGCCAGGCAGAGTTTCCACAATGAAAATGTTTTCAGGCTGTAGTTGTGCTCCAGCTCTCATCTGAACAACGGCGCTGCCACTGCAGTGACACGCTGGAAGCTCTGCAGGTCAGCACACACCTCCCCAGCACAATTCAGTCGCTGCACAGCTCTCCTGCCTGCCCTTAGAAAAGGCCCCTGTTGGCTTCCTGCAAAGGACCAGCTGCGTGGTGCCCGTTTCCCCCCTCTTTCCGAAGGGTGGGTCCCCGTGGAGCTGTTAGGATTTAATAAGTCAGATGTGTGAGTGTGGCTGTGCTGCCCTGTCCCTGCAACTGCCTGGACAAATCTGGAGCAGTCAGACACAGCTCATCAGCTGCTCCTTGGGCTCATTTCTGGATTAATAACTTGTGTGTTGTGCTATTTGAATTAGTGCTCTGGACTTAGGCTCCAAGACCTCCTCCAGCTCCTGCTGTCTGAAGAAGTGCATTGCTTGGACTCAGAGTTTGATTGTGGGCTGACAGGTTTTGTGTGGATGTTGTTGTAGTTTCCTGGGGATCTTATCATGGAGCAAGTCTCTCAAAAGACTGTATTGGGCATAGATAAAGAAAAAAAATGCCTTTCTTTCGCGTGTGCATGTCCTGCCATGAGGCAATGCTTGCTGGAGAGTCCTTTGGGGAGTGTTTTGCATTCAGTGAAAGGTTTGGAACATGTTGATTAATTAACTGTCATATTTTGGATGAAGCTTTGCTTCCTCCAAGAATCCTGATCCGTTCACACCCGGTGCAAGTGTGTTAGCCCCAAAATGCCAGGTGGGAAAACAGCCTCCCTGTGAATGGAGACAAGGGAGACTCGGGATTTCACTGAATGTTGTGGGTTCTGCTCAAGAAATGAACTTGTTTAGTCAAAGCTGAGGGCCTCAAAATATAAGTGCCTTTGCAAATTTATCTCTTCACCTTCCTTTTCTGCAGCTTCAGAGCCATAAAAGCATAATTGCAGTACTTTGCCTCCCAAGGGTGCTGAGAGAATAAGAATTTTGTGAAACAGCAGATGGGACGCTGCATTAGGGCAGCCAGTGGGAGTGGGATACCTGGCACCATAGGGAGGCAGCCTGGAGAGAGCTAAACCTCAGACTGTCAGGAGAAAGGATGAGGATGAAACTCCTGGCAGCTGAGATGAGAAGGACCAAAGAGCCCCCATGACTCGGCAGGAGCTCAGGTTAATACTGGCTGAATAGAGCTGGAAATTGGACGTGGAAACTTCCTTCCCCCAGCATCACTCAGCGAAGCACGATTTTTTAAAGGAGGATTTAGATAAAATTGCTTATTAGTAAAGTGAGGATTATCCAGGATTTTAAAGTTTGTTCTTATCTCTAGTGTTGTTCGAGTGTGCAAACTTGAGGGTATTGCAGCCCTTCATCATGGATCTTCAGCTGTAATAAGCCACAGACAGTCTTACTGGACTGAAACCTGTCTGTAGCTTGAGGGCTTTGCAGCTGTGGAAGATTCAGGATAGAGCAGGAAAAAAAAGGGCTACAGACTTTGTAGAGAAGACAGTACAATTATAAGCCAGAGCATCTTTCTTATTGTTCTTTGATTCTTTTCTTCCTTTCTTCTTTTTGGCATCAAATGGATTATTGCCATTTTAAAGTGCATGAGTGAAATGGGCCTTTTTATAATTGAACATTTTCTTCTCCCTTGAAGTGTCTTTCACTTAAACCATCAAATCCTGACAACTTCTCCCCACGCCCGCTTTTGCCATCGTCAGTCATTGAGTGTGCGTGACATCAAAAAGACCTGGTGGCTGTGTGAGCACGGGGAAGTCTCTCTGCTGCTGCTGGTGCTGCTTTGCCTTGCAGCCCCTCGGAGCTCTGCCCCACGCTGAAATTAGGGTGGGGTGAAGTGGAGGTGCCCTCGTTCCCTTCCTGAGTGATTTTGTGGCTGCTCGTGTCTAACAGAGCTGTGAGTCTGTCAGGGCAGGGTTTCTCGTGCCCATGCCTGGAGATGTCAAAGATGGGCATGGCTGGAAGTTGTCCCCATTGGAGGCTGGAGCTGGGGTCAGTACCTTTGCTGAAGGGTTTGTGGGACAATGCGGTGTTTGTGGTGTCCCGTCAGGAAATTCCGCTGACAATCCCTTTCTGCCTACAAGTTTGGCTGTGTGAATAACATGAATAATTAATTGATTTTCCAAGCTGGCAAACAAAGCAGATTCTCTGTTTGGATTGACGCGCTTTTAAAGTTTTTTTTCCCCATCTCTGTTTTTCCTCATTTGAAATGGGGTGGGGGGAGAGGCCAAAACCAACAAAACTTGAAAAAAAAAAAAAATTGTCAGAGTAAATATCATATAATTATCAGGGACAAAAAAAGTTGTGTCAGACAAGCCCTTTCATCAGAGCTCATCCAGGACAGTCATTTCAGACACTTGTGAGAGAAGTGGTGAGATGCTAAACGGGAGGAGCAGAGCTGTGGAAGGATGTTGTGCTTGAAAGATCTCTGTCCTCTGTGCCACCTACAAGCACAGAGTTCAAAATGTGAAAGTCGCTGACTCGTCTTCCCTTCTCCTTGTGTCAGTCTGGAGCCCCACTCTCTCACATCCCAGGAGATCCCCCTGATTTCCACTCCCCTGAGGATCGGGGAGGAGCAGAGGGTGCTGGTGGCTTCTCCTGCTGCCACTGCGCTGCTCAGATAAAATAATCAAATATACTCGCTCAGGGGTCTGGGTGTGTTATATTGACATTTGGACACATCTCGGTGGGCTGAGCACCTCTCCCTCGGGCTGTTCCACTCCATCCTGGATACTGAGACAGGAGTTCAGGCGTGTTTAAGGGCCAAATTTCCCTTTTTGTCAGCCTTTTCCTAGAGCTGTCCTCGCGCCGTGCGCGGGCTCACAGCTCCCGTCTGGCGGGCGAGCGCAGGAGTTCACAGCTCCCTCTAAAATGATGTGAGGCACAGAGCGATGTTATTTTAGCCTTGGCAGCAAAGCAAGCTAGAAAGTTAGGACAGGAAATACTAAGGGAAAGAGAAAACAGGGATGTGTCTTTTTTAAGGCTGCAGCTCCTACTGCCACAGCTGCTGTGGCGGGGAAAGCTGTGACTGCTCCTCGCTGGCCATCTTGTGCCTGGAGGGAAGAGCGTGTGTGCGAGTGTCCTGTAATGCTCATCCTCCTCGCTCCCACCTCACACTCCTGCTGCTCGTCTCTCCCTGTGCCTTGGGGAAGAGCAGAGCTGGTGGCAGAGCCATTGCCGCCCGGGCTGTGCTGCTGGCGCCCTTCCACACGCGCAGAGTTTCTGTGTCGCTCCATTGCTGGGGACGCTTCTTGTGGGGCAGGAAAAAAGAAATCTCCTTTTGTCGAGGTAGAAAAATAAGGGTGAATTTCTTTCTTTCACGTGGCTTAACCCAACCAAGTGAACGTCGCACTGCCACTGTCAGCTACTGTTCAGATACGGCTGCTCAATACATGACATTTCTAAAACGAGAATTTTTTTAGAAGAATGATTATAATTCTGTGTCTCTGCTTCCAAGAGTAAGCTTGAATTTTTGCCTTTTTTTTTACCTTTTAAAGCTAGCTCAGACTTTGATTGATTTAAATCCAGTCTGCTTCATTTAATGAGATGCACAAGAGAATGGAGGCAGTTATATTTTTTGTTGCTTTTTTTAGTTTTTATTTTGTGTTTCAGCATTGTCTTCCTGTTTCTACTTCCAGCTGATAATATTGATTTTTTTTTTTGATATTTCATGTTACATGCAAGTGCATTGGCACTGCACTAATGTAATATTAGTGGATTATCTGTGGATTAGAAATATGATTTAGATTGTTATTCAAGGAAATGGTAGGTAGTGTAGTGGGAACGAAGGTCCTGCTGTCTCTGTTGGCAGAATTGACAGTGCATCTCTAAAGAACACTACAGCAGGAATAGAAAGGGAAATGCATAAGCTGAACAGGAAATAAAATAGTCAGATATGGAGAAGGACTAGTCTGCTGATGTCACAGGGACAAAGCTTAGCCTCAGCAAAGATGAGAAATTGAGTAATTTTCTGAATTCATGAACACAATCCAGTTTTGTAGAGGCAGCTACATAGAATTTTAGGTTGGGTTATTTAATTTTATTTCATTGATGCTGCTCCTACTACTCCTACTATTAAATCTTGCATTTTACCTTTTACTTCCTTCTCTTGTGGGATCCATTCATAAAAACAGGGTATCTACAAAATGCTGTGTTCTCTGAAGATGGTCTCCAATATTTTGTTGTACTAATGAAATTATATGTAAGCCATGTGTTCATTTCTTTTTGCTGTGCCTTTGTGTCCTGGACACTGAGCAGGATCTTGATATAGTGGTATTCTCCCCCCTTGCTCCAAATCACAATTCTTCAGCTCTGTCCAGCAGCAGCAATGTTACACAGACACGTGCCTAAATTTGATGGTGTAAAGGCTGGAATTCCTCAAAGCTTAAGCTTATACTTCACTTAATCATTTTTTTGGCACCATTTCTGCACAGCTCAGTGTTTTGACACGTGCTTTTGTCCCGTTATTGCCAGTGGGTTTTAGGCATGGGCTTCAAAATACTTTACGTGGACATTCAGCTATCAGTGAAATAATGATTCAGGACAAAACCAGTGCCTGGTTAAAAATCCACCAGCAAACAGGAAAGCCTGTGGGTCCTTACATGCTTATCATTGCAAAGATTGGAGTGAATCTGTCTGTCTTTCTCCCTGTAACAGTTATTTAGCTGGTTTGTAAATTGGGACCATGTTGTAATTTAGCAGGGGAAGTGCTGACCATCAGCAGGCACTTGAATTAGGAGCAGATGTTGCCGTGCTGATGGGAGAGTTTGCCTTTGGTCCTGCCTGTCAGCACTGGAAATGAGGAGCCTCTCTCCAGGCAGAACCCACCAACAAAATGCAAGTGTTGCCCAGCAAGGTCGCCAGCCTGTGCAGCGGTGTCCAGCAGCATAACTTTGCTGAACATTCAAAGTGGGGAACAATAAATAAAACATTCCCTCGGTGAGGGTGGTCCCATATCTTTCATATTCCTCAGAGGTAACAGTTGCTATGGCAACTCCTCATTTACTTCCCTTTTTTTTCCCCTCCATATATTGATAATTGTATTAAGCAGCACATAAAGGCTGCTGGCTGGTGCAGAGCTCTGCTGCTGTAAACTCTGCACTCTTCCATTTGAAAATCCAACCCTTCACGTGTCTGTGGATCTGTGCTGTCCCCTCATCGGGATGGACTGGCTGGTCACGTAGCCCAGAGCAATCCTGGCTGTACAATAATTGTGTGGCTGGGGTTGTGTTCCTGCAGCCCTTCCCAAAGGCTGCCCCAGCACCTGCTTGTTTCTCTCCTGTGCTCACTCCAAGACTTAGAGAGTTGCTTTTGGAGGTGTTCTTGGAGCTGTGCCTTCCATACCCCTGCTTGCTGCCTTTCCATCTGCTGGGCTGGCGTATCCTACACAGCCTCGCTGGGAATCAGTGCTGGGAGGAGAACATGAAATTTAAACAGGAATCTAAGGCAGGTGGAACTGGGCTGGGAGATGTGTAAACTGAGTGTACGTTCCTACCTCTGCATCCCCAGGTTTGCAAGGCTGTGCCTCAGTGTTGTATCGTGGTGCTTGCTCCTTCTGGGGGCATTCCAGTGAATACATGAAAGAAAAATCCTGCCCTGGGCCCCTCAAGACCCAAACCCTTTCCCAGTTTTGGGGCTGCGCTGGTGGCAGGGGTTTTACCTCCCATCTGAGAGCCGTTTGCTCCTGGTAAAAATTCTGTGCATTGCCTCAGACCACACTTTACAGTTGTCTCTCGCTCCTCTGTGGGTGCAAGTACCCGTTACCACAGTATGATGGGGTGTAAAATTGTTGTGTGTATATTCTCAGCTTCATGGCCAAGTCAGCAACCTTAATTGCTTTGGCAGCGTTCCAGCAGCACTGGGATTGAATGGCTCTGGCATTATCACACCGACTTGCAGTTGCATGAAGCCGTAATCAAACAGGATATTCAGTTTAAAGCTTTTTGCCAATCTCTTGAAAACCATTTTGTCTCTGTGCATCACCTGCCATGACTAACTTCTCCTCCAAAAGGAGGTACTGGGAGTGGGAGTGTAGGAAGGGGATTTGGCCATTTTGCTTTCACAAAATAAATCATTAATTGTGTGTACCTGAATACCTTTACACTTGGAAAAGTTGTGGTTTCAAACTGAAAGCCTGTCAAGGGGGGTATAAAAAGGGGGTGTGTATGTGAATTTTCACCTGCTCATCAGAAGCTGCAGATTACAAGAGGACTATTTATAATCTGTTTGGTTTGTGGGGTTTTTTAGTATCAAGTTGACAGATATAAAAGTGGATGTTTTGGGTTGTAAAGTTTCTAGCGGTGAGTTTTAATAGGGAAGATGATGCTAATTTCATCAGTTTCGGGTGCTTTTGTTACTTTCTCAGCCATGATACATTACCCTTGTGACAGTGTAAACACAGCACTATTCTCTTTAATTTTAGTGATAAAAATAAATTGTAAAACATTTGTGATTTGTTGCTGCTGAGGAAGACGGCTGGGATATTCTAGTGAATGGCCTACTTACAGCTATATGGCAGAACAATGCTAGACTGAAATAATTTCTTAAATAGTGTGTCATTACACATAATCTTGGAAGTATAAATTAGCCTTTTGTAATGTTTATTTCAGTTGAACTATGGAAATGGTACTTTCTTTTACCCTAATCCTGCTCCATTAGAGACACAAACACAAACCCATTTATTGTAGCACGCAGTGCTAATTTTTTACAACTGCTTGAATTATGCTAAGTGGTCCTGTGCAGTCTGAGGAACAGCAGCAGAGGTCCTGACCTTGCTTCTTTCCACAGTCAGCAAAGTTGAAATTAAAATATCAAGAGAAACAATTTCTGCAGTAAAATTGTAAAAGTTAATAGAGTTGAATCTACTTTTGCATTCATGTTCCCGTTAAGTCAGTTCTATTCACATTATATTTCTGAAGCACATGAAAAAAATAAAGCCACTACTTTTTTGCTGTCTTTGATGTAACAGATAAAAGAAAACAGAAAAGCTTTAAATTGAATTTACTAAGTGCATATTTCATTTGCATTTAATGCAGCAGGTATTGTATATTAATCAAACCGAAGATTACTATTAAAATATGTATTTAAGAATTAGCTGCTTTGTGTCCGTGACAGCTGTTGCTCGATGTATTTAGAAGAGCTTTATCATACAGGCCAGGGGACAAATCCTGTGCTGGTTCCTATCTCAGCCAAGTTTGATTTAGTAGCAGCGTGGTTGAATTTGCTCATGTGACAGAGTTCAGCAGAGTTTCTTTTGATTAAAATCAGTGGATGGCTCGCAGGCTGGTGCTTCTCAGAGTGGGTGTGGGCACGAGGGGTTGGTTTGGGCTGTGGAGGTGCCTGTGTCCCCTGTAGTCCTTGCACAGGGGGTTTGGGTGCCCTGAGCTGGTCCCAGCTCAGGCTGAGCCCCTCCTGCCTGACCACACACGGATGATGTTCAGCCTGGCGGGGAGCTCAGCAGCACCCCAGAGCATCCCAAAGCATGGTCCATGGGTTTAATAGTGTTAGTTCTGCTGACAGAACACAGGGAGTGGCTGTTTAAGACTCTTCTCCATCCTGCATAGGCTAAATCTGCATTTTTACATATGCAAAAAGCATGCAAAATTGTCAGCTTTGAGTAAAGGACAGTAAATTTTGGCTCATTGATAACAAACATTATCTTTTCACCTCATGCAATTGGGCTGAAATAATTCTGGGCTATAATGTATCAGGCTACTGCTGATAGTTGGAGCAGAATATTCCAAGAAAAACATGTTTTAAGAAGACTTGGTAATCTGATAATATGTATTTTTAAGGATATTTGCGAGAAGGGGAAATTGCACTTGTCACCATCTGGATCAATACTTTCAACAAATCATCATAAATGCTACTTACTGCTACTTAGGAGAGCATAATTAGTATTCAGTAAACCAATATTAAAATGTATGCTATGCTTTAAACTGTTTGACTGTATTAGCATTTAAATACCCTATTGTGTATTTGCTATTTCTTCTCTCCTTATAAAACTGTATTCTCCAGAGTTCAAAATGATTAATTTCCTTTAGAATATGTACAATGCAAGGATTTAACAATTCCTTGTATTTAATAATTGCTCAGTAGCCAGGCTTATTATTTCACATAAGCACTTGGGTACAGAGTCATCCAATATTAGGTCAATCATGCTAATAGGGAAATCTGCATAACACGTTCCCAGTGCTCCGGGCCGAGCCTGGGTGGAGGGTGGGTGGAGGGTGGGAAGGGCCGCGCCACGCAGGCACCGTGCGGATCCATCTCACGTGTCAGCCTTCATTTTCTGCCTACCAGCACAACTGACAGCTGGATCAGGGGCTTGACATGTCTTCCGAGAGTTTTGCCCTCCTTGGCATTTGCAGACAATTGTACAGCTCTGTCTGACAAACAAAACCTTTCTTTTTTTTTCTATTTTCTTTTTTTTTTTCCCCCAGAAAACTGGCTTCTCCCTTCACTTGGCTCTTGCTTACAAGCAGCGATTTCCTCCTGTGCCCAAGGGGCATCAAACACCAACGTGAGTTTAACTCTGGCTCCAGGTTTAGCCCCTGCAATGTGATGAAGAGGCTTCCCTCCACCATAACACTGCAAAAATTTCTGGAAAGTCCTGTATAACTCCTGGAAATTATATTCCCTCTTTGTCTACCCCCCATATAATCTCACCTTTTTTTCCTCCTGCAACTGTGAATAAGTTATTAAATACATGGCAGCTGAGCTGGTGAAGTGATTTACATCCTACTTGCAGGTCTAGCCTTGAATATGATTAGTGTGCCTGTCTGAAAGATGGAACTGAAAAGGAAAGTTCTTCGAAAAAATGTGATGAGGCAAGTTTTTTGTTAGCAGAGGGTGTTGAGAGAATCTGGTAATAAAAATGAGTGTTGAGTTTGGCTGGCTTGAGGGCAGATTATTGTACCTACAGGCTGTTTTAGGAAGCAGCTTTGTCATCTCCGTGTGGTTTTCCGTGAGATGGAGACAAAGCAGATGGAGCTGCCCCGCCACAGGGGCCTGGCATCTCTTGGTGCTGGAGCACCTGCTGAAGGGAGGGAACAGGAGCCTGGCAGAGGTCAGCAGTGCTGGCATTTTATCCTCACCAATCTGTCTGTGCACATGAAGAAATAATTAACCAAAACAGCCTCTGCTTGCCATGCAGGCTTTGCTCTGGTGGAAGTTTGGAGATGTTTCCTCCTCCCCGCTATTTTTAGGGGCAGGAAGGAGAGTTGCTTCCAAACTTCAAGAAAAGTGATTCCGTTTTTTAGCTAGATACAATTAGTAATTTTTAAGAACGGTTTCCAAGCTCAGCAGTTTTTAAAATACACTAAAATCCATCTTTTCTTTGATCCAGACACATGAGCAGTTGAAAAGAGAATTAAGGATGGGATTTAGAAAGAATGGTCGGGCTCAATGAAGCCACAAATTTATTAAGGTTCTCCTACCTAGCTTTTTTTAAAGGATGATATATGTGAGTTAGGTGCTTCTGCTGTAGCCTGACACAGATTGGTCTCTCTTCCCAAGCCGTGCAATTCATGTGTGTCCTTGAATCCTTCACCCTTTCTGCTGCAGGGAGAGGGCACTGCGGGGGACATCACCGCTCCCCTTCTTGCAGACTTTTCCTTTGACCTGGTATCTGCAAAGGCCCCAAGGCAAAAATGATTTTGTATTAATGTTCTCCTGAATGATTGAATAATGAACCTGTGTGTCTGCACCTTTTTAAGGTGCTATCATTCCTGGGCAGTTTTCTGGAAAACAGAGCTCTCTGCCTGACTCATCCACACAGGGACTGTGCAGAGCCGGGGTGTCCTGAAGATGCTGTCCAGAGCATCAGGGAATCAGGGCCTCAAAACACCCTGGTGAACATCAGCAGTGTTGAGGGTTGTAAATGAGTATGGAAATGCTGATCCAATCTCCTGCCCTGCTACAGGATATTCGCTGCTCCTGTGCGTCCGTGTGACAGGGATATGAGACTCCCTGCTCAGATAAGCCTCTGAATTTGACTTTGTGGACTGAAAGTGTAGCTAAAAGCCACCCACAGCCTTGCAGTAATATTTTGTTTTTCATAAGTTCAGGCTTCCCAGCCTCTGTCAGTGTGTGCTGCTCGGAGATGGAGAGCCTGGGCAGGCCTGCTCTCGGCTGCAGGGGCAGCATTGGTAAGTGCTTAAAGAAGCACCGCGCATCCTTCTTTATCAAGGGGATTGCATCTCCAATAAGGGCAGGAACAATAGGAGCTGGACTGATATTTGATTTGAATGAGAGGGATTTCTTAGATCCCTCGGTCTAGCTGGGAGATGAGAGATAAGCCTTTACAGCAGAATCACACACGGTCTCTGAAATACCCAACAAAATTCCTGTCCCTCTCCCTGTAGGCTGCTTAGCTGAGAAACTCAGCCCTGCATCTTGTGTAGATAAAATTGCTGTCAAATCCATCTGAACTCTCTGCTTTCAGAAAACATGCCACTGAGGTGGAGATTTAAATCCAGCTTTTAAACTTCAGCAGGACTGGTAAAAACGCATTTCCCAACACCACATTAATTGGTGAATAATAATTAATTTCCTGTAGAAGTGCATATTATGTTCTCAATAATGCCACTTGAAACACCATAATTAGTATTGTTACAGTGAATTCTGAATTAATTATTAATGCCTTGGTTCCTGTTTTAGTGCCTCTGCTTGGGTTATTTGCATCTCTGTCAGGAAGCTGGGGTTCTGGTCCTGCCACTTTGGCTTTACTTTCACTGGGATTGTAACAACTGTTGGTTGAGATCTGCTGGAATTGGGTTTAGCTTTGTCCCTTGGGAAAGAGAAGGTGCCTGCTTGTGGTAATGGACTTTTACAGGCAGCGAGACCGCCAAGACTCTGTCTGATTTCCATGGTTTATCTGAATTGTTAAGATAGACCACTGATGGAGGCAAGAAATTACTATTATGAATACAATACTTTGTATTGATGATGATCTTTTGTAGTACTTCACACTGTTGCAGAATCCCAGTATCTGATGACATTTATACCTGATATTGCTGGTCCTGGTAGTTTTTCAAAAATATTTTGGAGGTAGTGAACTGAAAAAAGGACACAGAGATGAAAAATGCAAAAAATACTCACCCTGATAATGTATTATTAAGTAACAAATATTTAGTTTGGTGTCAGGACAGAAATCCAGCTTTCTGCCAAAAGACTGGGACTAGCCATGGTTTTTCTGTTTTGCTGCAGCAGCATGCAGATTCATCAACTTAAAAATCAGAGTTAGTTCTCAGTGTTCTTAAACTCTGTGTCTCGAGACTCAAAGTTCTCATTACCGTTCTGGTCTTTGGTACCAATGTCAGCGTATAAGACAAGGCCAATATCTTTTAATTATGTATTCCTCATCATGACAATGTTCTCTGTTCTCCTGTGGTCAAACGTGGCACAAAGCAGGAAAATCACATTGTGTGAAGTGCTCATGCACTGTTAACCCTGAGCAGGATCTCTAATTGCAGGCAGTAATTAGTATCAGGTTTTTTATAGATCTGTTTAATGTATCTGTGGATATGTGAAAAGGAGAGTATGATGTTGACCAAGTATGCGTCAGTTTTAAAAGAAATATTTCTCAGCCTTCATAGTTCACCACGTTGCCTGTTAGGATTGTCAGCCACAACAATTCGTTTGGGCTTCAGGCGATTTAACACTCCATGTTTAATGGACAAAAAACCAAACAGGCAAACCAGAACAAACTCCCAGACTCAGCTATTTCCATCCACTTTCTGTCTTTGCTCTATCCTGGCGGAGCTGGAGAGCCTTGCTGACGTTTGGCCCTGCAGCTGCTGGTGAGCAGGCTCTGCTCACAGCCCAGTGAGGGCAGGAGGAGCCCTCTGTGGCCAGCCCAGCTCCTGGGGAAGGGCTCGTCCCGGTGCGGTGCCAGCGCCGCGCTCCCAGCTCTCCTCGGGGGTGACCTGCTATGGGTATTAATCCCTGGCTTTGAGATTGCAGCTCCTAATGGGGGAACCAGTTCCATGCTCTCAACAGATGGCAAATGTTTTCATCTATTTTTTTTTTTTTTTTCTAAGTAGGTTTTAGCTGTAACAGGTTTTTTATATTATTTCTACCAAATTTTCTTGGATGCAAATACTGTGTTTTTATTTCATTTTGGTTCTTAGTTGGCTGTAAAATCCATCTTAAATAATATGGGTTATGCTTGTTTTAATTTTCCACTATAATTTTAACACGGCAGCTTAAAATATATTTATGATGCAATCCAGTGTTGGAAAATGAGCTGTAATGTACATTATAGTTGGTTTCCTACAACGTAAAAATATCTTTGCAGTTACATTCTGAAGGAATAACTGTCCTTAGGGGCTAAAAAAGCACACGCAGTTTACTTTGTTTCTCAAAGTTAATCATCAGAGCTCAAATGTAAACTTAAAAAGCATTAAACATTGAGATAAAATGTAAGGAGTATTTTGTGGTTTAAAGCCATGAAAGATAATGCAAAACATTTTACGGCGGAGAGAACTTTGTATTTCCTTTTGTAGAAATAAACTCTGAAAAATGATGGTCAGGCTCTTGTGCTGGCACCACGCAGAACTGCGGTGGCAGAACACCAGCAGAGATGCAGTGAATGGCACCATTCGAGCTGAGCAGCCACCCGAGGAGGAATGTGCTAAATCCCTGACTTTTATTCAAGGGACTTCTTACTTTTCCAGCTCTTTGCCCTATGTCTCGTCCCCAGTCCGTTGAGAATGGACGTTTCACTGTTGTGGCTTTTTTATTCTATTCAGTTTATATTTTAAGTGTATTTTGCAAATAGAGAGGAAACAGCAGAAAGATGGAACAGAGCAGGGATTTCACTTTCATGTTTTCACCCCATGTGTGCATTTCCAGGGCCGTTCATAGAAATCCGCCCATGCAGCACTTCCAGTGTTGGGCCTCCTCCTCTGACTTGTTTCCTGCATGATTTGTGACTCATTCCTTGGTGTGAATAATTTGAATTCTGCTTCTCGCCAAGAGAATTTGGGTAATGTGCTTTCAGAATGGGCTCAGTTCTTCAGCAGGGAAATACCAGCTAAAAGAAAACGGCCTTTTGGTCAAGACCTCCAACTTGTGTGTCACAAAATGCTTTATTCTTGGAAAGTTCTGCACGCATCAGCTGTAACAAAAGTAAAAGAGGATACACAGGTTGGCTAAAGTGTATTTAAAATAGCATATGAGGAAAGGAAGGGAATAATCTTTCTCGCTAGATGAGCCTAGCAAGCAGAATGGCATTGTTAGTGTGGTGAAAGGGATATTTCCCATTATTAACTGCGTTTGTATGACATGAAATGTCTGCGACTAAAAGCAATTTATATGTAACTTAAGGAATAATCGATATTGATTTGGAATGAAGAATGTTATGATCTTGTTTCTGAAAGATTCATGCAACTTGCAGTTTTATGAAAACTTGATTCTATTACACCTTCCCTGCAGCAACAGACCATAAAGATTGATTATACATTAAAAGCAATATTTGGGTGAAAAAATATGCTAGGCAGATTTTCAACTCTCTTCTCAAGCTGCTTTTGCTTTCTCCTCTTACGTGTACAAAAATGAGTGTTTCCAAGAGGGGCCACAAGCTTAGACACTGGTAGTATAATAACACCTAACATTTAGCATTTTACACCTTTGTAGCACTACACAAAAGAATGAATTCATTCTCAAAACACCTTTGAAAGAAGAACTCTCTGAATATTGCATATGGCATTAATGAACAACCATATTTGTAACTTATTTTTCATTTTCCAGGAATACTTGTTCAAACACGTTCTTGCTTACAAGGTGGCTCATGAATAAGAAAAACATTTGTAAATACTCAAGCAAAATGCTCTGTATGCTCAAGAGTTTGCATCAGTAGAATGTGATTGCTTTGAAATCTCTTTTGGCGATTAGGGAACAAAAGCAAATCCTGTTTTAAAAGGTTACTAGCACACAGTTCGAGGTGTAAATGATAGATACTCAGAGTAGTAATTGTGGCAAGTAGCGTGTCATGGGAGCTTTGGCTGGTACATGGTAGTGCATAGACACAGACTTTTTTCTGTTTGCTGTAACTTATGCTTTAGAACCTGCATTTTTATTAACTGCACTAAAAACCTTCCCCCGACACTCAAATAATGATGTGGTTTGGCTTGAAAATCTCACCTTCGGAGTGGGCAAGAGAAATGTGTAACGATTCATTTTTCATTTCTGCGGCCAACTAGAGGTGAAAGTTCTGGGAACAGGGAGTTTTGTGTCTCACAGGTTTAGGGGTTCTCGTTCAGGATGAACTGAACCATCAGTGCTGCTTGAGCTGAGTGTCAGTGCAGAGTAACCACAGCAAAGAAAGGCACTACAGGGATATCACAAAAAGCTGCAGAATTTGGAGAGTAGCTTTGGTCCACCCAGTTTCGGGTTAGTGGTGCAGATAGAAAGACACTGTTTGGGGCTTCTCCCACCAACTAAAGTCACTGCTTAGGGCCATCTGATGAAGCAAAGAGGAAAAAATTCCTTTAATGTCCCAGTGACTCTGAGCAAGCAGCCCAGCCCAGATTCAATTAGCGCACAGCAACAGGGGTTTCATTTCTCACCCTTTGAGTGCACACACCTTCTTTCAGTGCCTCAGTGTGTTTGCCCAAGAAGGTTTTTGATGTCTCCTTTTTTTTTTTTTTTCCCAATCAGTTTCAGATTTTCTGTGTCTGGCACTTGGTGGGAGTTCCCTGTGCAGTAGCAGTGGGCAGACCTCCCATCCGAAATCCATCCAGCCTTCACCACTCAGTTTATTACAGGAAAATTCTTCCTGGGGGACTCGTGTTTTAAACAATTCATTTGAACATGGATAGTAGAGCTGTTGCTTCCTGTGAGGTACACACTTATTTTGGGGCAAATCTGAACAGAAATATGGCAGCTTTACTGCACAGCAATCCCCTGGCTGGAGCTGGGGTTTGGGTTATTTGTTGTTGCCGCTGAAGTAGCGCAAGTTTCTGGGTAATTATTGGGACAAAACGTGACATTAGCTATTGCCACGTAATGTGACAGCTGGTCTGGGTCACCTGTACCAACAGTGAGTGGGTAGGAACAGAAGTGGTGTGCAGGAGGCATTGCCCATGTGTTGAGGAGGATGAGGGTTATTTAATAACTGACGCAAGAAGAAGTGAGAGCCTCAAGTAAATGTGGAAGGTTTCCAGTATCGCCAAGACTGCAGGAAACAAGACATTTGTACAAAGCCTAAATTGAGAATGTGCTTGGGAACTGAGCTTGTTCTCAAGTCTTCAAACCACATGTGTGCTGCTCCTGCTAGTGCAGCATGTTGTCTCATAAAGTTCATTGGTATTTTTCCAAAGAAATCCTGCTGACCACTTGCTGTAGATTGCGCTGTGCAATTGCTTGAAGCCACAGTACTCAATACTTGAAAACATTTGAAGTCCTAAATGGAATTAGAGGTGTTTGTTTGCAGCGGACAAGGATTTTGCAGCAAACACCAGGGAAGGTTTTTATCAGGAGATGCTGCTTGGCTGGTCCAGGACTCGGAGGCAGTGAGTGTTATCATGGACTCAGAATCCAAACCAGCCACTGCAGTGGTAATAGAGCAGGCTGTAATATTAAAATGCAGCTTCTCTAGGATGTATAACATCCTTTTGTTTCCCAGTTTTGGGAACATACCTGAATGTTTTTGCCTAATAGAGGTGCTAAAGGGTGTCCATGCTCAGGTGATAAGAGGATGGGGTTCAGAACCCAAACCTCGGAGATCCATCAGCTACACAGAAGCTGTGCTGCAAAGACAGGAGCTATGCTGCCACCATGGTAATTCCAAACAGATTTTCAAGCTCTGACAGTAAAAGAAATCGCAAGACAGGTTTTTGTTGTTTTTTGGTTTTTAATGTGCTTCTCTGATATAACTTCCCAGTTTTCCTCTTTTAGAAGTCCAGATCTTTCATTTTCATTGCATTAAATTCCTGAAGAGTCTTATCTTTTACATTCAAATGATGTATTGGCTTGGAAATAAATGCATGAATGTCAAAACAAATCAATGAAATAAAAGAATAATAGGAATGAATGAGGCAAACATCACTATAAATGGGAAACAATGAAACCATGGTCATTCCAATTGACATCCATAAATTCATGGTGAAGCTGTATGTATGTTAAGTTAACCATGCATGTAAGTGTTTGTAGGGTTGAGATCTGATTTAATTCTGTCACAGAAGTGCATAATTAAATGCATATAAAAATTAAAGCTCGTGTGAGAAAATAGATTAAAACGGAATCAAGTAAGCAAGACTTAAAAGTGTCCCCAAACGAATATTGTTGTGCAATTTGAGAACAGTTAGGAACCTATTTTTGTGTGTGTAGTGCTGTATCTAAGCAACATTCTTTATAGGATGCACCCATTCTTTATAGGATTCTGTAATCGGGGAAAATAAGATTGTCTTCTTTGGAAGTGTAAAATGGTTGTTATATTTTCCTTTATTTTTCAACTCCCTGAAACAAGGTGACTGCTGACAGTCGCTTGCTGTTATGGTGCAGATGGTTTTGAAGACACTAAAGCAGGGGTCAGGAGACTGTGGTTCTCACTCTGTTAGTGACTTTCCAGGTTACCTTCAGCAACTTACTTCCATCTACTTTTTTTTTCCTCCCCTTCTCTTTTCCTGTTCTCTGTATAGACACAGGTTTGGAGGGCAGGGCTCCCTGTGGTTGGTTTGTGTGGTTTGTACTCTATGCTTAGCTCTTGTCCTTAGAATAGTTCTTGCTGTACTGCAGTAGTATCAGAAATGGTGTTTAAAATTCCTCTAGTACGAGAGCAAAGCTCAGCTTTGTTCCTGCATCACCTTTCCCAGGGAAAAGTGATTTTGCCCTAGGATCTTGTGGTATAACATTGTCGTTGTCTTCTTCCTGTGGCAGCAAAACCCTACTGAAACTGGGAAAACACCAGGTCAAAACAATACAGATACAGTGCTTGGCAGGAATTGGTCCTTATGTTTTAGTAAAAGTGAGCACCATTTCGAGTCCACAGCTGTAAAGCTGGGGCTGTTTATGGTTTTTATGTGTGTAAATTCCATGATAATCAAGTCAATCCCAAAACTTACCTTTGAACCACGTCAGGAGGAGGAAAATGGATGCTATGCATAGCTGTAGTCCCAGAAGCCTGGCCCTGAGATACCAGCTTGCATTCTACAACCCCACCAGCTTTTTGATGTTTTTAATCTTTCCACTCTCTTTTGTTTTCCCTTTTTCTGGGGAGGGGGGATAAAAATAAGCCTACGAAAAGAGGTGGCTGTTGTCATGCTGATCTGAGGTTTGAAAAATGTGAGTTGTGGGGACTGGGCAGAGTCAGGATGGGTCTGGGTTTTAATCATTCTCTCCCACCACCTCTGTGTGCCCTCCATTTCCTGCAGAAGTCTATACCGAGTGACCTGAAGGCAGAAGTGATATTGTAACACCGGGCAGGGAAGTCTCAGGGATATAAATTATATATCAGGTGAGCGCTGGCTGTACTGCAGAGAGACCTGGACATGTCCAGTGGCATTGCTGAGCGTGTCCCCTGTCTGTGGTGGTCAGCAAACTGCTGTCCCCGGGGTGGCTGCAGCAGGCAGCCCCCAGATGAGGTTTTTTGGCAGCCCGCTGACCCCCGGCTCTGGCACTAATGTCTGATCAGGAACCATCTGCTCAGCGCAGCCCAAGCGAGTAAGCACTTTTCTAACTGTCAGGGATGACCTGGAGAAACTCATGGGGGAAATAAAACCATCAGCCACTGATTGGAATACTGATAGCCGTCATTTGGAGTGGTGCTGCAGGAAACCAAATTATGCCTGCACTCCCTGCCTCGCTGCTCAGCAATATTGTCAATTTGAAGTTAAATCTTCTTGATCAATCCAGGCTCAATTTTGCCACCTTTTGTTGTATTGAATTATGTTCCTAATGGGAACAGTCTCCTGTAATCCAGCGGCATGCATCACTCGATAAGAAAGTGCAGTTACAGGATGTGGTGTTTTAAAAACAGCTTGTGTGTGTTTTCTTGCCTGACTTGGAGACAGCTCTGATCTGAGTTACTTTGCACGTCTGGAGTTGCTTTTTCAGAGTGCAAGGAGTGGTGGTAGTTGCACCTGTGCAGCACAGGGAGAGGATGCTGAGTCACTTCCATTGTATGTGGAGGAGAGATTCAGTTTTTACTTTAATTTGCTGTGGATGCAAAGCACAGGGGCTTCTGTAGTTCCTCTTCTTGGAGCAGGGAACAGATCTTTTGGCAGTCGTGTGTGAACCCATGGAAGCCAAACACCTGAAACAGGGATCCTTTGTCAGTCAGCATCTGCCAGTGTACACAATTTCCTAAACATCTGTTCAGTCATTACCATATTAAATCTGCAGTACCACACGTGTCTGCGTGTTAAATCACAGATCCGTATTTGAGATGCCCTAATTGAGTTTTAAATGTTGTTTTATTACCTAGGTCACAGGACGCGGGGAGAATTAAAGTTGTTTGTGAAAACTCAGAGCCAGCTACTGCAATCCTCTCTTGGTGTTTGCTCTGGCAAAGCTCTCGCTGGCTCCTGCTGGGGTTCAGAGTCAGCAACAGAGTGTTTGATCTCATGTGGCAAGGGTTGATGACAGTCTGTTGACACTCCTAAGCACTGTCACAGTGGTACCAGCCAACACAACCATGGTTCTTGGTACATATGGGACTGGTTTTCCTCACCCTCTGCCATCCCAGGAAAGAAAGTTTAAGAAGAAATTCCTTTATCTATGTAAAATTTACTTTTCTGTCATCTAATTCTAGGCATGGGTCTTGAAAATTTAGTTGGTTTGTGGATTTATAGGGTTGACTTATAACCATAACATTTTACTGTGTCTTGTTGATGCAATGATTACTGATTGCAGGTGAAATAGTTTCCCTTTCCTGTTAAAAGAGTCTCCTTGCAACTTGTGCAATCACTTGTACCTTGACGTTTATTCCAAGATGTACTTAATACCTATTTATATATATATATGGATCGTCTTATCCTGAATAGTCCTATAAATGCTGAAAAGGGCATGAAAACCTCTTTGAAATGGGAGAAGAGCTGAAAGATGGACTGTGTTTTTCTGGCTGTTTGATGGCCAGTGAGGGAGTGCATGGAGAAGGGAGGTGCACAGAACAAAACGCTGAGGAGAGATGCCGTGAGCTGAAGTGGGGAGAGGTCTGAGGGCTTTCAGGCACTGAGCTCAAGACTAAAGAGGGTATGTGGTGGGTAAGCAAGAACTAAATTGGAACGGGGAAGGGTTTTCATGCAGGACCCCTCTGTTTTCCAGTTCTGGTGCTGTGTGGTGGCCCCGGTCCATGATTCAGCTCCTGGGTGGGACTGCCCCAGACCATGCCCTGAGCGAGTCTTAGGCAGCCTGGGCTGAGGCTGTGCTCTCATCCTGCCTGGGCTGAGGCTGTGCTCTCATCCTGCCTGGGCTGAGGATGTGCTCTCATCCTGCCTGGGCTGAGGATGTGCTCTCATCCTGCCTGGGCTGGTGGCCAGGGGTGCTCGGGTGCCGGTCGGCAGCGCTTCCGCAGGGCAGATGGAGCACAGCTCCTGTGCCTTTGTGTTTCCATCACAGTCAGGGCACTGTGTACCTGGCTCCAGTTCCCTTGTGTGGAGGTGCAGTCCACTCATTTCTCCCTGGGGCTCCGTCTGGAGGCACGACCTGGCTCTGTTCCCATCTCCAGCAGGCTGGGAGTGACGAGATTTCTCTGGTGTGCCTCAGCCAAGGGCTGAGAGGAGGCTGATGCCAAGTCAGCACATTGGCAGCTGCAGTTGGAGGATGCTGACCCATATATTGTGCTGTGGCAGCGCCTTCCTTGCCTGCCCTCCTCCGAGGACGCTGTGCCTGGCTCGTGTGCCACGGTGCCGGGACCTGGCGCTGGGCAGTGCGTTTGCAGCCACAAACCAAGCAGCTGGAATTTAATCACTCCAGCTATCCTTGATTAAGCCCCTGAATGCCCCTATCTACTGGCCAAGTCAGTGTCCTGCAGATGGTGAAACTGAGCCACAAGGAGGTTAAGTAACTTGCCCAGGGCTGTGCAGTGAGTGGTGACAGATCTCAGATGAGAGCTGTGAGTTCTTGGCTCGCAGAGGCTCCCGCAGGCTGCTGGACAGGGCTGCCCAGCCCAGCAGAGTGGCCAGGCGTGCTGCTCACAGCAGAGCTCTCCCAGCCAGAAAAATCTTGTCTCCCAACTCCAGGGTAAAAGCTCTTGTCCTCTCAGCACAATCAAATCATTGAATGTTTTCGGTTTTTTTCATTTATGGGTTTAGTTTTAACTGTTACTTCAGCTTTTCAGGTGGTTCCCTCAATGCTCCCGGGGTCACCTAGCTGATCATAAAGGATACTTTATCATTTATGCACTACCAAGAAAGTCCATAGTTGTGGAATAGCTGTCATTGTTCACGTGCTGTCTGAAAGCCTTCTCTGAATTATGCCATTAGTGTGAAATCACAGGCTGACCACGGAGCAGTTTTTTCATGTACCTTATGGTCAGTAAACAGGTGCTTTGCAAATGGTGGGTGGTGCATTGGTATCACCATAAGAGACATTGACACAAATCTGGGCTTACACAAGAAGCTGTTGCTTTTCAGAGATACTTTGTGCCGAAAAGGCCGCCTCCTCCCGTAACAGGCAGTTTCATTTTTCCCCAGTTAGGTTCCCATCTCTCTCCAGAGATGTGTTCCTCCTGTGCCGTTCAGGACAGGCTCCATCAGCTGGTGTGGGATGCTTTCCCCAGCCCATCACAGCTCCCCAGAGTGCAGCAGAGCCTTTCCATCCTCAGCTTTGTGTGGAGATGCTGGTGGCTCCCCAGAACCGCCGTCCACCCCCTCTTGATGTGGATGACCAGGGCGGCAGTGCTCCTGTGCCAGCTGCAAAGGCAAGTCAAGGTACTGCTTGTGAAGCTGCTGCAGCCTTTTTTTCTGCCAGGTACCATAGCTCAGCTAGCTCAGGCTGTGCCCCACGCTTGCTTTGAGTGCCTTGAGCAGTGTTGTTTGAACACAGTAGGATGCACCCCTCAGCTGCTGGAGAGAGGCACCATTTGGTCCTCAGACTTCCTACTGCAAAGCAACTTGTTTAGGTGATAATCTCCTCAGGATTATAAACACTAAAAAAAAAAAAAGAAAATATTTGTTTAAGTGATTTTAGCAACATGGGAAGATGACAAAGAGCAGAACGTGGCTCCTGGCTACCAGGCTTTCCCTGCAAACTCTGCTTCAGGTGGTTTAAATGCTTTCATCCTGCATGTTGTGCATCTCCACACTTCCATCCTCCTGCCACTCCGACAATAGGAAGTGTCAAAAGAGAAGGATTATTCCTGCAGTATCTCCAGCCCCGCTGGAAGCAGGGAGTGCCAGGAATGTTAGGCAGACGCCTGTGCTGACGAGAGTGCCAGCTCCGTTTTGCTGGCCCAGAAAGGTTCAGGTAGGCTGAGTAAGCCTTGGATAAGAACCCGAGCTGCTGGGTGCTCGTCTGAACCGGCAGCCAAACTGTCTGAGGTCTGCCTGGTGCTTCTTGAGACCAGATGTAAACCCATATTGTGCTTGCAGGGCTGGAGGGAGAGCTGGCCCGCTTGTTCCTGCATACTCAACAGCTATGAGGATATTCATTCCCATTATTTAGCAACATTTTACTATTAGAACACAACTTTAAAAGAAGCATTTCTGATTACTTGTTTTCATTTGCTTTATTCTCTGTTCACTTCCTTGGGGCTGACTAAATAATTCAAATATTTTTCTTTGAGGAATTCTTTGTTAAAGATTTGACCACAAAATCCTTAGAGTGGTTTCATATTTGAAATTTTGTGTAAAAGTCTTTGATGCATCTTTCTGGGGTTTGTTTTCTTTTTGCATCACAATTACTGCTGAATTTTGTAGTGCTGAATTTCTGTGTTATCCCGTGTTTAAGTTTCCTTTTCTGTATTTGACTCTTATACAATAACCCAGCACAGTATAAACTGAAATTCAGAATTGAATACACAGTTGCAAATTATTTTCAAGCTCAAAATCTGTTGCTGCATTCCTCAATGTTAGCTGCAAGCCCTGAATGCTCTCCTGTTTGTAGAAAGTGGGAACAAAAGCTTTTTAAATACTGTTGAGCTGAAGCTGAATCTCAGCATTCAGATTCAAAAAACCTTTTGCCCCCACTCTCTCTCACTCTAATTTCTATTGTAGTCCAGGTTTATAGAGGCCTCGAGTTTATCTGTAAATCTGATTGCATTTACCCTGCTGCAGTTTTCTGTGTTCACAATCCATAAATATATTATTACAGTGGCAATATAAAGATACTCATCACTTTGCTGCTGGGGAGCAGAGAGCACAGAGGGGGAAGGAGAAGGAGAGAGAGAGGGATGATTCTGCCCCTCAGCAGGCAAAAATGCTGCTCTTTTTCCCACTTTTTATCCCCAGCAGCTTCTTCCCCGTGTTACCTCCACGTGCAATGACACAGCTGTGTCAAGGGAACCAATAATATTTGCTGTCCCCAAAATAAATACATAAACAAATAAAAATCCCTATCTAAGAGCTCGAGATGGAAGGAAATACAATATGAAAGAGAATTAAATTCCAAGCCCAGGTATGCTTCAGGCATTCCAGGGCAAAGAATTGCTTTGTTGTGGATGGGGCTTGAGGGAAGCAGGGGCCACCATTTGTCATCGTCAACACTTGGACTGAAGTTTGGAGAGTGAAAATGTTTTCAGAAGGGAAGTGGTACCATTGCTGGCTTGGCAGAGCAATAAAAAGAATGCTCAAATGTACCAATTAAAAGGTGTGAATGGCATTTTCATGGCCCCGTTCTCGTGCACTCTCAGCACTGGATGCAGCCTGTATGGTAAGCCTGCTCTGGTCTGACATTACTCACTCTGATTTATATTCTTTAATTAAAGGCTTTTAACATTTAATTATATTGGGAAAGTAGCATTGGTGCTTAGGTCAGTTTATGGTACAGGAAATAATCTTATTTTTATTTTCTAGGCTGTGATTGCAAAGCAGAACTTCAGAATCTCCCCAAGTGGGCAAACCTCCCAAAACATTAGGTGTGCAGAATTGTGCGTGCACTTGCACAGCTTGCACAGCAACCCAATTATTGCACCTACCTGCTTTGAATGCATAATCACATTCATTACTTGGGCAAGCTAGCTATGCATTATGCATATTTTTACAATCAGTGGTTGAGCTGTGTGCTTGTAAATATAACCGAGCTTTTCCTAACTGTAGTATATAATGTAATGAGAAAATTATCTGTGGAGTGGTAAAGTGGTAGCTTCTCTATTGCCAGGAAGGATTTCCAGCATGCAGCAGTTCTAGCTGTGAACATATCTGATTAAATTACATGAGTTTAGAATGAAAGTTGAATCAGTAAGAAGTGTTTTCATCTTCTCACTGAAGGCCAGAATTTTCAAGCTGGGTGTTCAGGATTCTCTACCAATTTTTCTCTTCATCATAATCCCCCCAAATAATATAAATAAAAGATCATGTAGAATTGATACATATTCAGCAATTAAGAAGAATAACTCAGCTGATGACCCTCCAATTGTACAGTTCATGTTTAGCTTCCAGGAGGGGGATGTATTCTGCAAGTCTGCTTAGCTTTTTATCTTAAATTCTTGGATACCAGCCTACCTTTCCGAAACTCTCAACACAAAACCATCTCACAGGTTGCCTCTATCCAAGTGCCAAAAGCTGTTGAAGCAGAAAGGGGGGAAGATGAGGACTGCAAAGTATCCACACCTCTGTCACTCACTGGGACCAGGGTGATTATCTTTGTTCCTGGCACTGTTATATTTCTTACCTTTGGTACCGTTCCTCCTTGCTCATCTCTGTTTTTCCTCTTGATTAACTATCCAATTTGAATATTAGTGCAAGACTTTTTCATTCATGAGATGATGTCACGATTTCCAGGCACTGCATATGCTGCATTGCTAGGTAGCACTTAGCAATGTTTGGATCCCCATCTGTTACCTCAATTTGGCACATTGTGCCTGCACTTTAAACTCTAAAAATGTTATGACACTGCTTCCTATGTTTCTGGGTGCCAGGTGGATTGGAGCCATTCCTCGAAGGGTGTGCATGTGCAGTGTTCAAGGAGTAAATAACTTGGAATGGGCATTTGTCCTTGCTGTGAGGGTGTCATTGTTCAGCACCCAACATAGCCCGAGCCGGCTACTTCCCAGAGTAATACTCCAGCTTCCTGCTAATTATTTACTGAAAAGATGACAGCTGTTTGGACACTGTTGACTGTGTTATGGTTATTTCAGTAAACTGCTCATGTCTCTTACAGCAGAGGTACTTTCCCACTACTGCACCTTGGCATGTGGCAGAAGTATCTGGTTATATTAACAGTGTAAATTTACCAACAGGTATTTGCTGGTTGGTAATCCCCCACATCCAGGGTGTTATGTCTGTGTTCTCCATGTGGAGTTAGGGAGAGCTACATTCCTCCTTGTGTCCTTTCTGCCAGCTTATGAGTGACAGCTTTGGGACAGTTCTCCTCTCTGCTTCCTGAGGCATCTTTGCCATTCAAGCTGTCTTTCTCCATTTTTTCTTCTCCTTTTCCCCTGGTTTGAGTGGAGGGTTGGGTCAGATGGCCTCCCAAGGTCCCTTCCAACGTCAAGGATTCCATAGTGCTCTTCCTCTTGTTCCTCTCCTCTCCCTGTGAGCACCTCATGGGCACCTTGTCGGCTCTATGGAGCTGTCAGCACTGGAAGGGGGAAGTCAGAAGAAAGTATTTTCATTATTTTACACAAAAATGATGAAATCCCCTCAAAATAACTTCGCTAACAGTGACCTAAATACTCAGTTCTGTCTGTATTTCTCTTAAAATTCATCAGAATTTAACTCCCTGTCGTGTTGGTATACTTGAGAATTGGGTTAAAAGAGCTTGAAACTGGAGGAGATAATAGACCAGTTTGTACAGAGTGCAAATATTTCAGTACTGACCCATTTCCAGCACATTATTTTTAGTGTACGACATTTCGCATCACTTTGCATTGAGATTTGATGTGACAGTATTAATAAACTTGAAACAAGGAGAAGAAGAGGAGGAAGGAAAAAAGCCTCTTTTTTTTTTTTTTTTTTTTTTTTTCAGGGCAAGTACTACTTTAAATCTGATGGTCTGAGAGAGCCGTGGATAGGGACCAGGAGAGTGGCACCCTCAGGGGTTGGAGTTTCCCTTACCATACCTATAAAAAGCTGTGGTGTAACAAGATGGCACATCTAACCAAAGCTCTCAAAACCGCTTCATAATTTAGCAGTCAGTGCCTGGGGAGCCCAAGGGATTTAAGCACAAAGAGCAGTGGGATAAGCAGAATCCCATTAATGGCCAGATTAACAGGGCTGGAAGAAAGGAGTGTTCTTCATAAGTTGTTCAGGGTGCTCTGTCTCACTGCATCTCCTGACAGCAGAGTGGTGACTCTGTCCTGAAGGGATGGGCAGGGACAAAGCCACGCCTGGCTGCACCAAGCAGGGAGAAGCAGCAGCAAATAACAAGGAGCCATCTGCTCTCGGGCAGGAGGTGGAATAGGGCCTGTGCTGCCACTGCAGCACCAGGTCCCAGTTCGAAGGCAGGAGGCTTTTCCTTAGGAATTCTGCTCTCATGTTTTCACCACTGCTGTGCTGGAATCTTACAAAACACAGGTCCTGAGGATGACTTTTTTCCCCACTGTTTTTCTGATTTTTGTTACCTTTTAATGAGCTGTTGGGCAGAGCTTAATGATGGTGACAGTAAGTTTGAGAGTTTATGGGTGAGAACTGGGGAAGGCCAACAAGACAGATAGCCATGTGGGAGCCTGCTATAGATCACCCAGCCAGGATGGATAGGTGGATGAAATACTCTGTAAAGAGCTGGGAGAAGTCTCACGGTGCCTTCCCCTTTTTCTCATGGGGGAATTCAACTTTCCAGATGTCTGCTGAAAGTACAGCATAGCAGAGAAACAACAGGGTTGGTCTCTTCTCCCAAGTAACAAGCAACAAGTGTTTGCTCTCCGTTTTCTTCCAAAAGAACTAGAGCCTAAATGATGTTTATTCCCTGCAGTCCACGTCATAATTGAAATACAGTTTTGAGAAATTGAAGTGATTTGTCTTTTTCAGTGTTTGGTCTTTTTGCATTTTTTTCCAGTTTGCACTGTGTAGATGTTCACTCTGCAGAGAAAGTAACAGAGCCCAGAAACTTGCCTCTAAGAGAATTCCGCTTATAATAAGTGTTTGCTTTGGAGTTGTTGCCCAATTAACCTTGTTAGGCTTTCTGCCCGACTGTAGCCGTCACCAAAACCAGAGAATGAATGCTTGATTGAATTGAAAATCTTACGATTTGGGCAACAATTGAATTGCTGTCATCCTGTCCTGTTGTATCTAAATGGTAATTACTTTCTTCCTGTGAGTTTGTGATTGGAAACACTTTATGTTTTAGCACTGTGGAGCTAAAAAGTGGACATACACCTGATGCTAGAAAAACCTGTGACACTTTACAGGAAACCATTTTTTTCTAGACAATTACAAAGGAGAAGGGATTTCAGCACTGAGAGAATGCATGTTATTGGCTGAACAAATGCATATTATTAGCTAGAGAACAGGCCAGTGTATCCAGCATTTTAGCATCTTTTTAGTTTGACTGTGAAATACCAATTTCTGTTTTCCTAAATGCTTACACTGTCCGTGAGCAGTATTTAAGTCAAAGAGATGCGTTACGGATACTGATCCAAAGCAAATTCCTGCTGTTCCAGAGAGGAACTTTTCCATTTACTCGACTGCTCAGTTTTGCTCTAACCTGACCAGCTGTGTGTTTCGTGCTGTATGTGGGGAAGAGCGTTCAGACAGGAATATACAAAGAGATCTGAAGCTGGCCAAAAATGTGAGCAGCTTGAAATATGACTTGCCTTGCCCTTAACTCATTCCTTTTGGGAAAAGAAGTGCTACTTTCTGAATGATAAAACTGCTCAGCCTGAAAAATACATTAGAAGAGAAGAGATTTTGGGGGTACCTGGCTGAGTATATAGTGGAAAAATTTTGAAATTCAGCTTCCACTGAAAATGTTTTTTTGGTTTTGTTTTTTGAAAAAGGCCTCTGAAAATACAGAGCTAGTAAATACAAGCCATTATGAGATGTTTTTATTTGTTAATGATGGGGTTGTTGTGTAACTGTTGTTGACTTCCCTCTGTCCTGCTGTTCTCAGTACAGCTTTTGTCTGATTAATGGTGATCTTAAACTGGTGCAGTTTCTGTCTCTTGTACGTACTGCGCATTTAGAAACCACTGAGCCAGATTTAATCCAGGTTCACAATCCGAGTGTCTGCATTTCCGAGGATGTGCTCAGCCTGCCTCTAAATGTATTGCAACTCATGGCTTACTCCAGGAGAGTTTTTTCTTGTGGATTGCTTTTCTGTGGCACATAGGCAAATGAATTGTCAAATGCCCAGAAAAGTGCTGTGAGCACAAGCACGTAATTAGTTTTAGGTAGAGCATTCATTAAAGCCAGTCAGTGAGTTCCTTAAGAACCATGTAACTGATCCCCAGGATCCTGGGCTGCTGGAGCATCTTGATGTATCCAGCCTGCATCTGGGAGAGGAACCAGCTGCAAAAACGGTGTGTGAGCTCTCCTAAAGGCTGCAGGCAATGAAAAGCTCTGCTGAAAAAGGAAAAGGGTTGTCTGAAGTGATAGAACATCTCAGGGACTGCAAGTGGTTTCAAGCACTCTCTCCCTTACTTAGGTCAGGTTAAATTCATTTTCTACCTCTAAGTAAGTAGGAACTGAGTTTTAATTGTAGCTGCCTATGGGTCACCTGCAGCTTGTGCTTGTGATTGATTGGGTCCTCCAGAGCAAGCCCAAATGAACACAGGACAGTCAGCAGGACCAAACTCAGGCCAATTAGTTCCCAGTGCTATCAGCAATGCTATGGGAAATCCATTTTTTTATCAGTAAGACTGCAGCTTGCATCAGCAGTCTCCATTCCTCATAAGCAGATCATTGACTTATAAATTCTTCTGGTATCTTTGGGATGTTTTTATCCTCCAGCCTATTGCATGTACTAAATTTGAGGGGACATATCAGTAGCTGTAGCAGTGGCAAAGCTAATATTTTCTTTTGGAGTATTGTGTTATATGTCAGCTGAAACAGCAAATGTATTTTTGCAGTGCGTTTTGCTGTCAGAGAATTGCATATAAAAATCAGCACATGCTCCCACTAGCAGCCTGTGTTCCTCCTTCTGATTTAATGGGGTAAATGATCAAGGTTCCTAAAACTGGGCTGAAAACTGTGTTATATATTGCTGCTCATTTAGAAAGCAGTAAAGCTTAGTAAATCAAGGCAATTGATTAAGCATCTATCCTAAATTACAACAGAGCAGATCTTCATGCAGTGTCGCTGGTAACGTGTTTATGGCAGTGAGTATTCAGTGCTGCATCCTTCAGCTGAAATACGTCCGGCTGCCTGAGGAGTGTGTGTGGGACTCGATGCTGAAAATCACCCTCCCAAGCACAGGGCTGGGATTGGTGTGGGCCAGGACTGTTGAACTTCTGGCACAAGATCCCATGCAATTAATTCTATTCTTAATGTCCTGTCTCTGCTGGGAAGTGGGCCTCATTCTGCAGCTCTTTTCCAGCACTCAGTCATGCGAGGAATGCGAGGTAACCCACCACCACTCCCCTTCTCACAGGTGAAGAACATCATGACTCCTGCAAAAGTTCTACTGTCCTGAGTAACCCTTCTGTTCTGCACTCAAAAGGGGTTTTTTTATTCAATACTTTAAATATCCTTGATCTCTTAAAAAATGCTTGTTTGCATTGTCTTCCTGAAAACTTTGCTAAAAAAAAAAAACAGCTAGGAAAGAGAGCAAAGAAATGCTAATTGATGGTTAAGTTTGTAAAGTATGTAAATGGAACAGGAAAATTAGAACCTCCTTGGTCTGGAGAAGTTTTAGAGCAGAGCTGATTACAGTGTAGAAAAAGCATTTCAGCACATCACCACATCAATAAGTGCCCAGAGCCCGCGGATATTGCATTTGCACCAGCACACACCAACATTTCTGTGCCAATATGCTTGAGTTACTCCTGCATAAATGATTAATAGGTAAATTAACGAGTGTATTTAATGTGTGATCATAGCAGGTGCTTAGTGAAAGTGCATTTGATGTGTTTTCCAAGAAAGTTGAGACTTAGGGGCCAGCACGCTGATGTGACTTTGGACAAGCATCTTGTAAAAGCAGGTCAAATGATAGGAGAAGTTCTGATCCCTTCCTCATCTGCATGTTCAAGTGCATAGGTTGTTATTTTTCTGACAGCCCCATCATTTATTATCTATGCTGTATTTTTTTGGCTGTGAAATAGTGCTACTTGCCCATGACCAGCCAATTGTTCTGTAAGGGCTGTCTTTCATCAAATCCATGTACAGTGTCAGACATGGGAGGCCTGATCCAGGTTGGGAGCCAATCATGTTGCTGCTGGCAGTAAGATACACAATGAGATTTACTCTTCTAATGAGAAGAAATGAATCCATCAACTCTATAAGAGAAACAAATGCACCTGCTTGCATCATCAAGGGACATTCATATTTTCAGTAGTGATAGATGGGCATTTGAAGTACTAAGGTATTTCATCCTTATTATCAGTCCCTGTCAGTTGGGGCTAAATGTCATTTCCTGTGAATTGGATTAAAGCAAGGACAAGCAGAAAGAGGTTGAGGTTTTCGGAAGATTAGATGTGTTTGCATTCACAGATCCTTTTAAACAAAGTGCTTATTGTTCGAACATTTTCAAGATGTTCTGCAGTGTCATGATTTGCCTCAGGTTACTCAAATTGCACTCTTAATGCAAGAATTAATGGAAATAAGCACTGGTTATCCCATATCCCTGGTGGGAGTTCACAGCCACAGAATACATACCCTGATTGTTGCTGGGGTCTTTGCTTTTGGATGAATACAGCTGTGGAGAGCCAGCCCTTCCCTGGTACTTTCTGTCCCATCATGATGAATGTAGGATTGCAGATTATCCACAAAGACCCTGGGAGTTAAATAGACTGTATGTATTAAGTATGCAGCTGTTCTATGACTAATTTATGCCTTAATACTTTGCTTTTATCACGAGTGCTGGCGTGAAAACAGTGAGTAAGATGTTAACAAGAGGCTCTGCCTTGTTTTTGAAATCTCCTGGTAATGTCTCAATTCAGGCATTTTAATTTGGGTAGTTTTCCTTCACATTACAAAGTTAAGGCAAAGGAGGAAGGACATATTTTTGTCCTCTGGCTGTGAGAAAAGTTTTTCTCAGCAGAGAGTTATGTGGGAGCAGGATGCATCTTAGCTCCTGCTTAAGAGCTGCTTTGGGTCAAGTAGTGAGCAGGTCTGTATCAGCTCTCTAAGCACTGGCAGATATTTTATCTCGGTGCTTTTAAAAAGTGCCTGGTTGACATTTGGCTCCAGAGATGAGATGTTTTTGTTTATCCAGATGTCTTGGATATATTTGTGGCCAGGATGTCTTCCCTGGGGTGTTGGTGCTGCCGAGCAGCTACAGACACAGGAATGTAATTGCTGTGTTTTCCCTGGCAAAAGCCGCACCTTGGATCACCCTTTAACAGTGCCGGTGCTTGGAAATGAGAAGTATCATAATCCACATTCTCAGGGAACCAGATAAAATCAGAGGCAGAGGAGCTGCTACAGGAAAGGGCAGGCAGAGTGTGATGAGGAACCAGAGGGCTTTGGGGAGGGAGATGGCTGTGTGATAACGTCGCGGGTGCTGCTGCACGTCGCGGTGGGCTGGGGGTCAGCGGTGCAGATAACCCAGGGCTGAGCACACGCTGCTTTTCCTGCCTCTTGCTTTCTCAGCCTTTTCATTAAGCTGTGGAATAATGCTTAGGTACTCCTGCTAGGCATTGTCAGTTTTTTCTTAGCTAGATTTAAACATATTTATAGCACCTAAAATGTTCAAATTGGTGGAGTAACCTCTGTGCAAGTGTAGCTCAGCTCTGCTTCCCCATCCTAATGTCTCTGAAACGGAAGCATAATGCCTATTTTCCATGTGCCTGTCTGCCTCCCCCATAAGGAAACCCCCTGCATTTGAGTTGTTCCAAGTCCAACAGTGCCAAAATGTATTTTTGTGAAATAAAATGGCTAATTAGATCACATAAACTTTCAGAATGTAAAAAATGAAACTGTAAAACAAGCAGCTGTGCACTTGAGGTTCATCCAAACCCTTCTGCACAAGTTGCATTTTGATCAGCCTGAAGACTGGGAGTTCATGGCATTCCCCCTTTCTGTGATCCAGCCTCAGTGATGTTCTTGAGGAACTGTCTTCCTTAAAAAATGGAGCATTTAATTCTGTTGGGCAGCAGCCCAGTTGTAGGAGTTTTTCTGTAGCACCATCTTGTAAACATCGATACAAATTCACCTCTCCGTGCTCTGCAGAAATGATGTCTCTTTAAAAAATTTTATAGCCATCACGTCTCTAAAGGAACATTCTGCACAAATTGAGGATTCAGAGCTTAGTCTCCTTAATGTGGGAAGGAAGAATGCTGCCGCCTTTCTTTGTGCAAGTTTCTTATTAAGAACTGATTTGCAAGAAAGGAAAGGAATGCATTTCAGAGGGAGGAGGGTGTCTGTTCCTTACTGCTGTATTCTGGCGTGTACTAAATAACTCTTTTTCAGACACAGAACATGTATCATTATCCCTGCATTCCCACTAATGCTGCAGAGTGCCTTGACCTCCAAAATTGTATTCTCCAAAGATGGGAGACATCTCCGTGCATCCCACTGGCCTCACAAGAGCTGTGGGTTGTGGTTGATGTTACATTTTCCCTCCTGGCCCACACTGTTGAGCCAGGAGAGATTTCATAAATGGGTGTGCTGGCAAGACAGCTTAGACCTCATCAGTTCCCAAATTCATCTGGCCCAGGCTTAGACACAGCCAGGCAGGAGCGTGGGGCTTGGCTGTCCTCAATTCCCAGGTTCCCACCTCAAATGCACGGGGAGTTTCTTAAAGTGCAGAGAAGCCCCAGCATGTGCTACCCAAGCCCAGATTTCTCTTTTCTTTTCCAGAAGTTTATGTACTTGCTGAAAAATGATTACTGTTCTTAAGAGTTTGCATCATCAATATTTGCATTTGTTTGTAAAAGTATTTTAAAAATTTTAAAAAGGAACTATTAGCACACACAAGCAGTTACTGTACTGAGAGAGGGAAAATAACTTGAAAGATACAGTTATTAGTGTCAGGATTTGATTTTCTTCTTTTTAAACAACTAAGCTTCTGAAATTATGAGGAGATGTCAGCGATAATTAGAGATTCTTAGATTCACAGTGCAATCAACAAGTCATTTGTGTAGTTTTCCTTTCCATTCTGAACAGTTTTAGAAAGACAGAAAATCATGTTTTTATAGAGATACATGTATAATATGTATTTGTGCTTAATGTCTGCTAATCTCCATACTTCATAGAAAAAAAAAATCCAAGGTTCTCTAAAGAGTTTTCTTCTTTTGCGGATTTTTGCATCTGACGTAGAACATGCCCCCGTGTTTTGCAGCTGTTATTTTTTACCGTGTATTCATTTCCATTCACTGACAATGTGCTGCTCTGAGACCTGTGCATGTAAACTGCTCTTGAAAATACTCAGTGCTCAGAAGTCCTATTGAAATCAATATGAGAATAGAGTACAAATACTTGCCAGTTTGAGCTCTGGGTGCTTACAAATGCAGCTGTAGTGTGGTAAAGATTAGAAAAGCTCAAACATTTCTGCTATTATAGTTCTATAGAAATGTGCCATAATAATGTGGAATAAATATGTGGGAATAAAATCCATACTTCAGCTTAACTGCCTCAGATAGGTAATTAATATTATCATCATCATTTTATGGATGGAAAAAAAAAAATGGCAGTAGAGGAACTGTGGTTTCCCCAGGGCAGAAAGGTACATTTGGAGCTGATGCTGAAATTCAGGTTGGCTTGATCTCTGCTCCTCTTTGTTGAGGTCTCTGGAGCCGATGCTGAAGCAGATGCTGTACTTAATTTTCATGTTCTCTTTCACTTGAGTGAGGAGCACAGTTCCTTCTCAGCTTTCTACCTCGTTAGTGAGAAGTGAGAGATATTTCCACCGGGCAGTTCAATCCATTGAAAATTCGAACTGTCGTTTTTCTCTTCCTTGACTTCACAAGCAACCTCTGTGTCCTTCTGCTCTTTTGAAAGTGTTTTAGCCTAAAGTGCATGGAAATTTCAGACTTGGGGAAAAAAAAGCAGTTTGACTTACTATCACAGATGTCTGGAGATGTGAGGTTTTCTCCGGAAATTACAACCTTTCCTGAGCCTTTCATTTCAATTAAAACAAGAGGAATGTGCCGTGTTAGTGCAACTCTCGTCGTGGCTGCCCCACTGGCAAAGGTATGGCTGCGTGATGTGAGCATCCAGGGCTTTGCAATTCCTGATGACTGATCCTGGGAACATCTCTAGCAGTATCCTTGGGAATAGTGGCATCAGCTCCTGGCACTGCTGCTCGTTCCCGTGGTGTGTGCCCAGCCCAGCGGAGCCTGCAGAGCGGGTTCTGTCTGCTGATAGACAGAAATGAGTGCAAGGGCTGGGCTGTGTGATCACTGAAAAGAACATTGCTATCCCAGGAAGAGCATGGTCCTTCCCCATCCTTAATACCTGGAGGGATGCTGCTGCTGGAACAGCAGGTGAATAAAAACTAGAGGGAAATATCAGACTCCTGTTGAAAAAATAAGGGCAAGAGACAGAAGTTGGTTTGCCATAGGTTTCACACTGAGAAGGCTCAACTAGAATGTATTTCTCAGTATGTTAGGACTAATAAGAGCATTAAGTTATTTATACAGAAGAGCCAAGAGTGGATCACAAAGAAGAATAAACATTAAATTACCATAATTCTTCCTTCTTTCTTTACAATAAAATGCGTAAAGGAGCTCTAAGAGCCCAGGAGAAAACACCAAGAAAAATTTTTAGCTCGAATGAGAGCAAGGGATTTTTTTTCTTAAGCAACGTTTTCAAAGAAAATACTATTTAATATTTAGGCCTTGAAAAGCAGATGCATTCCTTTGTCACATTCAGTTCAGAATGCCAATAGCAGTCAGGTTTTACTGTGGAAATGTCCACTCAGAGTTACATTAGGGTTTTTGTTTCAGTGTACAGTGTTGTAGAACCAGAGTGTAACTGGAGTTTTCTCTAAGGTGAGGCTCTAATGAAGTAATTTGTCTTCAGCCCTAGAGCTGGTTTTATTTGACACAGTCAATATTCCAACATTTCTTTCAATCTTTGCCTTCACTTCTGCTGCTGAGTCAGTGAAAGGGAACTTGCAGGCACTGGGCACTTGTGCCTGTCAGTGCCATCCTTGTTCCTGTGTCCACATGGATACACAGAAAGGCTTCCCTGGATGTTAAAGGCAGCAGGCTGCTTGTACTGAGGGCTAGAAGAGAGCAAGGAATGGAGTTTGTTGGTGAAGGGTCAGAGAGTTCCCTAATGAGCACTTTGGTGGAAGGGGTGCTTTGAAGCCAGTGGTGGAGGAGCACAGTCCACATTAACTTATGCAACCTGGTGCTGTTCAAGAGGACACAAACAGACAGATGAGCCTGCTTTGAAAGGTAGCCAAGATCTTCTCTTCTTTTTTTCCAGTAATCCCTTGATGTGTTGAAGAAAAGGAGACAGGGGAATATAATGTGTTTTAATTCAGTGAGTGTTGTGCAGGAAGAGCAGACTATGACCTGATTTGACTTAAATACGCACACATGTTCACCATTTCCCCGACAGGCAATAGTCCAACCATTACACAATATGTTGAGTTGAGGGTGGGAGAATATATTGTATGAATGCAGGTTAAATAAGAGCATGTTCTATCATTATTTTTGTTTGTACAGCTACCAGCACAATGAGCATAGGAGTTGCCCTCATTAGTAGTGTTGCACAAGGAATAAAAAGACCCATATTAATAAAAGAATTTCAAAGTAGAAGGAATAAGAAAACAACAAACTTGCAGAATGTTAAATTACTCTTTGTTTTCATTATATTTTTAAATGCATGATAAGCTGAAGGTATTTGAGTCTTTTAATCATAAAGCATTGTCGAGACAACTGGGTCAATGTGTATCTTTGATGACTGCCTTTAATTGGGGAGGGAGGGCAAATCAAGAAACTCTCTCCTTCAGGAGTACAGACAATGGTACCAGCAGAATAGTCAAAAATATTTTAAATTGATTTTTTTTTCTCTGTTTAAGAGACATTAGACAGGCTTCTTCAGCACTGTGCAGGCTTGAAGAGAATAACAGGAACTCATTTAAATTCCAGATGCATCCCTGTCTGTGTAACCAGCTTGTTGTTGTACTCTGCAGAATTGTTCGATGTGGATTAATATTGTTGACTAAATTTACAGAGTGCAGGGAGGGGAAGATTGAACTTTGCTGGGGTCTGGATTTTCTCTTGTTTCTTGAAAGGAGGGCAATAGATACAGATTATTTGTGCATAGAAGGAAAAATTAAAAAAACAAAACCACTGACTATTTGCTAAGGGCAGAGAGAGGGCACAATTTACTTTAAGTGGTGTCTCCACATTTAGCTACTGGAGGAGAGCAAGTGCTTGGGAAAAACCACATGGTGCTCAAAGCTCTCTCCTCCTATTAAAATAAAATAAATCTGTCCGTGCTCAGCAGTCAAGATGGAACATTAATTAATGCAATGCTGAAATCACTAGGAACAAAACTGAAATTAATCCCTTAAATATGCTATTTTTATTCCAAGACTTTAGCTTCTCTTCCCAACCTGGATGTATGTGTTTCTCCGCGAAAGTGGAGCAAATGTATAAACGCTGACAGCATGAAGACCTCCCCGTAATGCTCTGTCTCTCCAGGGGACAGGAGAGCACTGAACCTCCCTTGCTCTCCAAATGAGCCTTCAGGAAGAGCTCTTTCACCAGGGCTGGTGATGGAGCACTTGCCCATTGCAGCAGCTACAGCTGGGTTTTGTGGATGAGCTGGGAAACTTCTCCAGGCTTGGCAAGTGGTGAGGCAGGGAAAGCAATGGACCTGGCTGATTCTAAAGTAAATAGACTGCAAAGTGTAGGTGGGACTTCAGGAACACTAGGCATATCTGCTAATTATTTTAATTTCTTATTGCTCACTGGAGCCAGATCAATTAAGAGGAGAAGGTGATAGTAATTACTGTCTGCGATGTAGACTATCTAATTCCTTCTGGGTTGCAGGGAAGGGGGGGATAGTCAGTGAAACCCAAGGCACCCCGAAGGAAAAGCCTTTGTGCAGTGTCTAATTAGTCTGTGGAACTCGCTGACACACAACATCGTTGGGAAGTTTCCAAAACCTATTTGGCCGGAGCAGTTGCGACAAGGAAGATTAGCAAATACAAACAGGTGAGCTGCTGGAGCCCGGTTCCCTGCCGCGACATCTCTTGGAGCTGCCTTCTCCAGAGCCTGTGCTGTGGCAGCAGTGCTGGGCATTTGTGGGCACTCTGTCCCAGGGGATGCCTGGGAATTTGGCGGGAGCTGAGCTCGCACTGCAGCTCTCCTTGGTGGAGGTACTTGCACAGTTTTTTCTGGAACTTGTTGGAAAAAGTTCTCGAGATCTCTATCTTTCTGGCAAGGTCAGCTGAAATGGGCTCAAGCAAAGCTTCTGGAGGGGAGTGAGTGAGGGGAGCACAGAGACACTGAGATTCTTTAATATTGGCTCTTTGAGAAATGAGGCTAAAGCACCAAGCAGCTGTAAATCCAGGGAAGGGCATAATCTCCTGGGCTGGTCAATCTGCAGGTTTTGCTAAGTGGTCATGAGGCCGGTTGTTGGATTGTTCCATGATTGCCAACAACAGACTGTTTTGAACTTTGCTCCAAATTGGATGTTTTGGAAGACTGTCACAGATGTGATAGGAAGGGAGATGACTGTAGCGCCCTGCTCCTGTATGACAGTTTCTGTTACTCCTTATTATTCCTTGTAATTCCTTGCAAATCAATATCTTTGTAAATCAAATGTGCCTTGTTAATCAAAAAGAGGGAGAAGACACAAGGCAGTGATGTTCATGTAGGCCATAAAACCAGTGCTCTGATGGACTCTCTCCACCAGGAAAGCCTTCTGTAAAATAAAAAGCCCCAAATACAACTTTTAGCCCTTAACATCTTTTATTTACTTTTGGAGTGCAAGGTTCTTCCCATCTTTTCATTCCTGCAGCTGCAATATTACTTTTGTGTCTGTGAACTCCAGCTCTCATGTTTTGTGCTGGTAGGAGGGAGAAGTAATTTGTTTCAAAAAGAAAAGCACAGCAATGTAAATGTGTCACCTCTAGCTTGCCTCAGAGCTCATCTGTACTGTGGAAACCATGAGAACTTGAGAATTGATTTGGGTTTTGGTGCTTCCCATGTCAAATCTGATTCTTTCTCATTCTCTCCTCAACTTACCTGTTTCCACAACTTTTTCTCCTCCTCCATGGAGCTCAGGCTGTGTCAGTTCTGCAGCTGCCTCAAGTTGCTGCAGATGTGGTTTCGTTACAGGTGGGTCTGGGAAAACTCTGGGGCCAAGCAATGTTTCTTTAGCACCATTACTTTAAGGGCCATTTCAACACCCTAAGTTGCCTCTTGGCTTGTTGATGGACCACTGATCTGTGAATCTGAGGCAAATCTATGTAGATCAATGGCCAATGTTGTCCTTGTTTTTCTTTGTGGGTGATTGCAGTTGTTCCTCAATGACGGTGGCAGTACTTTTTCCTAGGCTTGCTATTCAGCAACATTTTTTCCTGCACTTTCTTCCTTCTATTTCACAGCTGCTTCCAACAAAAAACTTTCTCTGTTATCTGTCTTGCCAAAATGAAATCCTGTCCTGTTGCTATTTCCACGTGTGGTGCCATGGAAAAAGGACAGACTTTCAGATCCTGCTCTGTCTTGGAAGGAGAGGAGAGCAGGCTAATGGTCATTTAATGAGCTCTTCCCAGCAGATGCTAATGTGCCCAGAAATAACGTGCCACAAACACAACTTTAATGAATGAAGAATGTGGAACAGGCTTTATTATAATTTTCAATTTGCTTTTGAGTTGAGCAAGCTGCATGAATACCCAAAGACATTTCTCTCTATTTGTCAACAGATGAATGCCCTCCGAATTGTTAAGGGCAACATTTTGTGAGCAGAGAGATGTTAGCCCCAGGCGTCTTGGCTAAATTGCAATTTGGGTAATTCAGTTTCACCTGCCTGAATTCCCCCTGCAGTTTCTGTTGGATGTAGAGCTCTTGCCTGCTCCTGCCCTGCACTGCTATGCAGCCGTACCATCCGCTATTAAACAGCTGCTGCCCATAAGTAGCTGAAACATTTTGGGATCCTCTGGGATGAATAGCTCTGTATAAATATAAAACGATACCATTACCATGTTTGAAGTAAGATTTAATATAAACAAACGATTGTTTCAGTGGATGGTGCTCAGCTGAGTTACAGCAGCTCGGGGCTCTGGGGAAGCAGTGGAGTACCAGCAATCCTCCCCTCACAGCACTCTGTGTACAAGGTTTTTCAAAGGAGGGAGTAAGGAGAGAAAGCTTTTTCCCCTTTGCAGCTGAAGAAGGGAATTTTGCCTCCGAGGCAGTGGAAGTGAGCGAGCCAGCTGCTGCTTCCCAAAGCAGAGCCCACAGACTTGGGCAAAACCATCTCTTTCCCATCTCCAGAAGGGGAGTTGGTAAAGGCGTGTATTTTCTGTACCTTTGGAGAGAGGTTCATTACCACCTTCTCAGTGTTCTAGGGGATAGAAGAGTATGGCCATGAGAGACCATAGCTGGTTAACAGTCTCTATACCAAGTTATAAAGTGCATTTTTCAGGCTGTGCTGTAACTCCTGGGAGGGAACCATTTCCACGGATGCTCTCGTAGGTCAGTTTTTATAGCTGCTATCGAGTTATCACCTAGCACAGCGGCAGTAATGACCCTGTGGTTACCTTCCAGACACCAGCTTCTCTGATTTCTTGAAACATGTCTTCCCACAAAAGTTCAAAATGTCGCTCACTTTACACTAATGAGAGGAAATTGTGCTGTAACCCCTGGACAGGGATTTGCTTAATGCATACAGGCAGTCAGGCTGGACAGCACCCAAGCTTTGCAAACTAAACATTCTTTTCAATAAATAACCTTTTTGCTCACAGCACACTTGGTTTAATACAGTAGGTGCCATTAAAAATGTGCCATTCAGTGACAGAATCATTAATATTTTCAGTGGTATTTTTGATAATTCCACAGTCCGAGCATTAGTGAGGATGCAAATTCCATCACTAATGGCAAAGTTATTAAGGCACTGAGCTGCACATCAAATAAATAGGTCATTTCTAGGTATTACAGGGAAAAGAGAAAGTGCTGATATAGAGCCAGGTCAGTCGAGATGGAGGAAGCTGTTCTGCAGTGGCACAGCCACATATGCCCTCTGCCCCAGGGATGGGAACTTCTGGAGTCAAACCTCCTGCACCTTCTGTCTGTAGAACAGATGCAGCATGATCCTGGAGCTCCTGGCTGGAACTGTGACCGTGGACTCATTACCCAGAGGATTGGAGAGGCTCCCTTGCAAGCATGTAGCCTGTGCAGCCTCACTAAAATATTTTTATTGAATAAATGCAGTATTTAAAAGATTACCCTCTGTGTTTCCGACGGAAACCTCTACTTCAAACAGCTCCTTTTTTGTTGCTTACAGGAACTCCAGGAGAATCGCTAGATTTACCATCTCATTATCGCCTTCGTGGGGATGCTTCTTTTCTATTAGTGTTTTCATGTTGCCTGGCTGAAAAATGAGAAATAAGTATATAGAGACCTCTGAACAAAAGAAACCATGAGATGGATCCTCAGCTCAAGTCTAGTGTTTAACTGTGATTGTAATCAGGGGAGCTGTGTTGAGTGACATCACCAGCGATGCTGGGCAGGGCTCTGGGTGGCTGCTGTGGCTTATCACTGACTCTCTGAACAGCTTCTGTTTCTGAACGTCTCAGCTGAGCATTAAGTGCTCTGCAAGGCGCTGCTTCCCGATGTGTCATCTTCCGAATTGCTGAGAAACCTCTCGTAATACTGAGTTATTGTCTATCAGAGGTTCAGAGCAAAACGTTGCAGGTTCAGTGCATAAAGCACCTGTCTTAGGAAGCTGCTGTCACACAGTCCGTGCCCCATTTTTCCAAGGGGAGTGCTTCAATCCCTTAGCGTTGGTCTCCAGATGAGGTGACGAAGTCAACCCCGTTCTGCCCCCATTCTGTGCGTGGCTGGTGCAGACAGAGATGCTCCTTCCAGGGAACTCACTGGCTTCCAGGTGAGCCTGTCGTTCCCCATTACCGAAGAGCACAGACGTGTCTGCAGTGGATGGAAATGCTCCCAGAGGGCACTACAATATTTCCAGCCATGGCTTCTTGCCTTGTCTTTATCACCAGCACGACTTCTGCTGGTGCTGATGCTTTTAAGAATCCTGAATGCTTTATGTACTGGGGTTTTATGTGATTTGTCACTGGGAGGTCACAGTCTTTTTCATCTAATTATTTTCTACTGATAATTACTACTATTATTTTATGCTTACTGTTTTATGATGCCACATAGGGACAGACTCCTACTGTGCTAAGCACAATGCAAACCATAATGAGGAAATGGTGCCTGCATAAAAAAATTCACCAATGTAGTACGAGCTATGATCCATCATTGGAATAGGCAGGAGGAGGAGGAGAGCTTATGGTGATAATTAAATATGATGGGCAGGATGCAGCCTCCAACTCCCAATTCTGAAACAAGGGCAAGCGTTTACACCCACAATTATCACGACTGGGCAGCAGCAGGCACTGAAACACCTTTTTACCATTTCATCCAAGATGGAACTGTAGTTGTCAGTTTGATGACTCAAGGAAGTAAAAAGCTGTGCTGTGAAAAATGAAAGATTGTTTAGGGTTCAGCTTTAAGAATGGGCAGATTTCCTTTTGAACAGTCAGTAGTTAAATAATAGTTAAATGAGGGAGAATATAACAGATTTATCTGCAGAGAAAAGCTCAGAGTCATCTTCTGCATGGTGTATTGCTCATACAGAAAGATGGAACTTGGTAAATGAAAAATAAAGAACCCTTATTAGCCTGTTTGTCACAGATTTCCATAAAATGTAAGTCTGGCTGCAGTTCACCACCTTACCCAAGCAACACATTTAATTTCTGCATCAGGAAGTACAATTTATTTATAAACCAGGAACAGGTTGGTAGGGCGTTCCTTAATCCTGCTTTGGAAGTGGTGATGGTAAATTTACCAAGTGTCTCAAATTGAATCAACATTTTATAGGAGTTACAACTGTCATTTTTATAGTGAATAAAGAACTAGGAGAACGAGGGGGAAAATACCACGTAATTAGCTGCTGAAATCACCAGCAATGTTTTGCAGACTGAAGGCAGCGCAGTGATTTACGAAAGCGTACAGCTGTAAATATTTTGATGTATATATGTTTGTGTTTGTATAGCTATAGATATGTTCCTTATTCAAGTAATGCTGCCTTCTCCTCTTTCCATCACTTCAAAGCACCACAGAATGCATCCAGGATCTGTCCTCACACAGGGTTGGTCCCATGTTCGCTGGGTGTGGGGCGGGGGTTCTCACCTGTTGCTGTTACATCAGCAGCCCCTCTCCAGTCCCCCCAGCTTCATTCTCCTCCTGTGGGTTGGAGCTCATTCCTCTGCCCTCTGACGTACCCCGTGCTTCAGGAGGTGCCAGGCATGTGACAGTCACCAGGTCTTTGATCTTCAGTCTGATAACAAATGAAATGGAGGAAGGAACAGAGGAGCTTTTCAAACAGAGAGAGCAGCCGCTGACTCATTGTCTTCTCGGGGCGTGAGCGGGGCCTTCCTGAGAATTCCTGTGGACTTCAGGAGATCCAGCACTGCTTTAATCTGGCCGTTTGATTACCGTTCCCAAGGCAAGCCTTTCAACTCCACTTTCTGGCAAACAGAACTTTTCTTGGCCTTTCACTGCAGTGTTCTTTCAGCAGTGTCTTTGCATTGCCTGCTATCAGAGCAGGCTGCTTTAAAGAGCCGGAAACCTCATCCTCAAGTTAAAAGGGAATTTCAGATGATTTTACTGGTGCTAAAATTTGGCAGAGTTTCATGGGCCAGGATAACAAAAGGAATCGATCTGTGTAGTCAATAGGTCGTCTGCCCACTTCTCCCTGCTCAACGACAGATCCCTGAGAGGCAGAGCGGTTCTGGAGAGCTCCAGCCTGACATCCTGCTCCCCAGCCACTGTGCTAGAGAATATAAACCAGGTGCCCTGGGACACAAATACTGCACTGATCTCAGCAGGATGCCAAAGATCCTCAGAGCTTTTTGCTCTTCTACCACCTTTAAACAAAGAGATCCCCATTATTTTTGCTTCTGAATGGCAAAATCTGTTGACCTTCCACTTGCTACTAACAGGGCTGCTGTTCCTCTCGGGGGATTCAGCCTACCTTCCCTGTTCTGGCTGGAGTAATTCCTCACACGGTCTCTTTCCCGAACCCTTCTTGCTTTGAATTGTCCCCTCTAGTTCTGAACTCTGGTGTTTCATCACTTGATCCAGTGGCATTGGGGTGAGCAGTTTAGGTGAGGAACGTGTTGCTGAATATCATGTACAGCTGAAAGATGCTTAAATGGATATTTTCCTTCTGACTGCTTCAGGTTTTGTATTATATCTCCAGAGATAAAGAAATGTTCATAAATTGGTATTGCGAAATTGTGTGAAACAGGAAATTTTGGGAGGAACCGATGAGGCGGTGGATAGAAAACATTCCTATTTGGTTCTGCTCAACAAAAATAGCCTGGTTTTCTGTGATTCTCTTCTTTAATGAAAAGTAGAGCACTGGAAACACGTATTCCCATTTGTCGTAGCTAAACAGCTTGCTCTGATGGTTAAATGTAGGAAACAGGTATGTCATGTACAATAATAGTCTGCATAATTAATAATGATACTTATGGCTGTGAGCATCATTTCAAGAGGAATAGAAGTAAGCAGCATCTAACAGTTTGAGAAAGGAGTCAGGATAAATGATTTATCCAGTGATTTGTATGGAGGAGGAGTTGGGCTTTGCTCTGGAGTGGCATCCAGAGGTCCAACCTTGTCCTTGGTGTACTTGGAAGGTGAAGGGAGACACAGGTTAGGGCTGCTTGCCCATCTTACCTGGTCTATTAATTTGTCAGCTCAAAGAATCACTCTAATATGGCACTTGTCCAAGTTACAAGCTAATATGTGGAATTACTTTGAAACCAGTGGGAATATTGCAGTTAGATTAAGTAGGAGAAGCAATTTACCTGTTGTAGGATTAAATATAGCAGCAGAGCAGTATTTTCATATTATTTTATTTATTGATGACTTTTTTAAAAGCCCATTTAAATTTTAATGGTCATTTTAGTGCTATTAGGTCATCAAGTAGTTAATGGTTTCAAGAATTTTAAAAACTGTTCGAAGTTTTTTAGACTAAATATTGCAGAATATCAGTTAACACGTTGCCTTGCTTTAGAAATGTAGCGTTTCCAATGCGTGTTTGACATGCTTGGGGCTATTCCAAGTCTTGATACTCAGAAGGAACCAACTGCAATATTAGGCTTTAATATTTTATGATGAGATTCAAGCTGTTTACAAGGTATGTAGGAAAAGTGGATTATATTTTGTCACAGTGCACATTTTTGCCCAGCTTTAGGTACCTGACTGTAATGGGACAGGTTTAGCTCCTCCCCAACAAAAGGAATATAATGCAGCTCTCAGAAAATTAAAGAATAGATAGCCTGTGTTGAATAAATTGGATTGAAAAATACAGCTGGGAGAACCATCAGATTTTCAGTTCTGATCTAGCAAAATGTTACTCTCTGGCCTGCTCCTCTTGTCCCCCATCCTGGAAACGTGCAGGAATTAGGCCATCGAGGGTGAGATTTGTCCAGTGTTGCTGCATTAAGAGCACAACGTACACTGTGTAAGCTGGATCCCAGAAATATCAATTCAGTTTATCCAAATGCATGTTTTTAAGTCATTTCTGTATGTTTTCTTCAGCCTAGTCTAGAACCTTCCATTTGTTTCTCCTCAAGCAAATAAATGCTTTTAATATTTATCTATATACACTAATTATGCATAGTTCTGCTTTTACCGTACCATTTCAGATAGTTTGGGTTTCCTGTAATAGCTTCTTAGATAATTATTTAGTTGGATGTTAATATCTTCATAAAACAGAAGAATGGTGGCTTGATTTTTTTTTCCTTTCATCCTCTATGAAGGGTGACCATTCAAAATGGAAAGCTGTAGTGACTGAGAACTGTTATTATCCAGGGTGTGAATTACAGCAAAAGGACTGTAAAATGCGATAGAGTTTCAGACTTTGATAATAAAGATTCATCTCAGATAACCCGAGATTATAAAGGTGTTAAATGGCTTCCTTTCTGTGCCTTTCTAATATTTCAGATTTCATAGTAGCATCACTGTCAGGATCTATTTGACATTCTGTAACACTTCCTCAAACAGCAGCCTGTCTCTTCTCCTGACAGGGAGCATGCTTTGAATGAAAGTTCATTAGTCTATTGAAACATCTCAGTTAATTGCTAAGCCAGTACCCGGAATTGTCAAGTTCATATTTCCATCTGTGCCACAAGCATAGCAATAAAGAATTTTTTTGGACAGGTTAATTTGCCTAAAATACCGTGTAGTCAATCAGAGGAACAAAGTTGTTGATGGGAGCATCTGTCAAACTGGAGCTTTCATCAGAGCTGTCCCTCTCTGCAAGACGAACATCTCTGGCTTCCACGAGTTGGCAGAAATACAGCAAACAATAACAGCAGCTGCACTAGAATAATGTTATTCCGCTGCTAAACACCAAACAGCTGGGTGTTGCATTGGTGAGAATGCTTTATAGTTTAGCTTCTTATGAAAATAAAATCCAGTCATTCAAATATAGCATTGTTTTAATATTTAATTTAGATTGTTTATATTATTTGCATTTTGTTAATTTTACATTTCATACAATTTGCTTGAAAATAGCACTTTCTTGGAAATTGTGTATGTACATGTGCATGCATAAAGATTCCTAATGCTTGGTATTTTCTTTAAAAAACACAACAAAAGCAAATTAAATGTCTGCATAAAGAGCAAATTAAATGTATAAACTGAAATTATTTAAATGAGCTGGGAACTTGCACTGAGATTTCCAAGGCATGCACTACATGGCCCACAGTGTGCCATTAATTTTCTGACAATCTGAAAGATCATTTAACAATTAAGTTCTGATCTTCTACTGATTTCCCTCATCATCGGTGGTGCACACAGTGACTACATCCAGTATTTGCTACATGAAACACATCAATGTTAATGGAGAGAAAAATACAATAACTCATTTTACCACAAATAACATTTTCATGCTCTAGCAGATGAGCTTGAAACGCAAGTAATTCCAGCTAAATCAGTGGATTTAGCCTAGATTTACTGTAGTGTGAAAGAGGGTAAAATTTGACCAGCAACATTCAGAGTTGCAGAGCATAAAGGGCTGTGATGAGCATTACAGTATCCAACGTAAGGTTTCATCTGTACATTTTCACTGGTTTTGAGAAGAAAAGATGTTCCTTGAAATATTTCCTTGAAAGTGTCTCTTGGTTGTTGATGACTGTAAATTTGACGTTCACCCCAAAACAGGGCCAGAAAAAGAAGGAAAAAAATAAATTGCAGTCCTCTGCATGGGAGAGGGTTTCTTGACTATTTTGTAGTTTTTATCTTTGTGATACAGTGTGAGGCTCGACTTTGAAAATTAAGAGTACTTGACCATCCAAGAGAGATGTTGCAGGCTGTTGATTTGCAAAGCACTTTTAATATCCTCTCCTGAAGGATGGTGGAAGTGTACCCGGCATTAATCCTATTTTGGTCCTTCCTTGAGGAGGTGTCGTTTCTCCTTCTGAATAGATTTGCTTTTCCATCATGGCTGGGTTCCCTGGCAACTTTTTCAGTGAAGTCAAACATATGCGTGTTACAGAGAGAGTCTGCTGAGGGAGGTGTGTTACAAAGCTCTTCCGTGGGATGCGGAGTCCCTTGTCACTGCCTCATCCTGATGTTCCACAGTGGGTGGAAGGGAAGACAGGACCAGGTGGGCAAAGATAAATTTGTGCAACATCTGATTCCATCCCCCATCCACACTGTCCTGCTTCTCTCCAGGCCTCTTAGATGAGAAGGGAGAGCAGCTGGCAGAGGAAAGACTTGGGAATAAGAAAATCCATCCGTTCTGGAAGAACATAAGCCTATCAGCTACTCTGTATTCTGTCAGGCTGTGGGGGAGAACTTAGCTTGTCTTATTAATGTCATATCAGCATGTCTTATTAATAATGATAGAATCACTTGATACCATTAAAAAATAATATAATAAGATCAGCTATGATAAGAGGTCAGGGCACAGAGCAGTTCTTTTCTGAATACAGACATCCATGCAAATGTATAGGTAGGTTTTCTATCTCCTTTTTTAAGAGTTTGTGCTCTTAGCAAAGTCAACAGAGATTTGCAGAAAGCCTCTACTATTTTCACTATCCTGAAATTGTGACTTTTACCCTTTGAATTGCCCTGAGTGTCCAAATCCACAGATGTTTTCAGGCCGGTAGCCAATGCAATGACTGAAAGTTTATCTGTTTGCCCCAATTACTGCATCTCGTCATTGGAATCAGTCTTGTTCTGAGAACCATTTCCTTGTTGAAAATCTTGCCAATAAACCCCTGGTTTCATTTACTAGCAGATGGCAGAGTTGGTTGGTTTTGGTTTGGTTTTTTTTTCAAGTTTCCTGCTTAAACGTAGAGCTTTGTAGATGTTCTAGGTTTCTACAGAGCTTTGCAGATGTGTCTGCAGTGAATCTAGGCTGGGAATACGGGGCTGCAAGCCTGGATGTTATTAGGAATCAGGACATGCCCCAGCTAAAAAGTCAGTAATGTTTATTCAGAATGTCGCCAGGGAAGACCTCATCCCAACAGTTTTCTCCTTGTTTTAGCATCCATCTTCATAAATCCACCGAATTGGAAGTGGTTATTTCAATTTACTGTGTGAACGAGGTTGGCTCCAGGTCATACCATTTTTTTCTTGTATAGCTTATTTGAACTTTTTGTTTTAAAAGAAAGATGCATTTGAGGCAGTTACGGAATTTTCTATGTGTCTTGTGTAAATTGAGTTCTGTCATGATTACTCATTTTATTTAAAAGTAGAATAATTGACCAGCTGTTAATGGCAAACTTCTAAAGAGAGGTCTTGATCCTGTGTTAACTTTTTACATTCCTAGAGGACAATTTGTCATGAAACCAACCTAATGTGCTGATAATGATTACTTCATCGAGTCCACTGGCTCCCTGGGAACCATTAAGCTGGAGGACCATCTGCTCCTATTAGTCCGTGCCTGACATTCCTGTGGTCTGACCTGCAGGTGATGGGCAGGGAGTTTGGCCAGCACGTGCAGAGCAAGTGTTGAAAGCTGGAGGTTTGGGCTGGTGTTTGCCCTGGTAGACTCTCATCCACAGATTGAAGCAGTGCTGAAGATTATCGAATCAGGCCAGTTCTGAATTCAAGAGGAATCCGGAAACAGACAGTTGTGGAGGCTTAGTGGGGTTGTGAAGTCTATGATCAGAGCTGCAGGCTAGAGAAAGTTAAAGAGAAGACAATTTCCCAGACAACAGGAGTAACAGGAGATGTAGAAATTGCTGGAGTCCCCTCTTTGAACGAGCAGTGCTGTCTTAATTAGCTCCTCTTAGCAGATGAACTGCATGTGGAGCCTGGACTGCACGGCCCTGGGTGGTCACAGGACAGGCAGAGGTTAACACAGTCTGAGGCCCTGAGGGACTGGGAGGTCACGGAGTGACTTCTGCAGATCACAGGCTGCAGGATTTTACCCCGTGACTCCATTGCTCCTGTAACTTCTGTGCAGTTAAAATGCCCGTTGTAGACAGGCAGCTCATCGTGATTTCAAAGTGATGGGATAGGGAACATGTTCCTCCCTGTGACCCTTTGTTCCATCTCCTGAGTGCCTTTGCTGTAAAGACAGTCGCACCCTACAGCTTATTTTCTGCCTTCAGCTGTGGCCATTAATTCTGGCTGTTTCTTTGGTGGGTGGAGTTCCTTTGTATCTCTATTTTTGCCTTGTGGTGGCACAGAAGCCTTGAACTGTGCTTGTTTGAAGTTCAGCGATCTTGCAAACACGTGCCGTGCCAGAACACTTGCCTGCTGCTGTTCTACGTGTCAGCTGATCTAATAAAACACATTACCTCTTCTATAAACTGTGATAACCCAACCTAGAAACCATCAGGGCTCTGAAAACGTCCACAGTGTTGAATTATTACGTTGCATTTTATATTTGCACTAACATTTTAGGTGTGCAAGTGGTTTTTTTTCACTTATTTCTGTCTGTGAGCATAAGCACTTTGTGGAATATCTATAAGTTATGTCATAGAAGAACATCAGTTTTATTTGCTTTTATTGTCCACCATGGAAGCATTGCAGGTTTGATTCTAAATTAATCTTTATTGTGTTTTTAAATTTCTTCTTATTCCTTGACATAACCTGCTATCTTTCAGACTGAGCTTTGCTGGCTACAATCAATTTATTATTCATAAATTCCCTGTTTTGACAGCAGTAGTCTGGATTCAATTATGCCAAAAGGCCCAGTCATACCAGGCTGCAGTGCTGAAAATGAATTGTTCAATGACACGATCTGTCTTAGCGAACGCTAAGTGAAGCTTTGATAATTATATAGACATACGTATGCAGCCAAAAAAATAAAAAAGCTTTGGGAACATTTTTTGTTACCTCCCCGTGGAAAGCAGTAGAGAACAGTGGAGGAAGATAAATTGACAGATTATTAGCTGAGGCATCTTGTAAAGCCAGCCAGGGCCCACTGCTCCAGCTCTGCTGCCTGCGCTGCTGGAGGCTGGACCGCAGTGGAAGACTGAAGACTGCAGCAGTACATGGAGCAGCAGATAAAATTAACACCATCATTTAGTTTTATTTGTTAGAGTTTTAAGTGAGCTGGAAGATAAAAATGTTTAAAATAACCCCTAGGAGAGAGACTGTGCTGGAGAATCCCAGAATCTTCATATTTCCAAGTGACAGAACTGTACCTCTGCTGGTGTTTTCGTGGAGGAGGAGAAGGGAAGAGCCCTCCAGGTTATCTTTCAGGCTGACAGGTGAGAGGATTGACTGTAGGAGTTTTGAAGGCTGCACGGGGTGTCTGTCAGGAGACAGCAAGTTTTGCTGACAGCATCAGATTTACACACTTGCATGGGCGCGCACGTATCCTGTACACCCAGACAGTGACTAAATGCTGCTCCTTTCCCCAGACTACATTTCCCTTCCAGGGTAAAAACACTTTCCTGCTGAAATAAGACCCTGCAGACACTGTGGTAAAAAAAAAAACAAACCAAAAAACCAAAAAACAAAAAAATCCCAAACACAAACCACCCTTTTTTGCCCTGAGGTCTTCATTGTGTCTTTTTGTGAGAATTAATTTTTGTTGTTAGAGCTTTCCCTGATCAGAGTTGACCTGTAGGATTAAAACAGGTACAGGAGGAGGACAGACGTCTCCATGCTCATCTGTCATGTGGTCAGGCTTTTTTCTGGAGCAAGATTGGAGCATTTTGGCATGTGCTGCCTTTTTTCCTTGTGGAAATATGCAGGTTCAGATGGAGAAATCAGCTCTGTGGTGCTCATGAGGGATGGAGGGATTCTCAGGAGAAGCCGAGTCCCTGTTCCCAGCAGTGAAGCAGAGTTGGGGGATTTTTAGAAGAACCTTTGTGCTAATGTTGGGATCCGTTGTGGGAGAAGCTGCCTTGGAAATGCAATTGTTTCTGAGTGTCTAAAAATGGGCCAGAAATTGGAACTCTGGGGAGCTGAATTCTTTTGAAGGTCACGTCCTAAGTGTTTCAGGTAACAATTTCCTCTAACACCTTGAGGAGGAAACCTGGCTTTTCATTACTGAGTCAGCTGATTCACCTCACCACCTTCCAGAGACGGCGCAGAAACTGATAATTATGCTCAGCTCCCATAATTGTATTTTTCATGAGTAGGTACTGAGGCAATGAGGCATTTCAGGAAGTCAGTATCAGTGCAGTTATTTTACATGTGGAGAAACTGAGGCAGAAAGGTGTGTGCAAGGTCATTCAGTACCCACTGGCAGGGCTGTGGATACACTGTGAGCACTGTGAGCTCCTTTAACTGATAATCATGCGAAATAATCATGCTGAGACAATCAGATGTGGGCATTAGATCTTGTTTTTCCAGAAAACGGTCTGGAAAGGTACGAACAGACCTGGTTTTGCTCCTTTTCCTTGCTTTTATTCCTATTTTTCTTTCTTTCTATGTCTCTCCTTCAGAATCAAGTTCTTCACTGGGAAGGAGAAAAATTCTCCTTCTGATCTTGTTTAAAAATAATTAAAGGGAGGAGTGTGCTAACTATTTCTTGTAATAGTAGACAGAAAAACTACCTTTGTACTTTTGGCAGAGCACAGCCTAGACTGAGCTCCGGATGGCTCACTGGGTACCTCTGCAGTCACTGGTGGCTTTTCTTTTTCTGAATGACTTTCATGCTTGGGCATTGCAGATAGGGAACATGTGTTATCCTTCCACTGAAACAGCACACCCTTCCTGTGATTGGGAAGAAAACAGCAATGCAAAGCTCAGTTCTGTAAGGGCTGAATATTCCTGGAGGTCTTCACATTGCCACCAGATCTGTCTTTAGTATTCCGGCGGGAGAACCACTTTTGCAAGCTCAACTTTTCCCTCTCCTGTTCTTCAGCTCACTGTAATTCTGCTTTCCCTACTGCAGCTGCCACTTCCTTTTGCGTGTTCAGTTGTAATCCAAATTTCACACTGTCTTTGGTCACCCGCTTTGCTAGCTACCAAAGCAGTCTCTCAGACTTCATGACAAGGAGATCTTCATCAGCATAAAGTTGATTGCAACATCTGCACTCCCCTCTTCTTCCCCCTCCCCATCAGTGACACCATCAAGTCTGGTTCTGCTGATAGTGAAGCAAAAAAAAAAAAAAAAAAGGAAATCAGCAAGAATGAATATTGATGTCCAAAAAAATGAAGTACATGAAGTACATGCCCAGGTAAAATTACTGCATGTGAGATTTGGAAACCCTTCACAGAGTTATCAAAAGCAATGGACTAAATATGCCGGATGAACAATGATTTATTGTCTGTCTACCTGACCCCTAACTGACGTAATCAATATGTTTATGATGCAGACTGCAAAGTGTCTAAATTACACAGAGCACATCCTGTGACATCCTCCTCCAGCAGGGGCAAAGGCAGTCACTCAACAGGCTATTGATAATAACCACTGGCTACATCAACTCACATGGTAATTCACCATCTTCTGTCTCATTGAATTAACTGATTTCCTTTATTGGCTATATAAATGATTTCCTGTGTTGTGCTGTTTTTCTCTCTCAGTGAATGCTTTGTGCCTTACCAGCGTTCTGTGGTAAAAGAATTTGGTAATTGAAGCGTTCTGGTCCTGAAGGGCAAGGAATGGGGTGTTATTTCATAACCTATGATAAATGTAGTAATAAACAATAATCCTAATTGTGTCTTGCACATGAAGCAGATGCTGAGATGGGTGAGCAAACTCAAGGGCTCTGTTTTCCAACTTCCCTGTGCTGCAGGTTGAGAACCTGCAAACTGCAAAGGGATGCTGTGCCTCCCATGTGATGGAGCAGTGCCTATCCATTGGGTTTTTCTCCACAGGGTGGTCACTGGGACTTTGCCAGGTAAAGAGGTGGTGGAGCACGTGCATTAGGTTATATCTGCTAATTGCATATCAATATATATATTATATATATTCAAAATTCCACCCCTACACCTCCACCCCCAAAGCTCCTGTAATGCCATCCTGCCAAGCTTTTTTTTTTTTAAATAGATTTCATTTGAGAAAATAATGTTTTCAAAACACATCTTTTAAATTGTGTTCAAAACCACCCAAACCTGGTTTGTGGGGCTTTTCATCTTCAAAGCAATTTGTAGCACTAGTGGATAAATATTATGTTACAGTTAATATATCAAAGCATAATGTGGTCTGTGACAGAATTGGTAGGTCATCCATCTGTGTCACATGAAAGGAACTGTTTTTCTGGTTTGGTCTGCTAGTTACCTCTTTACCAAACCAAAGGAAATAACTTTGTAGTGAATCTTCAAAGAGATGTTAGATTGCTTTCTGCTTTTCTTCTCTTCGTAGGGATTTGGAATAGTTTTAAAGCATCAAAATCCTGATGTGCTTGAAAAAGGTTTCACATGCTGACCATAATCTTTGTGCTGTTTCAGCTGTTGGGTCAGCTGTCTCACCAAAGCTGATGTCAGTCTCTTGGGAAACAAATGCTTTTCTGGAAAAAAGGGGTGATATTTTATCGGGTTATCCAGGTTAGGTGCAGGTGCTGGCTGAAGAGGCCTCTGTTTTTCAATTTTGCATAACTTCAGCTCTGTCCCTTTTGACATTTGCTGAACATTGTTAAAAGAATGTTAACTTACATATGAAAATTGAGGAGCGGCAAGGTCACAGAGTAAACACTTCATCTGAAAGAGCAGCATTTCTCATTTGTGGTTTTGCAGCCCATTAGATTTGTGGCTCTAATCAGTCACATGAGAAAGCTCTAAAGGCACCTGCTGATTGCAGACACCTTTTCAAAGGTGGCCTCTAAAAAAATATACACAGCAATTAGCCCACTAAATTGACTTGCTTCCTGAAACATATTAATTCTCTCTGAATTTCTTAAAGTGACTCCTTTTTAGTTTATAAACTTAAAGATTTATTGGTGATTTCATGCTCTGTGTCCTCAAACTCTGGATTAAGGATAAAATTAAAGACATAAAGCCTATGGTAAAATGGGAACAGCTTCCAGCCAGGGCTGTGAACAGTTTGCACAAATGGAGGCAACACAGTGCCCACAACCTCTCTGTCAGCCTGGAGGAGTTCACTGTGACCCAAACTCTCTTCTCTGTTTACATCTGTAATCTCATATTCTTGAAATGTGATAAGGAGTTCTGAAGGAAAAACACTGCTTCCATCTTCAATTACCATCCTGAAGAAAGGTTCCAAATTTCAGCTACAATAGTCTTCTTGAACTGTCTTACTGTTAAGGATACTTTAAAAAAATCCTTAATCCATTTTGAAGCCTTTAGTTTGAAGAATAAAAAGGAGTATAAACAAGAAGGTTCAGCTGTAAGCACAGAGCAGCTATGAGAAGTGAGAGCTTGAGAACAAATCCTTGGGAAACAGATGGGGCTTGTGCTGTATCTCTTTCTTCTAAAACCTCAGTTCTCAGCAGATCATCTCGTGGTCTGTTCACTCCAAACATTTGAAGGGCAGATGCTTCTGGGCCTTTCAGAAAACACAAGCACTGCTAGTGAAGGAGTTGCCATTGTAATAGATACAACTTTATCTCCAGCCAAGTATTTTGTGTTTCTTACCAGCATTTTTTTGCTGTGATGAGGGAGCAAGGAAAATGGATTTGATAGCCAGGTATCTTGTCTTGGACTCATTCTTGCTTCCACTGTTGCCTTACACACATTTCTCTTCTATCTGATGAAAAGTGTTGTACTCATTTTTATTTCCTTATTACGCTAAGAATTAAACTTTGAGAACAGCGGCTGTTGCATTCACCAGGAACTGAATTCTTTAACTATAAAATTATGTTCTGTGTATTCATGAAAATGGATCCATTAAAGTCAAGGGGACTACTCACATGAGCAAATGCTAATTAACAAAACTGATGCTCTAATGAAGAGAACACGATAATGTTGCAGATAGATTCTGAATATTAAACATCCTTTGCTCAGCAGCAGTAGAGGTGTTTACTCCATAGTATATGAGCAGTTTATTAAATTTCTGGGTGGAAATAAATGCTTTGGGTTGCTTCTCTAATTGGTAAATGTTCTGTACTTTTAGACTCAAGTGCTGTCTGGAGCAGTTATGATGCATTCTAAGTGTGCTCCTAAGTCAGTGCTGATCCACAGATTGCTGATACCATCTAACTAAACCAGACAGGTGGCTTTGCTGCAATAAGAGCTTAAGATATTTCTTGCCCAGCTGGTGGGGGGGAAAAAAAAGCTGTCTTTTTTTTTTTCCCTCTGAAAAAATAAAATTTAAAAAAGCTCATAAAGCCTAATAATATAAAGAAGGGACATCTATTATCACATGTAAGTCAGTGGGAGAGAGTCTTTAGAACAGCCTGGTAGCTGGATTTTCACATTAATTTATTTTCCTATTCATGGAAATTCTACTTTCATCACCAAGTGGACTTGGTGCTAATTAATTAAATATGAACTATTGATTAATGTATGAAGAACAGTGAAAGCTGTGGCTACAGGACTGGTCTATTTTCAGAGACTTTTCTGTATTCTCCCTAATATCATCTCAATATTTCATAGTACAGGTCTGAATTAGGAGAAGTAAACAACCCCTCCAAGGGAGATGGGAGGTGGTCCCAGCGGTGTCTTTGCAGCAGGGGGCTGAAATGGGGCCAAGGCTTGGGGGCCCTGGGGTGCCCTGGCTGTGGTTCCTGCCCAGCCCTACCTCTGGACACTCCTGCATCGATGGCTGGGTGCAGTTTGCCTCAGCTCAGTGGGCAGGAGGTGGCACCAAGGAGAGCAGGACATCCAGGAGTAATCCCTGTGACTGGAGGAGGAGCTGGGTCAGATGTGTCTCATCATCTCTTGTGTCTTTTGGGGCAGGACTGGGGTAGGTGGAGGCAGGACAGGCAGCAGAGACAAGAAGCACTCAGGAGGGAGGAGGTGGGCGCTCTCTGGTCTTGCTACTTCCCCTCCTCTGTTCCTCCACCATCCTTTACTTCTCATTTCCACAGGTTTATTTGAAAGGGGGAGGTGTGGGGGGGATGAAACCCAGCAAGTCTTGTTGACCAAGCCTTCCACGTGCTGCTGAGATCACCTAAACTCAGGCTTGTCCTTCTGACCTAAAGCCTGGTTGAACATGGAATCATGGAACCATGAGGGAAGTGCCTCTGGCAGAGGTGTCTCTCTCAGGCATCAGCAGGAGAGATAGGATAGCAAGAGGACATTCAGCTGTGACAGACCCTGAAAATTTGGATCCTGAAAAGAAATTCCCTCCATTTGTATTTAAAACAGCAGATTTGTTTGAAAGGACTGCTAACTTTGAGATATTACAGGCATGTATTATTTGGGCACCAAATCCCTGGAAAAGGTGACCGGCACTATTGCTGAGGAACCAGTTTCATGTTGCTTCTCACACAAGTAGGTTGTTATTTCTGATTTCTAAAATAACGTTTTTTATGGTAATCAAAGTCTTGTATAGCCTGAGCACTGAACAGAGAGACAGAATGGGCCATAATGAAGTAAATTGTGGGAAAAGATTTTTTTAAAAAGCAAAAGTAAAAAAATGCCCAAACGCCTTCAAAAGCTAGGTTCTGTCAGTAGGTGATGTGTTCCTAGTTTAGGTATTGTCTTTACATTTTCTTAAGAAAATAAAAAATATTATAACACAGTGCAGTATCAAGCAAGACAAAATTATCCCATGGCATGCATGGTTAAAAGTGTATCCTGACTGCTGTCCTGGCACATCCACGTTCTTGCAAGCCCGTTTCCAAGATGTTCAAAACATTCAAAACACTAAAGAGCCACGATTCCATTGATGTCTAATGAAGTTCACCACACAAAGGCTTTCCTTAAAGAAGTTCTTTGAGGCTGAAGTGACAGACAGATGTCAGGGTGATGCTGAGTGTGAGACAAAAAATTGAAAGCAAACAAATTACTTAAGTCCTTTATGGGATGTGATTTGGCCCAACATTGAAGTCTTTTGTGGGTGGGTTGGAATGCTATCAGTCACCCCTGACACATGTTATTTGTGCATAATTATAAGTTATTGACCCAATACTCAGTAAAAAGGGCTCTGTGCATGCTTAGCATTGTTTGATCCCAGCCTCATCTGTCATCGAGACACAATGTACCAAATGCTGCACATTTCTGTTCTCCATGCAGATAGGACTTAACAGGTATCCCCGTTACAATCTCTAATTGCCCTGATACCAACCCACAGAAGGCTAAACCTCTCTCTCCAAGCTAATCCATCCTAGCACTGTCGGGAGACAACAGCTTTGAGTCCAGGAGGAGAAATATCCAACTTTGAGCAGGGATTTCCAAGGTGATACATGGTGGTGGTGTGCTGGTGCTGGCTCTCATGGCAGCGTGCCTTTGATGCATGGTCTGTCACGGAGCTGCCCACAGCCGGGGTTTCAGATCTTCATAAGCCTGGGAGATGAAAGGTAATTTCAGGGCTGTGATGAACAGCAGAACCTTGGCTGGTCAGCTCCGAGGGCCCTGCGGTGCTAATTAAGATCTCAGATGTCTTGGTGACCTTGGCTCTGCTTCCACGTGTGTGAAGGGACACAGGTGGGGCAGGACAGAGGGGCTGTAATCTGACACAGCGAGTGTCAGCTCGTTAAGAGAAAAGGCACTGCAAGGAGTTGGATGACAAAAAAGGGGATTTGTGAGTAAAGTTACTGAATGAAGTCAGGACACAGGGTCTGAGCCATGATCTACTGAAGTGAAGGCAGCCTTGACCTAAGGAGGGTTTTATTGTGGTTAAAGAAAGAAAAATTAAATCTTTCTAATCGCTGCAGGCAATGATGGTGCCTGTTTTTCCAATGATGGCGTTTTGTGTTTTACAGCAAAGTCTCTATGACTCTTTTCAAGGAAATCTCAATAGGAGTTGAACTTTTTACATATTTTACAAGAGTTTTGGGGGATAAAAATACCAAATTTTTTTATTTGCTGGGAATTCTCTGTCTAACAAGTACCCTTTTCCATTTTTTATTATTTTTACAGTAACATCTCTAAAAAAAGCAAATTAAAATATTTAAACACAACACTGAAAACATTTGTTCGTGCCTGCTGGCTGGCTTCCAACCTGTGTAATTAAATCTTGCAGTCTGTTACCTAAATACTTCCCACAGTTCCTACTCAGCGCAGTCCCTTCCCTGAGTTTCTGGCCCCAGCCAGTTTTACTCCTGCTTTGCACTGCGGCACAGCTGCCACTTTGGATCACAGGGATGGCTGCATTTCTTTGGGAAAACTGACTCTCATATATAAATAATTGTTAAAGTGCTTTGGAAACCTCCCTGGGGGTGAAGAGCGCCATTGAAAAATAATAAGCCTTTCAAATACATTATTAATATTGATCCCATTGCTGATCACGTTCCAGCCCAGGGACAGGGAGAAGGTTACTCTGCAGTCTGTGTTATATCCTGGCACCTGGGAAACCTGCCTGTGATACCCAGCCCTACCCCAATGTTCTCTATGAGACTGGACAAATCATTTATCCCTTTGTGCCTCACCACCCCCCACCTTGGACTTCTTGCTCCATGGCTTATTTAATATATTTTTATGCTTTTCAGAACAAGAGGTTTTTGTTAGTGTGGGTGGCCCATTCTCTGATTGTGCTGTCGAGGTGGGAACCGTGAAGTCAGACTGAAGTGAGCAACCAGAAGGTCCTGATATGTGGGCTCAGTTTATGATACCCTCCTTGTCACTAAGCTTTGCAGGTGAATGCAGATATTTTTCTAAATTAGAAATGACAAAGTATTTCTCACATTGAACGCAGAGGATCACCCAGCAGAATTGTTTGTTCTGCACTCATTTCCTGTTGTGCAATGTAGGCATTTAGGCTCTGTCCACTGCCAGGTTTTTATCCTTCTTCACCCCTTAGATACTCTTTTGTAACCTTGGAAAGCAATTTGTAACGCATGTGAATGTGCAGAAAATACTCAGTGCTGATTCCCATACAGCAGAGCAGTTACTTATAGCTGTCCTTTAGTTTGAGTGAAGTCCTTCACTTTATGCTCAGATTAACCAATGTTCCAACTGAATTTGATGTTATCTCTCTTTTATTGATGTGAATTATTTATAGCAGAACTGTTGAATCATCAAAACGCGATTCCTGAGACTATTATTTATGCTAAGATATTAATCCCATGTTCCTATTAAGATTTATCCCTCTGTTCCTCGTTCTGGATTCCTGAATTAAATTTAATTATTCCATCTTTCTCTTTTGCAGTTGAAGTGCAGTTAGGTTCGTCAAGTAGAAGTATTAGCTTGTGGGTGACTGTGTTGAGGTCAAACGCAAAATCTGTCTTCCCTGCTTTCCCGTAGGTGTGGATTTGAATTTTTATCACAGCCAGAGGCAGCTCATGGGTAGTACCAGGGTTAAAGATAAACTTCTTTTATACATGGGATTTTTCTGGACATGTGGATGCAATATTTGGATTGCACTAGATGGAGACACTTAAATTCATTCTCTCCAAAGGGGACTTTTGGTTATTGTTGGGAGAGAGCTCAGGTGATACTACAGGTGTAGCCCTGCAGTTTTGCTTCTTCCTCAACATCCTACTTGTGCTTTTTCCTTTCCCTGTCCTCCTCCTGCAGGATGAAGCTTCAGGAGATCGGTGCAGGTGACAGTTTTTCCTCCCCAGCACATAGTTCCGTGGTTATTTTGTAAGTAGCTTCTTGGAATAAGTGTTTCCTTTCTCCCTTCTGTTTTCCTCCTGCTCAGCACCAAGGAAAAATGTGGCGTTGGCTTTGGTGTGCAGAAATCCCTGTGCAGCCTGGAGGGAGCAGCCAAAGCCTGTGTTTGAAGATCCACCTGAGGCAGAAACACATCCTGAGCGTGTCCCTGGGAATCCCAGCACCAGGAAGAGCTGTGTTGGGTGAATGAGTTTGGGTATTATGGGACCACTGCAAAGGGAGGTGCCCAACTGGTTCTCTGGTAGCCTGAAAGATTTTGCAGCTTCAGGGTGAAATGTGGCAGCTTTTATTCTCCTGCATTCCCTTCCCGTGAGCAGAGCCAGTAGAAGTGAGAGCTCCACGTGGAGCTGTGGCTTCTGTCCCTCACTTCGGGAAGGAAGAGGGGTGGAACATGAATGGGAACATACTGACATGACCAGATAAATCAGAACTCTTTGAGGAGGTAATTTGTCTTTCCAAGTGTTGCAGACTGGACCGGGCAGCTCAGCAGCACTGGGGATTGCCCCCAGCCCAGTTCCCTGTCTCCATGCACCCTCCTGCCTCTGCCCTGCTCCTTTGAAGTCAGATCCTGCACTCAGAGGGGCTGCAGCTTATGGCAGCACATTTCATTTTGTGCAGCTACAGCCACTCGCCACAAGCACTCCTGCAGCTGATTTTAAGACCTTTTATAGTAATTACCATTTTTCTTGCAGGCATTTCTCCATCTTTGCATTCCAGTCAAGCCCCCCATCTCTTGTGCTGATAGTAATGATGTTATGGCAGAGAGATCCCCTCAGCTTTATTAGACACAGATTTATACAGTGCTTCTGTCTTGAATAATTCAAGACAGGGCCCAAACCAGGGCTCCAGCTAAAGGCCACCCATAAACATAGGGTAACTCAGGTGTAAAGTTTGCAGCAATGGTTCTAGTTCATCTCTGGCTTTTCTTTGTATTTCTGATAAAAACAAAAAAAAAACCAGTAAAAAAATTTGTGATTTCAATATAAACCAGTTCTCTCAAGGATTCTTCCTTCAGCCTATGTGTATATTCATATACCAGGATTTGGAAAACCTTTCAGCTTTCAGCACCTACAGGTGGTTCCTTGGAAAGCACACATCCAAAGCAGGAGTGTAGGGCCTTTTGTTCATGTATGAATATCCTCTAACCTCTGGTGTTCGCCTTTCATTTGTTCTGAGAGCAGAACTTACCTCATCCTCCTCCAGGGTGACAGGGTTAAACAGCTTCTGATACCACTAGATGGAATAGCAATAGTGGCAGCCAATAAAGTGCAGCCCATTTTAAATCATTCCTAATGATTTAAAGAAGGAAGAATGTCACCCAGAAGAACCATTTCTGCATTTTAAAAGATTTTTCTACAATATTTTCCTGTGACTGATGTGCTAGATGCAAGCCCTTGATCTTCAAATCACTGTTGCCGTTTCAGTGATAAATGGCAGAGTTCTGCTGCGCTTGTGTGTGAGCGCAAGTGTTCAGGGGTGGTGTTTGGGATGGCTGGAGTGGCAGATTCCCTGCACTTTCAGAAAAAAACTTAAGGATTCATGTAAATAATTAGGCAGAATGTGCAGGTAGTCATGTCTACTCTTTCTGAAGAGCTTACTTGACCATTTGAAGCGTGATGCAGCACGGCGTTTGGATTAACATTCCTGTTGTCAGTGGGGCTTCCTTCAGTTGCAGGGCTGGGTTTTCATTTGCCTCATTTTCACTGAGATCCAGATACAGCTTGTTTGCGTAGTCACATGCAAATAAGAATAATATTTAAAACACATAGTACTTTACATATTCAAAACACTGTGGAAACATTTGCAGTTGTTCTCACAGCCTCCGTGTGGAGCAGGTAAATAGTGGCGTAGGTAAACAGTGGAGTTATGACTTTAAGGCAGTTTTGCATGGAAGATAACATGTCGTAGTATTGCTGATGGAAAACAGGCATCAGGCCTCCAAACCCTGGAGTGATGTGAAGGGACCTGACACGTTCAACGTTGTTTACATTTGTATCTCAGTTTCAGAGCTTTCAGAGATGACTTTTTCAAGTTTTTTTGACAGGGAGGAATAGTAAAATCCACTTTGCTTTTAATGAGCGATGAAATGATGTCACATCTTTCCTGAGGCTGGAGCCCCTCAAAAAGCTGAGAGAATTTCACAAGACTTAAAGTCACAGGCTGGATTGTGGATCCCTGAAGTTGGCAGAGATACTGTCACTGAATTGGGGAGGATTTGTGTAACACCCCTATCTCCTGGGTAGAGCTGACAACATTTCAGGGGCTGGTCATGGCAGAAATACCAGGTTTCATGGTTTGCCATAGGTTCTTAAAAGAATCCTATTAAAACCATGTGTGTACATTAAAATTTATGGAAAAATGAAGGTGATAAGCCGTTATCATTCTGCTTACTGCAGGGGTATTTGCAAGCCTTTCTCTGGCCCCAGGCTGTTGTCTGCTCACCTGTTGGTCCATCTGGTTGTACAGAGTGAGGAGGAACCACCAATCCAGTCATTCTTTGTATTTCTGTACCTGAAAAACCTGTCAGTGTAAACTTATTTGGGTGGAAAGGATGAATCATGCTGGAATTAACATTCTGATTGAGTGGGAATTACATTTACAAATGTGCAGCACGGTGTGATGGAGTGTTTATGCCCCAGTGAAAAGGCATCTGGTGGCTGGAGTGGCAGCTCTTGAGCTCTCTGCAACTGCTTCTCAGCTCGAGCTGCTCTGTGCCAGCTTTCCTCGTCTGTAGTGAAGGAAGGATAACCTCATTGCAGAAAATTACACTCAGATTCCCAGTGAAAGATGGGGATTTTGACAGTGTCACCCTCGCATTCCTCTAAGTGGATTCCCATTTCTACCAGGAAAGAATAAATGAAACAACAATTGTTCCATTTTTGCACTGCTGTTGGGGAGGGAGCACGGAAGGAAACCAGACATCCTGAAATCTGTGGTCCTTAGGAGCTCTTTATTAAATGAAAAAGGAAGATGCTTATCCGTGATGTTGCCCTCCTGTATTTACAGGGATTTGAATGCATATATCTAGTCATTGGTACTAATGAGCTTATCAGAGTCTTTAAAGTGTTTTCTAAATCAACTAGACAGAGCTTACCCAGGCTATCCTTGAGGCAGCTTTTTTCTGTTTTGCTTTTTTTGAAATAGATTATTATATTTCTCTCTCTAAGGTATTTACGTGATCTCAAATACAGAGCACTGATCTTCAGTGCATCTCCAGGAATGTAGATGGCACAGGGAAGGAATGACTGATTGGAAGAGCGGGGAATTGAGACCTGCTCTGATACACTGAATCCTAAGCAAGTATCCATCCTACTGCAGTTACTGCCGTCTCCTAATGTTCATGTGACTGTTCGGAGGCAGATGGGCCTTCCCTCCTGTGCAACACTCTAAAAGTAATTTTAAGCTTATGAAACCAAACAAGTATTCCACAATTATTAAGATTTTATCATTTACTTTTTGTAATTCCACCCATCACAGGGAAGGATTTCAGCAGCTCTGCAGAATTGCAGCAATTTGAAGGATGCCACGCTCTTAATACCAGTTTTAGCGGACTTAATCTTTTGCTTCTCTAATTCCTAAGTGAGTCTGTAAATGCGAGGTGCGCGTTTCTGCAGATTTTATTCATCACTAAAATAAATAAATGAAAAAATTGCCTTATTCCTCAAGGACTTTCAGCTCCATCTACAGCAGAGAATGTAATTATGCCCATATCACTGATCAGGGGACTCCTCCCCTCGCTCCAGTCTGTATAGCACCAGGATTTAGCATTTAAACTATATTTAAGTAACTGATGTATTAGACAAAGGAAACCATGCAGTAAGTGGATTGCCATCTACTTTTAGCTCAGCACGCTTGTTGAACGCGGGCCAAACTTCCTCGTTTCCTGGCGTTTCCTTTATTGTAGCCTGAGGAGCAGCGAATATCTGTGTGCAGTTGGAGGTTTCTAGCATTTCACTTCACTGAATTCTCTGTTCCCTGTTGTCTCGTACAGACTGTCAACCATTTGTATTTCTGGGTTGGAACTAATCAGACCCATCTGGTCTTGCTGACAGTGCGAGCCAGGAGAATAGCTCTGTATCATGATACAGGATCCTGGAACTTTGGGCATGGAGAAATTTACTGCCTCTCCTAGTCCTGCTTTTTTAATAAACTCAACAGTGCCACAGCACAGCTCATTTTCTCCTTTGTTTATTTTAAATCAAAGACAGCAGTTGTCTGTCAGACCACAAATGTATAAAAATCCATAAGCAATCCATCGATTAAAACATTTCCTTCTTGCTTAACCTGTTAAGGAGTTCTTTGCATCCGTGCTGGATGGATTTTGTGCTGGAAAGAGTTTTTCAGCTACAGAATAAATTAGAAACCAGACAAAGAATAATGATTGTCTTTTCAGTGCTTCTTAATATCAGCTGGTAAATGAAGGTGAGGTAGTGTACGAGCTCCTGTTGCCTAATCTGCCTTGGAAAGAGCATCCAGGCAGCTCCTAGGTTGCTAAAAGAATGCCAAATCAAAGGCCATGTGAGGCACTAATGCTGCATATTGTATGAAGTGTGCGTACCTGGGAGTATTTGAATTACATCTTCATTGTACGTTAGGAGGAGAATTCAAGGCAAATCAAAGTTTGTATTGATTTTGGGACCAGGGGAGGGGTTGTGGGGGATTATCTGAATAATTCTATTATTCATCTTTCTGTTGGAAAATTAAAGTGGATAGTGCAAAGAGCACTACTGAGAGAGATAAATGAGCTGCTTCACTTCAGAATGAACTCTCGTCTCGGCAAACTGTTGACATTATGTGCCTAAATTCCTTATGTACTTAGTAGAGTTATCTGCATAAAATATCCTTTAAATTCAAGAATGACTTCCATCAGCCCTGTAATGATATCAGGGGATGATTGTGCTCCCATTTTATTTCAGTGGGTGTACACAAATACTGCTATTCTACAAGATTATTAAATCTCAAAGGGTGCGTTTTGTGATTATTTAGGACGGATTCCATTTCAGCAGTTCCAAACCTTGCAACCTTGTTCAGAGCAGTAAAATAAACCTGTAAGATGAAGAAAGACATTGTTGTCCTTTGAGCAAACATACTGAACAAGGGATTCTGTAATTGAACTTCTACCAGCACCTTTGCCAGCGTAGTATCAAAGGTACAGAATTTGATATAGCCAGTTACACGCCTTCTCACAAATCATGAGGCAGAAATGCTGTGCTGGAGGATTTAGGGACTGTACCTAAAATGTGGGAGCTGGATCACAGCTTTGCAGGATCTGTGGCTGTATTTGTCCCCACTCCATCCTGGCCCTGCCAGAAAGCTTACAAGTAGTTTTAGTACCAGTGAATTTAGTTTGGTTGTGTTAGTGCTTGTTACTGACAAGCTTGAAAAAAGACAAAGTTAAAAAGTCCAAAATCTCAGTCACCAACAGACAGAAACTCTCACATGCAGAGGGGAGGGAGAGGACAGGTTGCAGGGAATGCAGCTAAACAGAACCCTCACAGTATCATGCACCAAACAATTCACAGGCACAAAGGGCCAAAGAGGCAGAGCATGGTTTGCTAATCTGGAATGGAAATCAGAAACAAGAGCATCAGTTGCAGCTATAAATCTGCCTCACCAGGAATTTCTCAGCCTTTCTGTTCCTACCCCAAAAATGAGTTAGAGAAAGTGAAGAATATTTGTTCGTGCTGTAGGAAGGGGTGAAAAGAAGGTGTTATATGGGTGAGCAACAGCACTGGTGGAAGCAGCACTGAAGGAATAACTAAGGTTTTTGGAAAAGTTTTTTGGCAAGAACACATCTCTAAAGGTTTCCTGTGATGCAAATATCCCATTTTCCTGATCTTAGAGAGGGAAAGGTATTGGGGATAAAACTTCAAATTACTCCTGAGCCATCTCATGGGGTTTTCACTCTGCTTCTTGAGTCTGGTCTTGAATAAGCTCCTACTCAATAGAAATTTGCTTTAGTCCTAATGCTGTAAAAACCGAGTAAGCACTTTGAGATTTGCCCCATTGATTTTGCCAAGTTTTGGTTGAGTGAGAACTTAATAAAGGTTTTGGATTGTGAAGATAAAGAACTGACTTCTGACATCCTGATTCAATTTCTAGCCAGTCATTTTGCGGATTAACTCCCATTGAGTTCAGCAGGAGCGTGTCAGTGCAAGGGCTGAGTCAGGATCCAGCCCTGGCTCCCCTGCCAGGAGTCAATGTCTGCCTCCTTTAACCTGCCCATCGATCCAGGAGTTCAGAACTTCAGGGAAGAAACAGCCACAGCTTCTGTGATGAGTTTGATCACAGGGCAGGGGTTATGATGGCTCCAGCACACAGAAAGTTAAAAGGAGTCCAAGCAGAGGGAGGGAAGGGGAGGACATTTGGTCCCAAGAGGAGAAAAGGGGGTTTTTTGGGCCATGGGGCAACCTGTGTTTGTCAGCAGAGGAGAGCAGTGAATTAGATCCAGTGAATTAGATTAGTTACAGGCATGGTGGCTGGCTGGTGTTGGATTAAATCCCAGCAGGCAGAAGGAGGAGGAAAATGTGGGGCTTGTGTTGGTGGTGATGGAAAAGCACCAGAAAGGTGAGGTGAGTTCCTCGCCATGGTGAGGAGCATTTACCACACAGAACTGCACCCCCAGCTGCAAAAATGGGAACACATTTGGAGACCGGTGGGCTGAGAATATTTCCTGTGTCTCTAACCCAAGCAGTGCCATTTCAGAGGGTTGCAGAGCCCACAGCTCCTGTCTGGGTGTGCTCCCTGCAGTGAGGGGCAGCGGTGTCTGTGAGCTGCACACGGTGCTGGGGCTCTCCTGCCTCAGAGATGCCGTGCATCGACACCCCCACAGCAACACAGCAAACTCCACACCCCTCCACTGCACAATTTACACACTTGGAAAGTCCCACTCAGCCTTCTCCAAAACAGGGGAGCAGTGAGGAAGGAGCCACTCATGCTGTAAATATCTCTTCTTCCTTCAACAGCAGAAATCAGACATTTTTCGTATAATTTCCCGAGTTGCTGTCATCATTATTCTTCCTTTTCTATTATTTTCTTTTATGTCTTTTTTAAATCACTTATGTCTACCCATTTGAGCACAGTCTTGATGTATCCAGGATATTTCCTGTGAGATGCCTGTCTGGGTTTGGTGGGAAATACGTAGCATTTGTACAAATTCTCATTAACAGAGAATACATTTGGGAAGGGTGGAAGATCTCTGATTTGAGGGGAGTACATTAATTTTAAAAGCAAGTCTGCTTGATTTATGCTGGAGTTTAATAAAATAGCGAGATTTTGTTTGGAAACATGAAATTTCTTTTTTTGAGTTGCATAAGCACAGCACAGTTGCTTAAACATTTTAAATCAATTTTCTTTGCACTCTTAGAATTCAAAAACCACAAAATGGATTTCTTTCAAGTTTCTTGTATTCCAAGGTTCAGCCCAGAGGGAATTTTTTTTTTTGTTGCTTAGAATAGAGTTTTGTAATGAAAAGCCTGACAGATCCTTTACTACACTGTCACTAGGTACAATGCTCTAATATATAGCGTGAGATTAACTTTTATTTTAATAAAGTATCTAGAACAGAATAAAAGGAGCATTTTAAAAGTATTAGTTGAAATCTGTGTTAGTTTTGTTTGAACCAATGTTAAGAGAATACACCTTCTTTAGTTTCCCTGTTTCAGTCAGGAGGATAAGCAGCAAAACTGTGATGTAGGGAGCCTTTCAAATGGTTAAACATTTCAGTCCTCTGTTCCTTACAAAAGTTGATGCCTTTTGAAAATGTAGCTACTCTGTCAGCTTCTCAGAATGATAAAAATGTGCTGGATTTCTTTGTGTAACACATCCCTTCTTCCCGATTTCTTGCTAAAAGAAAAGGAATAATAAAGGGCATCATGGCCTTTCCCTCTGTCCATTCCAAACCCTGGCTGTTATTTGCTCCCTGCCCCTCAACACCCGTGGCTCTGGAGTGTGGCCATTCCCAGACAGGGCCTGAGAGGCACTGCTGGCACAGCAGCCTGGGGTCCCACTGCCACAGGAGCAATTCCCAGCCTGCAAAACTGTGGGGGTTCATTTGCTCAGCTTCTGCTTCTATTTGTTTCTCCCTGCAGATGTGTGTGATGGCAGCTTTTCACGAGTGTTGGATCACTTGAAGGAGTTAGAGTTGTCCATTTTGTAAAAGTTTGTTTAATGTGCATTATAGGCATTCTGGCGGTATGCAGCGGCACGCTCACATGGATGTATATATAAATATATGTGTGTTTATTTATGTCATAAAGTATCTCAAGTATCTCATACTGGCTGCTGGCAAGGATAAGATGTAACTCGTAGCAGGACCTTCGATCTGATCCCGTGTGTTAAATCTTACAGGACGTAAAGCTTGGTAAGATTTGCGAGAACTCTGATTACTTAGGTAGGAAAGACGGCCAGAGCTGGATTAGTACAGACTATAAACCTTCGTTCTTTGGAGCAAGCTCTAATTAAGGGAGTAATGAGCAACATCCCTGTGCTGCTAGCACCTCCCGCACTGACTGCTGAGAGGCTGTGGGATGGACTGCAACTGAGGAGGAGGTTCTAGACCATTGGCCTCATCTCAAAGGGCCATTTCTGTGTTACTTCACATGATGCATTCAAATAGAAACTGCATTAACCTGTCTGTGGAATAGCTTCACATGGAGTTATTTCAGCTCTGCCCAAAGCAGAGTCTCGTCCACACTCAGAGCAGGAGCTTGGGTGCAAAGCACTGCACACCATGTTCTGAGTGTCACAGATGTGTCACAGCCGTGGGCACCAAAGTGACTACACGTGCATTGAATTGATCCTCAAATTCTTATAGGTGCTGTAAAAAGAAGACTCCCTTTTCCATGTTTCTGCTAGGATAGTTGTATACTATGGATGTCTGATCCCTGTTGCACATCCACATTGACTTTGAAAGTGGAAACTATATTATGTAACCTTGGCTTGAAGGCAAATATTAGCTAATTTAACCAGATATAATCTACCCCCAAATGTCGACACTACTCACCATTGAAGCAGTGCTTTTAAAAGGTTTCCTAAAATAAGCACAAATTTAAAATTATATGTTTAGCTCTCAGGGAAATAACTAGTATTTAACTGGAGCATTGGTTTCCCTGTGCCGTGCACTGCTGATTTACTGAAGCTGGGCAAAGTAATTCCCATCAGCATTGATTGAGAATGTCCAGGTTTTGCCTTTCAATTAATTATGAAACAATCTGTTGTCAGCATTCCCAACAGATAGTGAGACTTTGCCATTCAGAGTTAATGTGGATGAATGTGGATGTACTGAGGCACTGGGAAGAAAGAGGGGCTGGTGAATCTTTCAGTCCCAGCAGGCAGGGTGGCTGCTGGGCTCCAAGGGCATGAGGAGCGGCTAACACAGCATCTCTCGGGGAGGAGAGTCCATCTGAGCCCCATAAATGAGCTGGGCTGGGGATGGCAAGCTGAGAGCTGCTTCCCTGAGCTGTCACCAGGACACTGGGGTGTTCACACATTTTTCAGCTGCAGGTGCTCCTCTGTGGTAAGGGTGGAGCAGCAGCAAAAACTTTCAAAGCCGGGAGTGTTTACGTAACTCCATCCTCACCATGCCTCTTTTGTTAATGTTTGTAACTGCCCCTCCCTCAGAGTATGGAGGAATTCACATGATTGCAGATGTGTGAAAAGACCCACTGATGGCAATTCCTGATCTGCTCAAATGTGTGAGGCCCAGAATGGGGCTGTGTGTGCCGTGGGCGCTTCTGTCCCCACCACGTGCATGGATGTGTCTGTCCCTGTCTGAGTGACGCTGCTGTGTGGACACATTCAGTGCTCATCCAGCTGTCAGGAGGAATTCAGTTCCCCAAGGATGCAGGCAGGTGTTTGGTGGGATTTGCTAAATGCTTAAACCAGTTGGCTCCTTGGCACCCAGTGAAATGAGTCTGATCAGGTGCATAATTCCCTCAAGCAAAGCACCGGGACAAATCTTTGCACCAGCAAAATCTTCTGTGAAAACCCCCCAAAAAACCCATCTAATATATGGCTATAGGAGATTTCGAAGATTTAGCCTATGACACAGCACATAAGTTTGCTTTGTGGTAGTTTTCCCTCAGTAACTTTGGAAGTCATTTTTCGTCTGTATTTTGAATGCCACAGGGGTTGTGCCTCTGCTGAGAAATTAGCAGAAAGCCATGCAGTCCATCCATCATTGTTGGTATGTTTGTTGGTTTTTTCCTTCCCACGTTGTATCTTGAAACCCATAATTAACACTAATCTTTTAAATGCGTTTGTAGACAAAGAACACAGCAGGCATGGAGTGGACTTTTTTATTAAAATTAACAAAAGAAGCAAGATTTGTACATAACATATAACTGCTTAACATAGATTTAATAATTAAAATTACTTCTGTAAGCCTGTTCTTACAGATACTGAGTAAATAAAATTGCTGTTGCTGGCAGATCGATATTCTGTTCACAATAAAAATTTATAATTTAGGATAAACAGTTCCTCCATTATAGGGTATGAAATTCATTGGAATATGTCCAGCATGGTAACAGCAACAACAATAATTCAGAATCACCAACAGTTGTCAAAAACTGTATATTTATAGTTATCTTAGGAGAGAAGAAATTATCTTCTGAAGGAGAAGATACTATTCAAACACTAAGGTGTTAGTGTATATAGTGGCCAGCTTTTGGGAGTTAGACACACCCTTTTTTCAAGCATGTGCTTGTGTGCTGTCCTGGGTCTAACGAGTGACCTGTGCTGAATGAATCAGAGCACATGCCAGTGCATTTTATAACCGTGAAAATGATGCCATTTACAGCTACCAAGGGAATGATGTTATAAATAAGCACTGATTTGGGGGTTTTTAGCCTCTCCAATTCAGCGTTTAACAGTCCAGCTTTTCATAACCAATAAAACTGCTTTGGGTTCTTATTGATATTCATCATTCCAGATTGTGTTTTAATATTCTGGAAGAATTAAAAAATATTTTTATCCCTCTTTTGTCTGTAGCTTTACTTAAAAATCAACTGGAGATTTTAATCTCCTTAAGAATACATGAATGTTCAAAAGAGGGATTGGGTGATTTCTCTCTTGGGTGGTACAAGTTGATTATCTTCCTGATTGCCATTTCTCCCTGTTAAATGGTTTTAGTGACTACCTAGGAGCTGGAATGTCCCAGATGTAGCTTCTTAGCAGATGATGAATGCCTTTTATAACATGCCCTTCATAGGGGCTTAGACAGTCTGGAAGGATTCACAATAATACCTCAAGATTACTCTGAGCACACAAACACAATAGCACAGCAGCTGATGTTTATTCATCTTTCATGAGGCTCGTGTAGGCAAAGACAGCAAGGTTGCTTCCTGGTTTACTGGGGTCATTTGGCGTCAAACATGTCCCAGACCTTTGAGTGTGTCATGTTGAGGCTGTGCTGCACTGTGTGCAGAGATTACATCTTTAACTGATGCTGTCTGCTGCCATTTTTCCTTTTTCCCTTTCATCATCTCTCTTTCTTTCCCTTTTTCTGTCTGTCTGTCTGTGTGTCTTTGTCTTTCTTTGTCTTTCCTTCTGTCTTTCTGTCTGTCTTTTTCTTTCTTTCTGTCTTTAATTCTGTCTTCCTTTCCCCCCTCTGCTATTTACCCTCCAAGATGATTCTAGTTTACAATGAGCTTTATTTTTGAATGGGAAAGGTAGTGTTGACAGAGGGTCGATGTGATGAGGACAGGGACACATCTTCCACTAGACCAGTAGGCTCCAAGCCCCATCCAGCCTGGCCTTGGACACTTCCAGGGATGGGGAAGTCCCAAGTTCTCCAAGCAAACAGTTCCAGAGCCTCAGCACCCTCACAGGGAAGAATTTCTTCCTAATACTGAATCCAGACCTTTCAAAGCCGTGCCCCCTTGTCCAGTCACTACATGCCCGTGTCCAAAGTCCTTCTCCAGCTCTCTCATAGGGTTGCCCATGTATCAAAGTTTACCTGAAAGGGTGAGAAGAAAGAACATGGCCCATAATTGCAGATCTATTAATTTAATTACTGAAATTAAACACATTGTCATCACTGTGACCGGGCCGGGCCATTGTGCACAGTGATTTTGGAGCTGAAGCCTCAAGAATGATTTTGGAGCTCTGTGGAGACCCTAAGGGCTAATTGCTGTAGTTTGGCTATGGATTGGGAACAGATCCAGCCGTGAGGACATCTCACCACCTTCTTCTGCACCGTTTACCATGGGAGACCCTTGCTTTTACTGGGATAAAGCCTCAGAGTTAGTGAAGTTACTGTCACTACTGCTTTACAACTCTTGTCATCTCTTGCTAACAATAAATAGGTGAAATGGAACTTTTTGCTTGAATGTCTCTTTTATCTTCCTGGGGTGAATATCTGCCATGGCTTTCCCTTGTTCCGCAGTATTGTCTGGGAAGCTTTTCCTTTCTTATGAATTCTTGATATTTTTTCTTCTCTTCTTAAAAAAACCAAAAAACCCAAAAAGCCAGCAAAATGCAAGCAAACAAAAAAAAAGGCATCTCAGAACCTGACCTCCTTCCCCTCCCAACACATTGAAAGGCTTTAATGAAAATAACTTTTGGCAGCTGTGTTTGAGTGACCAACGTGGAATGGGATGTGACATCGGAGCATAAACAAAACGTATAAATGTATGCAGGACGCAATACTACAGCTGGAATAAAAGATTCAGATGCCTCTTCTTTTTGACACATCGCATTGTAAGGTCACAGACTGAGCTGAAGATGCAGCTTGAGGAATGGAAATGTCTGGGTTGATGTAAACTGGTTTTAACCCCCTCAGTACTTTGAGATAAATAGTGTTGAATTGGAGAAGGCACATTCTCACTTCACATTCAACCTCTCTGCTTCCTGTAGAGCATTTTAAATCTTAGGGGACTGAGCCAGCCACAAATTAGGGAATAATGGGGGTATCGGTAAGGTTGTTTCATGGCTTTTAAAATTAAAGGAATTCTTAGTGAGTTACCAGCAGCTTGCTCTGCTTTTTTTTTTTTTTCCTTGCCATCTTTTCGTTGTATTCGCTTTAAAATTCTTCAATGAAGATTGGCATGGTAAGATCAAAATCAGTGCTGTGTAAAAAGCAAGTTTTTACAGTTCAGTCCTTTTTTTTCTTGTACCTGATAAGAAAAGATGTCATTAGGAGGACTGGCGATTTTCACCTCAAATGAAATGTCAGATCTAATATTCCCTGTGAGTCTCTGTGTCTTTGTTAAGGTCTCATTATCTTGTGAACATGTGGACCAAGTCCAAAAGAATTATATCTTTAATATTTGTCTATCAGTCTTATGTCCTTTTTGCTTCTAACAGAGCTGAGACAGGGAGGGTTTGTTAGTGCAGGGATTACTTCATTAGTTTGATTTGGCATGTCCTGGATTCACAGTGCTTTCAAGAGACATCACGAAATAAATTCAGAATGTGTTATGAGGATGCCCACAGAGCAAATAACATGGGCAAATTACCTCACTGCTAAAGGGAAAATAAAAATCACATATCTACTGCAGACAATGTGACAAAATAGAGCAGCATGCAGGGGGAAAATCTCCTGTAAATACTGCACATTCATATTCATGTGTTTTACATTAAAGCAGTAGAATCCATATAAAACTGCACTTATTAAAATAAAACATTTCTAAGAAACAAAACAAATAGCTAAGTGCCGGGGAAGCAAACTGAAGCTTTTAAAGTACTGTTTCCTAAAAAAATAATCTTCTTATGTAACTTAGAGTGGCTTTTAATTATCTGCACAGCTCCAGCAAGCAGAGCAGTGGTGAACTTGGGAATGTGTGGCACCATTTAGGTTTTAAGTGTTGTTCATTTGGCAGCAACAGTGGTTTAAGGGAGACAGCACCTTTGTGGATTTTACTACAGGGAATTAATTTGGATATTCTCCTGTGCAGTGGTAGCTGCTCTGAAAATGTATCCATATGGATTAGCACTGGGTGTTGGCTTGGACAGAGGAGCCTCCAAAAGCAGTAGTTTTGAATTACATTTATGTGAGTGCGTGTGTGTGTGTGTGCATTTTGAAAGGAATTGATGAAATCATCATTTCTGGAAGGATGGATTTGGGTATCCATAGCTTGGAGAAACTGACAGTGAGTTTGGAGTTTGAGAAATGCTACCCTGCAATGATAAGACTGTAATATTTTATTATGGGTCTGACAAATTCAGGGCATAATGAGGTTTATAGAGATGTTGCTGTTGACTTCAGCAACGGCAAGGTTAGGTCTTCATAAGTTTCTGTGGGAATAATCTCTGTGGATAGCTCATTTACAAACATGAGTGGATCATTCAGACTCACGGGACATGTTTATTGTTCACATATAGGTAATTAATGCTCAAGCATAAGGGAATTTATTCCTCTTACTTATTTGTCTTATAGGAACTGACTTTTTTCTCCATCCAAAAGACTCCCTTCCCACATGTCCTGGCAAAAGTGGCACACGTGGTGCAGCGGGCTAGGGGGGTTCATATGGCAAAGGGAAGGGGTTTGGACAGGATGCAACTTGTGAACTTCATTTAGACCAATTATACACGTTAGTTCCTGCCTAAACAGTTTCATTTGAGGAGTTTTCATGCAAGTTAGATACAGGCCTGCTTAATTATATATGAGTAAACATGGCTAAACACGTTCCTTTTGTTATTTCATCATTGAAATAAACTCCAAACCAAAGCAGGACACAATCATCTATAGCAAGGTTACCTCCTCCTATGGCAGGCACTGAGCATTCGTGTATTAGAAAGCATTTATTTAAATATTCAATTAAAACTAGGCATCATTGTACTGTAAATAATGTTTAAATTGACAGAAAATGGAAAATGTTTAACTACATGCAAATTATGAAGGATGGTTTTCAGGGCAGAAATTTCATTTGGGGCCTTGCTTTGGGAAGGAGCATTTTTATATATATCTTCTAAGTGACAGAATCTCGGGAGGAAGAACATCAGGCACCCCAACTGCTGGTGTTTTTGAAAAGCTCTCCAAAGACTTGAATTCTTCGAATTAAGACGTTAAAATCCTGCGCTCGTTAATATGGGGATTAGTTAAGTGTGAGCCAGCATGTATACACGTACTGTAATTAGGGGTTTTATTTGATCTTTATGTATTTGATGAAAGCAGCGTGAGGAAAAGAGTACTCTCAAAAAAAAAAATACTCGGGTTTTGCAGTGATTGTTCCTTTGATGGTGCTCACAGGGCTTTCTGGGAACCTTTGCTGCACCTGGGGCAGCGATGGCCATTGCTGAGATCTCACAGGCGCGTGGGCCCGCTTGTGCCAGCGATGTGCGGGGGCTGACGGCAATATTCCTCCTCGCATTCCCACTGGGATCCTTCTTTCTTCCTCCTTCTCACCAGGGAGACAGAAAGGAATTCCTTTGCAGCAGAGTCCCCAGTGTGGATGTGATGAGGCGGGTGCCGCCCACCCGGGGGTGGATGTCTCTCATTTGCTTTTCTAGACCAAATATTCCTCAGAGAAAGTTGGTTGGAATGGCTGAAGGCTTTGCTGTTCACGCTGGGAAGGGCTGTTCCACTGCTCTGGATTTTTTGCTTCTGGCTTGTTGTGCTTTGGGTCTCTATAAAACCCTTCTGATAAGATGCCATTCTGCTTTTTATGCCTTCATATAAGGAGAGGAACAAAAAGTCAGTGTTCACCCCGGCTCAGAATGTACCTGTGCCTCAACTCAGCCTCCACATGTGCTGAAAACTGGGTATTTGCAAACCCTCACTTTGCAGGTGCAAGAAGAAATCTGCTAAAGTTTTGACATTTTTTGGCAATCCTTTAAATAGCCTCACACCTACATGGCCCAGAATTTCCTCCTGGATTAGTATGGCACACGGTTTCTGCAGCTTTTTGTGTTTATTTTGAGGTTCCTCCACAGGTTGGTGTTACTGGATGTGGGAACACAGGTGCAGGTGCGTGCACACTGAGGCTGAGGAGTGAAAATCCATCCCTTCTGCAAAACAAAGTCTTTCATTTCCTCTAGACCACATTTGAATGTAATGCAAAACATAACGGGACTTTGCACTTCTGGAAGCCAGACCATACCACCCACTGGGCTTTTTGTTACAGTGCGAGGGAAACATGAGCAAAAATCTTATTTCATGAGGTGCAGAAGAAGCTGCAACGCCCTGACACCCATATACCAGGAGGAAAAACAATAGTCTAGATCTGTAATTTTACTCTCCTAAAAATATAAAGAAAGTAAAACAACTCCAGCACCCTTCCTTCCAGTGTATTTTGTGGGTTTATATTCAGTGTAATTGGGACAGAAATTCATCTTTTGTCCTGTTTGGTGGCAATGTCCCACTGGCATAAGTGGTGTCAAAGTGTGACCCTGGATTTAGGTCACCCACATTTCCACAAGTGCTGTGTGGGAAGAATGTGCCTTATTTCCCATACTCACAGATTCTCCACGCAGATGTTCCATTGCCGTTTTTGCTGGCACATCTTTTGTTCTTGTGCCACACAGTGGAATGGGAGATACAATTTAATGTGAATTACCTACAAATCATATGCAGTGCCACTAAGTAGCTCTTTGCAGTACCTGGTGTGGGTTTTCTCTCGCTGACAAACTGAATAATGCGTCTTCTCTGAAATTCTACAATAATAATAATAAATTACAAATCGGATGCAGTGGAATATAGTGAGACTGTGAGGCAGTAAAATAGATTAGAGAATCTATCTATAAGATAGATTAGAGACTCTGTCTATCTGTATATTTCTTCCTCTCTCCCTGTGTTTTTTTATATATATGGACTTCTGATGTTAATTGGACACAATCAGTAAAAAGACATCTGAAGATTTAAAATTTGGGTACAAACGCCTCTAAATCGAGAACTCCCGTCTGCAAACATCCCTTAACTGCTGCCTGACAGACACTGGGCACACAGCTCAGGGTTTTGCCACGAGGACTGTTGTCCATGAATATACAGGAGCTGACTGCTCAGTGTACATGGCACTGCACGCATGGAAGGGCTGAATCCATTAAAACTGAAACAATAGTTACCTAAAAAAAGGCAGGTTGTTCTTCCATTAAAGCATACGGTGAACTTGTAAATTCCGAAGAGCTGGGTGAAAGAACGGGCGTTAATATAATCGGATTTGTCATCTTGTCCCTACTGCAGTGTAAGAGAGTCACTGGAGCTGAAAGCGCTCCTGTCGTGGGCACAACCGGCTGCAAGGAGCTGCTGCTTCCCCCGGGATGCCCCCGGGACATGGCTGGGGAGCTCGAGCTGTGCCTCCATCCTGGACCCACCGAGAACAGCGAGAGCTGGGGGTGCTGTGCTGGTGGTAGGACAGGGATTTGGGGACTCCCCAGCACTCGGAGCTGAGCTGCTGTGAGTGCTGTGCCTGTTCCAGTGCGCAAAGGGGTGAAAGGCACTGCCGGGCTCCCAGGATCACATGGGTGGGATGTGAAGTCATCCACAACGCTCCAGCATGGCACTGGGAAGTCCAGAGTTCAAAGGGGTCTGTCTAAAGAGCAAGCTCAGCACTCCCAGGGCATGGTGTGGCCCTGTGGATGGGGGAGGGCCCCTTTAGGATGTGCTAACACCGCTGTCCTTCCCGGACCATGCGCCTGGGCCGGGACACGAGTTTGCATCCCAGCCCTTGCAGGCCAGTTCAGTGTGCTGCTGCCGTGGCTGCGGCGCTTCCATGTGTCCAGATGTTATCTGAGACTGCCAAAACGGTGCTGACAAAGGGAGAGAACAAAATGGAGATTTTCGAATCATTACCCCTCAAATCTGAAACAAATTTCATGGACCAAGGAAAAGCCTTCAGGGTGTTTTCTGAGTTTCCAAGGCTAGCTGCAAAAAAATACAGTGTTAAGAACTCAAAAAAGGTCACAATAATATTTTATAGTAGCAAATGTTAGCCTAAGTGCAAAGGTTGGAGCCAGTGCTCCCCATAAGTAATACATACAAACAGAAAAGAGGGGGATATAAGAGGTCTGTGTTATTCCTGCTAACATGCACCCGTATCATTTTACAGGAGAAAAATATGTATAGAAATTACAGAAAATGTTGAATACTTTTGAAAACTGCTTTTGAGAAACTGAGTGTCTTTGTATAAAGATGGGAATGACAGTTCATAGTACATTAAAGTGAATAGAGTTCCCAAGTCATTCAGCAGTTGCAGAAATTCACTTAATCTCAGTTTTATACAGGGCAATTTTTTTCCCCCGCCAGAATGATTGTCTGGGTTTGTATGTCTGCTCTTTCTCTCCCTGCTTCCCTCCCCAGCTCAGGTGGGAACATGCAATATTCTAGGAAATGTTATAGTTAATTTTACTCGTTCTAGTCAAATTTACCTGTTTTAAACACATTTCAAAAGTAATACAAGTAGTCAGTTACGAAAGGCGCGTGTTTATCATTACCAAACCAGAAAAAGGAAGAAGATGAAGACACTGCCTCAGTTCCTTAGTTTGATTTTATTAAGTTCCTGATAGAATCACAGAAGGCTTTGGGCTGGAAGGGATCTTAGACATCATCTAGGCAAACCCCTGCAGTGGGCAGGGGCACCTTCCAGTACAGCACAATGCTCAAAACTTCATCCCACCTGGCCTTGGACACTTTATTGCTGATAAAAGTAGCTGATAGAAACAGCATGGGTAAGACAGGGTTAATGGCTGAAGTGAGTGTTCAAAATGGTTATGAAGCCTGACAGCATGAGCCTGAAAAATCTTTTCCTTCTAGCTGTAGGACCAGGAAAACTCCTGGGAAGAATGGACATTTTGTAGATTCTTCATTATTTTTTCAACCACAGCAAGAGATGTGGAACCTCATGAGATACTGTTGTAGGCAGACACACTTTCTGCCTTTCAAATTCTGCTTAATCTTGAATGTAGAATCTTTGGCTGCCCTATTTGCATTTGTAGAAAGCCAGCTGGAATAAATTCAACTCCGTTACAATAACAATTTGTAGGCAAGGCTCCTCTCCGATAACGTTCTTGCTGCACTCCCCTAAATAAAACATTGGCAATCCAAAAAGCTGGAGAGGGGCTAAACCTGAATGTAGGATTTGGGGTGTTAAATGACTTTGGAGCTGACCTCTGTGATTACCCCTGCCCCAGGTATGTTGGCTATCCAGGTGTGGGGTTTTGGCCACTGGACCCACCGCAGCCACTGGCAGGTTGTAGACACAGGAACAGGTGCAGGTACAAAGCACACGATGACTAATTTGTAGGATGCCCCTATAATTTCATGCATATTAAGCCAGTTATGCAGAACAGTTCCAGTGCATTTGGAAGCACAGATCTTGCACATTCAAGTCGATCAGTGAAAATGAAGCTCGTAGCTGTTCATGGCGATTAGCATTTGAATACCAACCTGCACAGTTTTGGGGCAGAAAGGGAACTATCCTGTGGGATTACTCATAGAAGTAATTCTAGGTGGTTATTTATAAAACTCCAGTGTCAGTAAGTTATTTCAGAAACAAAGTATTTCTGTTTTAATGGTTAACAAAACTGCATTCACGTTCTGTTGCTCACTTTTCAGAATCCTGCAGAATTCATTTGCCAATTGCTTTTAAACATCAGCAACTCTTATCCATTCCAGCATCAGAGGAATTTGAAAGAGAGCTCCATGCAGAATTGATCTGATCCAGCAACATCAGGATTATGTTTTGTGTGAGGGTTTTTTTCAGGTGTAAGTAGACCAGAATGTTCCCAAATCTTAATTTTATTTTTTTTTCTTTGCCAAGATCAAGGAGAGCTTGCCAGTTTTTGCTGGAAGAGTAAGAATTTTCAGAAAACTCCTGTAGATCTCCAAACTGTTCATAAATTTATTGGCAGTTGGCAGCCCTGCTGTGTGTGCTGTACTGTTATATATCTGCCTTCTTCACATCTGCTTTGTCGGGGTATGAGACAGCGAGGCAAAAGTAGCTTAAGGAGGCTTAGCAGTGTCTGTAAATAAAATGGGGAAAAAAGCTTTATTTTTTTCCCTTCCTCAAAAGATTTTCCATTTTTTAACGTGAAAGGATTTTAATGAAATCCTTGAGTTTAAGAACAGCAAGCACAAAACAAAGGGGTCTAGCTCTTGTGTTTCCTGTGGCTAATTCCCTCAGACAGGAGATGAGGGAGTGGGAAAGAACATCCTCCAAATGGAAAAAGAAAAGTCTCCATTACTTTTGCTGCTGATTAAAATATTAGTGCAATATCAGTGCTCAGGTTCCTCTGTTCACAGGTGATGTTTAGTTTCTAACAGCATCCTGGCTGGTTTTTTGTCTTGCTCCGTAAAAGGGCTCCCAGTCACAGCATGACAGCTCAGGGTATCAATGCACTCCCAAATCTTTCATTTTGCAAGGAAAACAGGCTGCTCTGGTTTTGATCCTGCAAAGTTGTCCCTTGCAGAGCCGAGTCCAGGGCTGCCCCTGGCACTGCTCACCTGTGATGCATCGCGCTGTGCTTTGTGCTGACCACGCTGTATAAATTGCACCCCTCCTGCCCAGTCCTCCAAAGCCAAATTTAACTGGGAAAATTGAAGTACAGTGTCTGGGGCTTAGTGAAGCACAGCAAATCCTTTCTATAAGCTATAGAGGTGACCTTTTAAACCACCTCCCACACCAAGCCTCCTACTTTTATTTTTGACAGTGAGTATAAACCGTAGGAAGGGCTAGTGAGAGGGCTGTAATGCTTGTGCTCCGCGTGTGACTTTTGAAATAATTTCAAGAGGACCTAGGAATCTCTCCTGTTTGCGATTTGACACAGTTAGAGGGACTTCAGTGCCATGACAAATGACAGTATTAACTCAACACCCTAATTCAGGTGAACAGAGCCATTGGCCAGATTTGATCCTTCCATAGGCAGTGGATAAGCACAGTGACAGAGCTGCTGAATCAGACAGTAGTTTAAACATCTACTTCATTTTAATTGAGCCTAAGAAGTATTTTTAGGGAATGTTTAAAGTACAAAGGAAAATTTTGTTTAAAAATAGATTTTTGACAATGTAAAATAGGTTAGTGCTTCCTTTGAGGCAAACAAACAACCCACTTAAGAATTAAAAATTTCCAAGCAAATGATTTGGAAATCCTTCCTTCTTGAAGCGTGATCAAAGTAAAGTCTTGACAGGTAGCATTTATCACAGGTAGTACCTTCTGCTCAGTAAGTACTTGATGAGGCAAAAAGAAAAATGAAAATGGGGGTTCATGGTTACATGAGTGTCTATTGTACTTAAAGCATAAAAATCCTCCCTTTAGGAAAAACTTCCATTTCCACAGAAGCCACAGCTCTGTTTTGAAACTATGGGTTTGTCATTACATAACGGGATTTTGGGACGGAAGAAGCAGAAATGGAGAAGAGGGGCTGGATTGCTCTTTGCAGGCTGCCCTGAAGAGCAGGATTGGCTGGGCACCCTGGTGCCTTTATCAGGATGCTGCTCCTTTGAAATGTTTCACATGGCGGAACTTCAGCCTTGCCATAATCCTATGCAAAGCACTTGAGTGCTTAATTTTCAGCCTGGAAATGGACCAAGTGAAGTGAATAAGGATTAGTTAGGGTCTGAGGAGAAAACTTCCAAAGGCGTAGAGGACAGTTAGAGCATCTAATGCTTTTCAAAAGCCAGAGGAAGTCAAGCACCTAGTACACACATTCAGAGATGGTAAATCTTTCCATGAGGCAAAAAGCATGCATTGAAGGGATGTGCTGCATTAAGAAGCCCCTCTATGATGAATTTCTCTTCCATCTCAATGTTCAGCCCCAGTTTCCCTTGGTTACTTGAATCCCTTCTCTCCTAGGTATAGCAGCTGACACACCTCTCTACATTCACTTTCTTCTTTCTCACTTTCCTTCAGGTCAGGCTTTGAACCAGTGTGTTGTGCTGGAGGTGATGAAATGATTATTTTTTCCCCCCAAAATAAGACTTTTAAAAGAGAAATTTTTTGTATCCTTCTTCTTCAACTTGATTTAGATGTCACGACATTCCCTGTTCACAGAACAATTCTTCCTCATTTGAATGGTTAAGAAGCAGAAACATTGACAGTGATCAGGAAGGTAACATGGTAACTGAGATCTTGATAGGATGGGAATGCAAAGAAGGGGTCCAGGTTGTGTTTTTAAATATTTCTGAGTTGCCCTCATGCCTAGAACTTTAAACTCTCTTTCCATAAGAGTTCCAGTGCAGTAGCAACAGATTTCAGATCTTGCTTGTAATGCCCTCAGCCTGATACCTCTTGAGTGGGTAGAAGGTGCACAGTTAATTTTTCCCCCCATGAAAAGTGTGTTTTCAAGAGCAGCCATGTCAAAATTTAGTGAGCACTGCAAGTGGTTATGAAATATCGCTGCAGTGTGTGGAAGGCATCCAAATATATCCTGTTTCAGCTTCTCAGATCCACCATTCTGGATTTATGGGCACTCTTTCTGTGCGTGAAGGACAGGATCTCAGAGCAAGGAATGCTGATTCTGTTTTCCTGGGGAGAAATGATCCTTCTCTGTATTTTACTGAGCAGCTGATTCTTAAAATAAATGGACTAAATGGGGGGAAGATTTATTCAGCCTATCTGACAGCTCACAGCCCCACCCCAAATACAGTAAAAATATACAGCCTAAGTGAGCTCCAGCCTAATGGATCCAACTTAAAAGAATTTATTTAAAGAAATTTTTAGTTTCTTCTCCATCCTGCACAGCAAATGGCCCTCAGTCAGCAGTATTCCCTGCAGTGTAAGTACAGAGTTGCCTGGTGCCGGGATCCCGCGGGACCCCGCAGTGCGGAAGGCACACGTTCCTTGGGTACCTGTGCCTGCAGCTGATGTCAAACCTTTAAAATATTTAGGAAGGTACAACTGCAAATTGCAAATAGGAGCATTACCCGTGCAAGGCTTTTAGCATTTTTTGCTGGAGGCTGCAAGACTTTGCAGGGAAGGCGTTCAGGCTGTTGTCTGCACTCAAATACCCCAGCTTGCACTTGCAGTGAAAATGAAGCCTGTGAGCCAGCTGTTTTCTTTTGCAGATGTAGACACTTAACTACAAGCCACCTGATTGTCAGCAGTGGTGAGCAATCACAGCTCCCATTCATCTTTTTGAGAGCCTTGGTGCTTGCTGCTGTTGGAAATAAGACCACTTGTGCTCAGGTGCCTCACAGAAAGTAAGTTCAAAATTGTTGTGCCCTGAGCAGGAATTACAATGATTTGCCTTCTTGAGGATGGCTGAGCCCAGCTAACACACTTGCCTTGACTCTGGAATCTGAGTTGTTCCTGAAAGGCTTCACAGGTGGCTTCATAGGATTTGGCATTCTTCAGGAAATGATGCTGCTTTTCTCTTTGTCATGCGTTCACTTTGCGTTTCTCTGTGATGCTGATGCTCCGGTCAGATCTTGGCTGTTGTCTGAGCAGGTGAAAGGTCACCCTTGTTGTGTCCCTCTGGATCAGGTGACATGTTCACAGTGTTCTCTGGGCAGGCAGTGTGTGCTGGTTCCTGGCTCTGGCACATCCCTGCAGTTGCTGTGGTTCCTGCTGCATGCAGGCACCCAAACCTCTCACTCTGGAGGTGTCGGGCTTTTCCAGCTGGTGCCCTGGTGTTTGAGGATGAACACATGCAAAACAGACATGATCTGGTATGGAAATGAGTGAAAAGCATCCACAGAGTTTTGGCTTTCTGAAGGCGTGGGACTTCCAGGTTTGTGGTACCAACATTTCTTCTTCAGCCTTTTGTGAGCTAGGAACCCTTCCAGGGATGGATTACATTCCTTCGTGATTTCTGATCAGTGCAGATCAGACCCTTCCCTCAGCACTGAGAAACCCTTCCTTATCTAGTTCAGATATCTGTACCTCATAGCAAAAGTTCCATTTTTAAAGGGTTTTTTATCAACAAGAGACTTTACTAAAGCCATATTTTACAACTGTTTAGTGTAAAACCTTCTTTGAGTCAGATGAAGGACTGAGCGCTATGAATTCCGCAGGGAAGTTCTGGATCAGGTTATGGATAGATACCTCATTTTTAGGAAGTTGCTGTCCCTGTTTATGACATAAATCATCAGCAACCTGGCTTTAAATCCAGTCAGTGAACTAATGTTGACTGAAGCCATGTATGGAAGTGATGCCCCAGCTCAGGAGCCCTTTGGCTGACCTAGGCCCTCAGGAATAAGAGTGTTTAAAAGGTCCCTTCCAACTCAGTCTCTTCTGTGATTCTGTGTTTTTGGAACAAGTTGCTTGCACAGGGGCCCACAGTAAGATAGCTTTGGGGGTTTTTGGATCCTGATTGCTGGATCTGCAGAAACACCTCTCTAACTGGAAACATTAGGTGTGGAGACTCAGGTGGAATTTTGAGTGTCTGAATCCAGGCTCAAGTGCCTTCATTTTGCAGTTTTTCAGATATGCAGTAGAAAAGTAAATTGGTGGTAACACGTGTGAAATAGCACAATTGCTTTTTAATTACTTGTCTAAATGGGAAACAATTATCAGGAGAGCAGGCAGGAGGCTGAACAAATGTTTAAATAATAATTGACAAAAATTTTTGGTTTTGTCCAGTGCTTTTTCCAGAACATTCCGTGTTTGAGACGAGACTGCAGTTAGACCTGAACATCTCTGTTTCTCTGCAGCACTCAGCAGTGGGATTTCCAGAGCCCGAAATCTGTGTTAGACACTGAGCCCAGACCACTCAGACAATTTTCCAAATGAGAGATACTGAGAGGTACTTTCAATTATCTAAAGCTGTGCCATTTGCCTGTTAAAATTTCCTCCTCTCCTACCCTTTTCCTCATCAGGCTGTAAAAGGCTGGTTGTTTGTCTTCTGTACTTTACACCACCAGTCTGTGCATTCACCAGGATGAAATCACCCACGTATTTCAGAGACGAGTCATTTGCTGTGACCTTTAGCAGTCTGAACACACCTAATTACCTTGTTCTAGTTTGCTGGGCTTCCCTTGCATCTCTCTGGCCAGGATCCTTCTTTTACCCCACTTTTAAAACCCCAGGCAAGTAACCTGGATGGAAGCTAGCAGTGCTGAGATGTGGAATTCCCACCGACAACGTTGTGAGTGTTTGAGAAACAACCATCATGCAAAAAAAAAACAAACACCTGTCCGGTTAAGGCTATCAAAGGGCTTGGCCTCAGATTTGCTGAGAGTAAAGAAGATTCCCACTTGCTTGGGCAGACTGTGGAGCAGCCATGGGCTTTACAGTGGGTTTTTTAGACTCACTAGACCAACAACACGAAGTGAGAGAAGACAGTCTACAAGAGAAAGTATTAGAACAGAAGGAAATGAAATGCGGCTAAAGAAAATTGATTTTGTTTCATCAAATACTTTTTGAAGTTATGAAGTTGCGGTATTTATCTCAGAAGTACTTATTTTCTGCATGGATTTCAGAGCTATAAAAATATACATTCTCCTTTGTCAACATTTTTTCCTAAAAAAAGCTCAGTTTAGATAGCTGGACATGCACTAATCCCTTTTCATTCTACAAAAGAAAGAACGAGAAAAAGAGAAAACAAAATTATTTGAGTCCTTATGAACTCAAACAATTTGTATAAATGTATTTTATGCCCAATTTGCATTCTGAGCTGGGAAGCTTTTGGAATGATTCATATGGACTTCAGAAGCCCAAGCATTCAAGCGGCACAAAGGACAAGAAATGTGAAAAATCATGTCCAGTTCCAGGGGTTGGTATAATTCCTTCTGTAATTTTCACTTGGATTGCCCTTTGTGTAAAGGGTTGTAGCCTGAGCAGGGTTAGGAACTTGGATTGCTCAGGGCTGAGCTTTGCCTGGGACAAACAGGGACACAAGGGGATATTCCCGTCCGGAATTCCGCCTGTCCCTGGGCTTCTGCCTCTCCCTCGTGCTGGCACTTCCCATATGCTGTAGCAAAGAGTTCATTGCCACAAGATGTCACTGACACTAAGAATTTAGTGAGCATCTTTGATGGGAAATACGGCATTGAAGTGGCTGCAAAGCAGTCACAGCCTCCGAATACCACACTTGGTAAATAAAAGACAGCTTGAAACTGCTTGGAACTGAGCTGATCTGCAGTTCCTGGGGTCAGGATGAATTCCTCGCTTTTCCCACTGTTTTTCCCCCTGTCTTCCCCTGCCCCAGGTAGGGAACAGCAACCTGGGAGAGGTTCCTGCCAGGTTTGATCCCGTGCAGCAGCTCCCAACCTCTCATTCCCAGTTCAGTTTAGTCAGCAACTGGTTTTTGCCAGATCCTCAGTCTGTTAGATGGCAGTGACAATAATTACTTGTTTCCCAGGCATGGTGGAATGTTTAATTGCCTGAAATTGTAGTCTTGAGATGAAAATACTTGGAAACAAAAGCGTTATTGCGATACTGAATTGCTGTTAAAACAGCTTTCCCCATCATTAATATATCCACCATATTCTGGAAAGAAATTCATATGAAACACAACAGAAATGACAAATAATGCCAGACATTCTAAACAGTGGGTCTGTGCTGTGTTCAGTGCTAGATTTGTGGTGAGTCATAGTGGAAAATAAGGCAGTAGCTGCTCTAGTTGGAGCACAGCAGATTTAGGGAGGGATAAATGTCCCAGCCTTCTGTGCTAAGGGTCCCCTTTGCCTCTGGCTAAACCCTCACAGCTGCTGGCGTGGGCTGGTGGAGATGTTACCAAGGTGTTTTTAAACTGATTTTCAATCAGCAGGATTTTGGAATTTCACTCCCAGAAAAGGAACGGAAATGTCTTGTGTGGTTGCATGTCTGAAAAATTTCAACTGGAAATGTTTAAATATTCCCTCTGTAAGTAAGGTTTTATTTGGATGAAGTTAAAATGTTTCATGGCAGCTTTGTCACACAACATTTATTCTTCAGGTTCTTTCAGAATTTTTCAAGCCAGCTTTACCTGTTGTGGTAGTTTGTAGCTGAATCTCCTCTGTAACATGTTGTGATGGCAGCCCCTGGGAGGTTGATAGGAAACTCTGTGTGGCACTTGCAGCAAGTTACAATTTTTTGATTGGAATTTGGGATGTGTCAGAAGAGAGCCTTCCCTGTGAGTTAAATTCCGCAGAGGAAACTCTAACACTTCCAAATGTGTCTGCTAAGAGTAGTGAGTCAAAAACATAAGACAGGATCAGGTGCAGCTTGATGAAACATTGCCCAGCATCCAGAGATGCTCCAGCATCCCTGCCTTCAGGGTTCTTCCTCTCAAAGGCACGGCCAGGAGTCTTGTATGGTCTTCAAAGAGACTTTTCCTCTGGAGCCAATCCTTCAGCACACCCTGGGTTTATCCAGGTGTGTGGTGGGTCAGGCAAAACGTGCAGAATCCCATTGAAGATGCAGCCAGGTCTCCCTGTGATTGCCAGCTGGCCTCTCTTGAGAAATGTCCCTAATTCCCGTAATAGTGTGCCTATTTCATGGTACTTTAAAGTGAGAACTCTCCAGTGGCTGGCCACATAAGCAGCTTTCACATAAACACTTCAGTTCTGCTCCACCGCCAGTGGCTTAGGTGCTGATAACACGCCTGAACATGGCACAGAGCTCGGGGTTTGTGTGGTACAATTAAATTGTCTCAGGCACATTTAGCACAATTGTTAGACCCACCTGGTGTGCACGTCCCATACAGGTGCCTTTCCAAAGGACTCCTCAATCATCTCCTGGTGCTCTGTCCTGCCTATTTAACCGTTTATTTAGGTAGAAACACAACTAGGCAACCACAGGCAAAGCGCTGAGGGCATTTATTTAAGCTCTGCTTTTTTGTAAGGTGTGCGTGCGCAGATTTGCAGTTGGAAGTCCCTGCACAGCTGTGCATCCATAGGCTGTGGTCGTTTCAGGGGATCACTGTGTGCAAATGGCAGTTTGATGCCCAGAACAGTTGTTCTGGCACAAACACGCTGAGCCTATGAGAGCATCTGTCATTAAATTTATACGTCAGTCAAATTCTTGCTTGGTTGTTTGACCTTTGTAAGATGGTGTGTGTGAAGATTTAATATAGAGGTCTGAGGCTTCAACAGATTTTGCTTAAAAGACTTTTTATACAAGTTTCTCACTGCTTTCTCTAGGGCTAAGTCAAGTGGCATTTGTTCAAACTCCAGTTCCAGACATTCTGTGAACTTAGTAAGGAGGTACATCAGGAGGCAGCTGTACTGTGAGGTCTCACTCTTTGCTTCCCATGTACCACTCACAGGCTGATCTGAGCCTCTTGCACATGGCAGAATACACAAATATTGTCATTGGGTGATAATGAGACATGGATTTAGCAGATGCTTCCTGTCACTTAAAGTGTTCTTTTGAACCAACATGGTCCTGTCTGTTGGTGCTCCTGGATGTTGTGCTTCCTCCCCCGTGATCCCAGGCAGCTGGTAAGTATGGCAGAGCTCCATCCTGAAGAGTTTGGCTGAGCAGGTGATCACCTTCAGACCTTGTGTGCCTCCTTTCCCAAGCTCGTGGTGAGCAAAGGGTTCAGGGGCTTGGTGGCTCAATACCAAATTCCCTGCAGTGGGACTCCCAAGGGAGGTGTGGATTTGGCATCCCCTTTTACAGGTGCACATTTGACACCTTTGGTAGCCCAGTGATTATTCTTGCCAGATGGTCTTGGGACCTGGAAATTACGAAAGGAAGAAGAGAATGAAAGTGGAGCATTTTTCAGTGAAGACTTGGACATGGTTTTTCTCCTGGTAGAGCCGCAGCACAGCTACAGGGCTCGAGCTGTCAGTCAGCTGGCACAGGGGGACAGGACATTTCTGCTGGAGAGCCTGCTGCCCGTGGTTTATTCCCAGTATCCCGTGTGTGCTGCAGGGCACAGCTCACAGGAGCTGCCAGAGCTTCTCCTCAGCCAGATTTCTCCAAAGCAGATGGGTTGTGAAGGGTCCGTGTGTTAAGGTATTGGCAGAGGGGAGGTAACACCAAGCTGTGAGAGATCGTGGCTGAACGTTAGTGCTGAGAGAGGTCCCCTAGTACAGTGTACGTGGTTTAGGCTTCTCCATTCCTATGAAATCATGGCATAGATATTTGTGCACGTTAATAAGTGCAAAGAGCCAAATGTAGACCAAAATTTGCTTTATCATGGGGAAAAAACGGCATGAGCATCACTGAGAGTGGGATGCTGCTGTTTCACAAGCACGAATGGAGTCTGAGGAGCATTTTGGGGTAAGTTCTTTGATTCATTCATATTTCTCTGTGAATGAATCATAGAACATCTCTCCTGTGGGACTTCAGGTAGACTTGGAGTTGGTGCGGCCACTTTCCTTCCAGCCTGATTTGAAATTAAGAGATTTTGAGGCTTCAGCAGGCTCTGCTGTGGCTGATCATTGCAGATTTATGTGACTGTGTAGTGTAGTGATTGGTAAATGGGCATGCCAGGATTTAACCAGCATAGCTACCTAGAGTAGGGGTGTTTGCAGAGTAAAATGATGAATAATGCTAAAATAAGTGACATTCAATTCTTTTAATATGAGTTTCGCTTACAGTATAAGTCTGTCTTGAGAGAGAGTGGTTGGTCTCTTTGAGATTTTGTTTTCTTCTTTGGCTTTTTATTCCTGATAGAATTAAGCTGGAAGACTGGAGGATTTCATGCAAAACATGGGTTTGGCTTTATTACGAAATGCAGCTTTTCAGCTGTTTAGTGTGTTGCACAATGAAGCCAGACTCTCTTATATGGGCGCCAATATAAGCATAAAATAGTTTAGCAGTAATAACAAATTGGAGGAAGTGATTGATAGTCCCTTGTCAAAATAAATTTCATATCATACATTTTCTGCCCAGGGAAGCTGGGAGGGGCAGGGTATTATTCTGTTTCATTTCATTGTTTTCTTGTTGCTGTTGGCAAATGCCTCACCTACTGCCTGCTTCTGCTGTATTAGGTTGCAGAGGGAGAAAAATAAATAGTGAATCTTTAAAAAACCCAATCTTTTATTAATAGGAAAGGGATTAAAAACAAGCAAAAATCCATATTTTCATTAAATGTTTCATGAAGTGTCCTTGTTTTGTGGAAGCATTTTTAAAATATTTGTCAGAGAACCAGGTTCTTGCAGACTGAACTGTTCCTGTTAAACACCAAAATACTCAAGCATGGGGGGAAGAGCAGTTGTAAAATCACCCCGTGCGTGCATTTCTTGAGGCAGTGCAAAAGTGTTCTTTCAAAATGTACCTCCACTGTGCCGGCAAGAGGATTCATTCTGTTTGCTGTGAGACAGGGCTGTACCCCAAGGCTGGTGACCAGCCACGGGTGCCACCACTGCAGGGGGATGTGGGGGTGGCAGATCCCTTCCCCAGCTGGTGCCCGGCGGGGCTGGCGCTCTGCAGCATCGCTCGTGTGCCAGTGGGGCGGCAACGCAAAACCCACCGGGAGGAAGGAGGTTTTCGGTGAGGAAAAACAACGTACCTGAAGCAAACAAACAGAGCTGAAAGCGCTTCAGAAGCGGCTTTTTGAACGCCCCTGTTGCTGGCTGGGAAATACAGCGGGAACATCCGCTCCGTGCCGGAGCCGGGCGCGTTCCTTAAGGATTTACCACCCAACTTCTCAGTTCTTTAAAGGCAAGATTAATGAGCACTTTATCCAGCGCATATGAGCTGCCTATCAAGAATATTTTCAACAGTGCACCAGTGATACACTGCAGATAGTGCTGACAGAAGCTAAAGTGAAATGTCATACTTTGAGATCTGACGCTGTGTGCAGTTGGAAGAGGGCCTGTACTGCCTTCAGAGACTGACAGCTAAATCCTTCATTCTTTCAGCTTCCAACATATGGCATGAAGTAGGGTGTGAAAGATAAATTTCTTTCGATAGGTGCAGAAAATATGTGCAACATTTTTACTGGTTGGCTGCATAGAAAGATCAAAACAGTCGTGTTTTCCAAGAGCAGGAATTTCAGGCTTTGAAATCGTACCTCCAGACTGCCCATACTAATGATGGGTACCTGCCTGGAGGAATTAATGGAATTCTCCATAAGCCTGGCAGAGACTGCTTGGGAGAAAATGGGTCAGTGAGGCCACGAGAGTTCCCTGTCTGCCCTCAGCTGCCTCGTGCCATATTTACTGTTAAAAGACAGAGCTGGAAGAAAAGTTCCAAATATGACTCAACTTTTCTTTACATCACTGGAAGGTGTCCATGAAGCCATGCTGTCTGTCTGTATAAGCATCCCCTGTATGGCTGTGAGTGCCTTTCATAGATTCTGAGTTATTTCAGGATGCTGGGATGGGATTGACTGTGAAGCAAAGCACTCAGTCTTCATCATCTATTGCCCTGATACAACCCTGTCAGAAATTTGGTATGTGCTTCATATTATGTTGCTTAAAGATTTCATCCTTGCAGCTGAAGCAAATTGCTTCACATAGGTGGGCGTTTTAGCCAGACAGAAGATAAAATATTAATCTTGATTAACTCAAAGTAAACAGATGTTCTCTGATGCCAATATTGCTAAAAACTATATCCATAACTGTATATTTTAGGATCAATGCAGTTTATTCTCTTAGGAGATCTGTGCTATTGTAAGTTTAGAGGCAAAGTAACCAGGCAGACATGGAAACCAGTACATAAATATGCAATGAAAATCTAGAGAACATGAAAATGTGGAATTTAGGAATGGAACAAAACGCATTTTATATTGTCATTTTGTAAGAACTAAGGGGAAAAAAAAGACATACTGATAAAATATATCCTCTTTTTCAAGCCTCTTCCCTTACCTATCACTCCCTGCCCATCTGCAGTCTGTTCTCTTAATTTTGTGTTCAGTAGGACAGGACTGACCTTTTGCTCTACCTTCGAGCCATCCCCCAGGTACCAGCTCCCCTCACCCAGCGCCGTGCAGCTTGAGAGTGGGACAAAGGATGTTGTTTGTTCCTGGCACAGAGTTAAGGACAGTTCTCTGACACAGATAGTCAAGTCTTTATTTTAACTCCTCAAATCATTACCCAGAACAAGTTAAATATGTAATGTTCCCTTTTTACCTGCAAGTTGGTGACAGAAGCACCCAGTGGGAAAATTCCCAATAGGAAATGCAAATGTGAAAGGCCTCGTTTCAGTGAGTGTGGAAATCAGATGCCTCTGGAAGTAGGATTGCTGTTTAAAATGTCATATTCTGAAAGTATGGCCAGAAGATTTTACATTTCGCAGAATACTGGAAAATGATTGTATTTATACCTACATTTTGCATGTCCTCACTGCAATACATAAGAGTGAGGTGTTTGGATTTTAATGTGAAATGTGGTCGTCTGGGACACACTTTGGCCTGCTCAGTGTTTTCCCTGTTAACTGACTGACTGTTCCACGCTTCCACAAAGGTTACTCAGGCTGCAGGCAGGGGAGCACGTGGGCCAGCCAAAGAAATTAGAGGAACAAGAGAAGATGGAGAAGCTCAGATTCAGAAAATGTATAGAGCATTCAAAACCTGATGTCCTCCTGCACTGATACACATTGTAATGGCAACAGATCTGGTTCCCCATGCTAACAGTTGTGCCATGGAGAGTGAAAAGGTTGGAAAGAGGCAGGAGGTTAACTTGCTTTCATTACAGCTTGAAGATTCATTCTGCTTTCCTTCTGGGCTCACACATTTCCAGCAATTGAGGGAAGAGTTTGAATGGTGAATATTCCATCAAACTGTTTACATTTTAAAATAATCTTCAGATTTATTAAAGTGGCATCTTGGCAGGGTGAAATCTAATTCAGAGGCTAATAATAACAGCAATGATCTATACACAAGAGATTGTTTCGAGCTCAGGCGTTCCCCACGTGCATTTCTCCTTGGTCTTGTAGCACTGCTTGTACGAAAAGAGAGACCATCTATCAGCAGAGAGACTGCTTTAAATTGCCAGCTTTAGGGACAAATGTGTTCTTTCCTCTCCTCCCCTGTGTGAGAGCAGCTCTGCCCTGGGGCCGTGGTACATATGGATCGTAGGGATCACAGCCTGTGCTTTAGGCAAGCATCCATTTTCCCAGGTGTGGAGACAGGACCAACCCAAGAAGTGCAGCCTCTGCAGGGATTTTTGGAGCCCCAGACCTGTGGTAACTCTGCTCCTGGAGGGAGGCAGGGAATGGAGATGGTACAATTTACTGGAATGTAAACTGGGAGAAATGCCAGTGAAATCTGCGAATGTGCTATTATTTAAAACAAGACTGAAATTAGATTCCAGCTGCATTTATGGATATGTGCCCTGGCTATTTGCTGTAATAACCCAAAAGCACAGGCACCTTTGAGCGAATTCTTCTTTTTATTCCTCCTTTTTGCTTAAAACCCATCTCATTTGTGTGTAGTTGATTCATATTATTCCTCTGCTTAGCACGTTATGAGCGAATGAAACTGCCTGCAAAGTTGCCAGTTAGCTCCAGCCGAGCCTGGCCGCCCGCCCGTCGGAGCCAGCTGTAATTCCACATTGGCAGCCACCATCAAAGGGGACTCGCCCAGCACCAGCTTTCAGCCCCTGCTGATCCAGCCTGGCTCTCACTGGGCAGATAAAGCAGGAAAACGTTTCATCCCCATACCAGTTTTTGCAGCCTCATCCCTACCTTAATGTTTAGTTTAACAAATCAGGTGTAAGCCACATGAACATCCTAGATCCACTTCTTACCTGTGATAAAACCTTCCTGTCTTTCAGCCTACATCCCATCTGTTTGGAAATGGTTTAACGTAGAGCTTTCTGCTTGTGGAAAAAAAAAAAAAAAAACAGAGGCAACCCCATAATGTTTCTTAAAAACCTTTTATGATGTGCCTACACCTTACTCTAGGATCCAGTCTCATTTTGATTCTTTTCAAAACTGTGGTCAGGAGAAGGAGTAGAAAATCAGTATTGGATAAAAGTGAATTACAGCCTGATCCTGGCGTCTTGTAGCCGTGATAAATAAATGCCAGTCTCTTTTGTGTGGCAGAAAGGGCGTGGTGGTGGCAAATCTGGAGTCACATGTGCCTAGGGAAGTTTGTAGGCAGTAGGGGAAATGGGAATCTGGTAAAATTCTTCAGGCACCTGTGGAGCAGCACTGGATTAGCTTCATTCTGGTCATGGCTCCAAGCATCTGGCAACCTGGAGGAACTGGAGCACTGCTCCAAAGGAGGATCAGATGATGTGTTTGCAAGGTTGTTTCCCTGCCTAGAAAGTGGATAAGCAGCTTTTCATTCACTTTCCTTACTGGGCTGTAACTTTAAGAACTAATGTAACAATAATTAAAACTAGAATTTTCAAAAGATGCTAAGCCAATTAGACTCAAAATACAATGGAAAGTCAAGGTGAGTTAGGCTTCTAATTCCCTTAGGGTCTAATTTCCAACAAAGTCTAAGAGATTATGTTAAGCCTATTAATGCAATATGAAATTATGAATGTTTTATAAAAAGTTATCTTGTGGAGCTATCAGTTTATTTCAACTCAGCAGTGCTGATTCTTTTAAATAAGGGGGGAAGATGAGCAAAAGAAGGGAACAGAAATTTTCTGTCTATCAGACCTATCTGTTTGGCAATAGAGAGGAGGTTTAGTCATCTTCCTTTGGAAGACCGAGGTCTTGTGTGGAAGAAGTTTATTACATCTGTAATGGCTCAAAGTAATTGTAGTTTTTCAGTCCTGGTTTGCTCTGGGGCTTGAGAGCATCTCAGCCTGCATTATATGGCCCCAGTATCTCTTTGTTATACAGTATTCTGTGTTTCTAAAATGCATGGGGTTTTTTTATTTAAATACAGGACTCTGAAATCATCCCTCCATATTTTATCATAGCATGGAGAGCTGCATTTGAGCGTAATCACTTCTTATGTCAAAGCTTCAATTACATGATTTACTCTTCTAAAATTAAACATACAAATACCAACAATAATAAAAAGTGTTCTGCTTAATTCTAAAATTACTTCAGCTACCAAACAGATTAGTGTCTTCTTTCTTCAAATTTGGGAAATATTTTGCATGGAGCAGCTAGGGGTGAAGAATGTCATCTGTAATTTCTTCCTAAATTGTCTGTCGTGTCCATGCGTATTTAAGCATCCTATGACTTTAGTCTTAAAATGATGCATAGTTGTGCATTAATTAGAGGTATTAATGCATTTATTCCAGCACATGGATGCAGACATGGGCTGCATATGAGATGCAGCAAGTCTTGCATTGTTGCAGCTCTGAGTGTAGACTCAGCATCCATTTTGCAGGCGCTGCCGAGTTGAATTCCTGTTGGACAGGGAAGCACAGAGTGGAGCACAGGGTGTGATCTGCACTGCAGCATCCCTGCCGGCTCCTCATCACTCAGGCAGCCTGTCTGTGCAACGTGGGTGCATATGAGAAGGTGAACTTGCTTTCCAAAATCTCCTTTAGAGCTCTCCCTCAAAAAAGAGTGTTGGGGATTTGGGGGAAGCTGGTGATGCTTCCCAAAGATCCTGTGGCTGGAAATGAATTTGGTGCGGTTCTGCAGACATCAGGGAGCCTGCTGCAGGTGCAGAGCCTGAGTACCTGGAAGGGCTCTGTGCTAGCTCTTCACCTGGGTGAAATTGCAGGATTAAAGGCTTTTGCTTATATTTCCCTGTGATGAGAAAAGTAAAGATGAGAATTTAATGAATCTGGGTATAGATTATATGAGAGGTGTAGACACCACAATCATTACCCTGAGTTGACTGTCAAAACGGCTTCATCAAGTGCTTACAACTATTTTCCATTTTTGTCTTTTACTTTTTAACTTTGTAGACATTCAGATTTTGCAGTTATTTATTCCAGTGTATGCAAAACTCTAGCGCTGAGTGGATTTGTGCTGCTGAAATTAAATAGGGAAGCAAAACAACTGTGGGTAATTAGGCACATTTCATGTATCTGTGTACGCATCTTAAAACAACAGAAACTGTCTATATTTGCACTGGAGCCTCGGATTTGATGGCTTTCAGTAAATCTAATTATAGGCTACAGGAATTTGCAAAAGTCCCTGAATGTTTATGTAGAGTTTACTATTTTTCCCCACAGTACTTTGATGGATTTTGCAATTAATCTTCAGATTCATTTGACTGGAATTTAGAATTCTTGGGTTGCATCTGTTGCTGGTTGGTTGGTGTGGGTTTACCCTACACCAGTTAGTGTGGGGCGTTCTTTGCATACTGTTGTACATATGGCTTTTCTTACATACCAATAACATTGCTCATATAAGTTTAAAATGAGAATGGAATCAAAGAAATGGAGCTTTCTTAAGTCCCAGAAGATTTTAAGTACTGCAGGCGTTGTTGAGGTGCTGAAGATAACAAGAAAACAAAAAAATCCAATTAAAATAACATTTCTTTTCAGCCTCCTCTCTTACCTGTTTTCTGTGAAATACACAATCTTGTTAATTTTCTACTACATCATCAGGACTTATAAAATTTAAGTCACTTCAGTTCTGGCATGTCCTTTAGTACAGAGGAAGTTTTTTCTGGAAAAAGTGTTGTCTTTGTATTTGCTCTCACCAATCACTTTATTAGTCACTGCTGGCTGGTGTTGCTGACCCCGGGCTCTAGGGCTACTTCTGGAAGGAGGAATTGCAGAAGAATAAAATACGCTCTGAGGCAAATAAGCCTGGAAATTCCTCTGGCTTCTGCTGGTCTGGAAATGCAGGACACAGGCTGATGGGGGAGCTGGACCTGTCTCTGTCCTGGTTTGCTATGCTCAGTTCTTCCCAAGCTGCAGCACGTTCCGTGCTCTGGTGCGGCTGCCGGGAGCCAGAGGGATCTGTGCTTCAGCTGGGCATCCTCAAGCCCCAAGGACACCTCTCCCATCCCAGCTCTGCCTCTCACACATGTGCATTTTCTTGTTTCACGTGTTTCTGGATCTGGCGGCGTCTCTTTACTGATTTTTTACAAGGGCCTGTCCCGTTGGCTCCTGGCAGATGAAGTTTTTCCCCGCTCCTTTACCTGACTCCAGCTGCATCCCCGGCCCCCGGGGTCACTGCGTGCTCTGATGGCAAATTTCTGAGCATCACAGAACTTCAGACCACAGCTTCCTGACAGGCTGGCACAGTGAGGCACCGGGGCTGTTCCAGGGACTGCTTTTGCTCCTGGCACTGGTAACTCCTGGAATGACCTCCTGCATTTGAACACGGTGTAGAAAGGCACTTGTGAGTGTCTATAAACCTCGGCAGCACACGACAGACTGCACTTAGCAGGAACAGCAGGCACTGAGTGGCCTTTGAGACACTGCAAAGGGATACTCTGACACCTTATCCATCAGCTGGGGGAAGTCACTTGGGAGATGCTTTTGTATCACTGCAGGGGGGTACGAGGAGCTGCAGAATAAAAAGGGGGTTTAATCAGACTTACTTGGTGATATCCTCTCACCTCACCCTCCTGATTGTATCTGCGCAGTGAGGAGCTAGTTAATTTTAATGACAAAAACGGAGAATCTCCTTATTGAAATTTAAATTAGGTTAATGACTAGTGATATGGCTAAAGGGTATAATTTACAAAATACAAATCCCTAATGCAAAAGTATGTGTTCAGTATCACACATGGAAATCCCTTAATTTTGATTTGACTGGTGTAAAGGCAAAAATCAAACAGAAAAATCTTGTTAGCATTTCCAAGACTGAAAAGCAGCCCACTTGAGCTTGTGTTTCCCTCTTCCAAAGGGGAGTCTGCCTCTGAGCAAGCCGAGCTCCTGCCAGAACGCTTCCCCTCTCCTTTTCTCCCCAGGATAATACCTGGATTGTGAGAAGGGATCAACCTCCATTTCCAAAGCGCCTGGGGTCAGCAGCTCAGTTGTAGCCTTCTCATAGCTGAAACCAGATTTTTAAGGATGGAAGCGCCTTTGAATCACCTGATGAAATTACCAGGTTTACTGCAAGATTTGAGTCACTGGGGGATGACCATCTGTCTGTGTGTGTTGTAATGGGAGTGGAGCATCTCTGATACCATACCCTTAAGTTTTTTTAACCCATGTTTCAGCAGGAGCTGCTGAGATGCTGGTCTCTCTTGGCAGTCTGGCCTGGTGTGTTTGCACTGGGCTTTTACAGCATTGCTTGGTACCAGGACGTACTCAGAAAATGTGATATATTCTTGTTATGCTGGCAGTAGCCAGCTTAAATCAGTGAAGGGTAGTTGTACTCTGCCAAACTCATCTTAATGCAATTGGCACGCCCCAAAATTTTAGGGATGAGTGGAGCAGTGAAGGAATGTTGAATCACTGGCCTCAGCACCCTTTTCTCTTCTACTTGCAGTCACCCACTGTACCCCAAATGTGTTTTCCTATCTCTCCTCACCTCCCAGCTGTCTGTACATTCCAAGTTACACTTCTGTCAAGTAGACAGGAATGAAATGAAGGATGTGGAGGCGAGGGAAAGAAGCTGGAGGACTCAGGGCTGTATGTGGGAATACAGCGAGTAGGGGTTTGTCTGACTGACGGAGTAACAGCACGAAGGCACACGAGACTTTACACACAATGTTTTTCTGAAGTGTGTGGATTTCTCTTCCCTTGGCACTTGAAACAACACCGAACTGAGAGCTGTGTCTGTGCTGTCCTGGTCAGCTGGTGTGTGGGGCTGCTCAAACTGGCAGCAGCACATTGCTCAGACAGGTACTAATGGGCACCACGGTGCTGAAAGGAACATCAGTTTCCCATTAGAACTGAATGTTTCCTGTGTCTCTACAAGCTGTGGTGTGCATGAAATAAAAACCTCTGACGTTTATGAGGTTCTTTACGACATGGGAGCAACCATTTACTTTTAGTGTCTTAATTTCATATGGGCATTTTACTTGCCTGGTGCATTCGGTGACATCCATGAAGAACAGGAATGACATTAAAGCACCACACTGAATTGCTGGTAATTTGTAGAACAGAACTCATTCTTTTCTTATCATTTCCCATTTTGTGAACATGACTTTGTGAATTGATTTGACTTCAGAGTGCACTTAGGAGATAGCAATGCATGCAGGCTCTTCCAGGTCATCTCAGAGTAGAGCTATGCTGCTTTCTATCCAATAGGAGTCTGGAAAAAACATTTTGAAATAAATTAATTAGGAGATGCTGCAGCTTAAATGAGTACAACAGCAAAAGTAAAGGCAGGTGCTCTCCAACCTTCAGCAGATAACTGCTGTATAAATAAATGGCATCAGAGGAGGGAAAATTGGAGGTATTTCAGAAATAGAAATGGAAATGGGTCAGTTGAAGAAAAGGTTTGAAAGGTGAAACACCAAGTCCTTGGACTGAGAGCAAAGACGAACTCACCCATGCCCCTAAGAAAGTTACAAGATTAATAAGAAAGAGTTGATGTTATAGGATGGTCTAGTCACACTTTTAATCTGAACCATCTGTACTAGGTAAATCTACAAGTGTTTTAAAGACAGTAGGTGAGTCAGTATTGCAGTAGCTCAAATCAGAAAGTACAAATAAAGAAAATACCTGGAAAGTACAGGGTGTTTTGTTAAATGAGTTACACCACACAATTTTGTTGGGAGTGGAGACTTCTCGTTTGAAAAATGCTTTCAGTTGCTGCTGTCTCTTCCCCACTCACCTGTCCTGGTTTCAAGTCACATATGAGTAGAGAGAAGGGTTTTGCAGGTATTAAAACGTGTAACAGATAAGAGAATAAGGACTGTGTATCTGTATATTTGCAGCTACAGGTGCCTACACTAGGATTACAAGGTGAGAACAGGATCTATTTTGTATTTAATCTTCTCTAGGTGTCAGGCTGTTCAGGGCACATCCTGGATCTTTGCATTGTACCTTGGGGTCTGCTACCAACATCTAACAAAGTAAGGATAAACCATTAAATAATAAACAAAACATAGCATTTGTTGACCCACTGCTCAGGTCTGTTTTGGAGCTCTGCGTACAAAATGCTGTTGTGAAAAGTACCAGGTTTCCCTCGCAGCTGGGAGGCTGAAAGCTGGCTGCCTTTTTATCTGTGGGAGTAATGTAAGACAAGTCCATGAGTGGAGGGGCACTAGGAATGGCAGTGGCAGCAGTGCAGACCCTGCTTGGCTCTGAGGCAACGGCGTTCCGGCTCTCAGCACTCCATGGAATCGGCAGCTGCCCACTGAACGTTTTTTGCTTTCACTTAATATGAAATGAAACCCACTGATAGGAGAGCACAGGCCTCAGAGAGAGGAGCTGAATGGCACATGGAGGATATTTCACACCAGTGCCTGCTCTGGGAGACACGGGAATGAACTTGGTGGGGAGCAGCTTCTCCGAGCGTATCTGGTCCTGCAAACATCTGTGTAATGTGGGCTCCACTCTCCTGGCTGGGTTTCCTCTTTCTCACCCAGGCTCCAGCCTGGGGACAGCTTGTGCAGTGCTGTTTAACCTGCTCTTCACTCTGTGTGCAGATGACCCTTTTGCAGCAATAATGACAATCTCTCCCCGTGCCGTGGGAGTGCTGTGAAAACGAGCGAGGACAGCCTGCAAGACCAGCCTGAGTAGTCACTTCCCATTTTTATGGGGGCTCAGGGACAGAAGTTCTGCACCCTCAGTGTGTTTAAATGCCTCCAGGGGCTGTTACACAAAATCAGGTGAAATCCAGTCCTGGCTGCTGATCATTTTTCCTGCTTTCCCACTAAGGCACTCATCTGTATTGGCTGCTCCTCATTGGATGCTCAGGGCATCCATTCCCAGGCTGCTGCAGTGCTGCACCCCTGCTGCCAGAGAGCCCAGGCAGGCAGCACTGCATGTGCAGGACAAAGCTCTGCTCACCACTAAATTTGGATTAGAAAGACCTGGGAAGCGTGAGCCTGTCCTCGAGCCGTGTAACACTGAGGGGTACAATTCTGCTGCCATCACTTGTGAGTGAGCTGTGAGACTCCATCATGCACCAGCACTCGTTAGCAGGGCTGAGAGCTGGGTAAAATTGATGTTTTAGCTAAGTATGTTCCAACGGACTTCAAAATCTTAAGAATTAATCAGTGAGTTGTCAGAGTGCTTCAGAGTTATTACTTTTTAATAGCATTTTTTATTACTTGCTAATTATAAGGTGAAAAAGGTGTGAGGCACAGCTAGTATTATAGTTCCTTAAGTAAATTGGAGCAGAAGGTCACAATAAATTGAAAAGTTATTAAGTATGTACTTTGCTGAAGACATAATGCTTATCATTATAAAACACAGGAATACAGACACACAGGGTTTTTTTAATGTCCACAGATGGCACGAGCTAATTATTCTCATTTGTATAGCACCTTACACCTCTGTAGATTTTTTTCAGAATGTTGAAAAACAGATGATCACGTCTGTTTTTGTAGCTGTGTGAGAGTTTTTCATTAACAAGATCAGGCAGGACCATCTGTGTGTTCTAGTAAAAAGTTTACCACCGACAGTGAATTCAAAACTTTCAAACAATGGATGAATTCATAATTTGTCATATGTAGATGCAGAGCCTTGGCTAACAGCCCGTGCAGCTTAGGCACAGGTTCCTGAATGCGTTTCTCAGGGAAAAAATGCCAGTCGTGTTCTGCTTTGCATTATTGACCAAAGGAGGTTTTTAGCTTTGTGCCTTTTATGTCAGTGCAGGCACTTGCCTGCTCCACCCACAGGCACCTCATTCAGCGTTGTCACTGGAGAGGAGTGACCCAAAGGATGCTGGTGGAGCATCTTTCCCTCCTCTCTGTACACAGAAATGTGGGAAGTAGCCAGGGAATCTCAGGGAAGGTGCAAAGGCAGGTTTTAGATGGATTGTGTGGTATCTCCTCTCCCACAGAGCCCGGCAGGACAGGCAGGTCCACGCCCACCCTGCGCTGCCCAGGGTAACTTCATCCTCAAGGTAACTCTGATGGGACACATCGATGTTGGATGCAGCCGGTGATGGAATACAGCAGAGGATGGAATTGTTATCTGTGACTCTGACTGTTGCAGTTTCACACTTCCCATGCAATTTCATTCTGCCCCAGCCTTCTTACAGTGCCTGGCTGCCTCTCCCAGCTCCCTTCCCTTGGGCTCAGTGCTTGCAGGCAGCCTTATAACTGCATGCAGGGCCTTGTGCAATACAGATCCCAGCTGCTCTCCATTCTGCGCCCCCCAAAATGTGGCAAATGCCCCAAAAACAAGGCACTAGTGAGGCAAACCCCTTGCATCCCTGGTCCAGAGTTGCTCTGCAAAAATGATGGTTCTGTGGGGCACAGCCAGGCTAAGGAGATGGAGCTCAACAGAGGAGGTTGTTTGGAAAGGACAAAAAACGCTGAAAACAGATGGGGGCAGAGATGTCTGGGTATTTTAATTTTATTTTGTCACTTGTAATTTCTGTTGGACACAGCCTGGAGTGTTGAATTGACAAGTACTCAGGAAATCAGTGATTTCTCACCCTGAGCACTATCAACTTTTCCAGTTTAATCTCTGGCTCGTGTGCCTCCCATGTGAAGTTGTCAGCACTCGCTCGGAGGTTGTGTGGCTCGTTAGCTATGGATGGATATCGCTCGTTAAAGGTAGAAATGCGTCTTGTCTTTCCAAGGGAAACATTAACAATTCCACTCTGCAAATTAAGGGGTTCATTTAAGTCTCTTCCAACATTCCCATGAAAAATTGTGGCTCGTACACGTGTCCTCAGCCTCACTGTTTTCACTGGAGTACACCAATCAGAGAGGGCTTCATGTGGTTCTTTTAATGAGACATTGCCTTTGTGTCTGACATAATTCATGTACTTGGGAGCCTGCTCAGGTGGGATTTTCAAAAAGTCAGTGCATGGGCTAATTTCAGGTTTAGTTTTACTGAGAAACTTAAAACCTACCCCAGGCTTAGGTGGGGAGCTGCTGACATCCCCACAGCCAGTGTGAGGACAAGCAGCTGATGTTGCTTGCAGTGTTTTGCAGTTTATCAGCTGGAGTTTCTTGGATGAACCATTAAATTTTTCTCCTCCTCAGGTTCCCAGTTTTGCAGAGAAGGAATGGTGATGCTTTTGTATCACAGAATACCTTTTCTGAGTTGTAATTAATGACTGACATGTTTGGCTGTTGAGGGAGGAAATCTCCCTTGAATTATTGCGTTGTGAGATTATTGTTTTTAGAATGGCATGTGAAGAATTTCTTCAAATGTATTTCATCTTCTCTTGGTATCCTTCATCTTCCTTGTTCATATGTCCAAAATGTAATTATAAAACGTTCCCTTAGGAAATAAAAATTTTAAGTGGACTCTTTCAAGCCATACTTGAAATTTGGGGAGGAGGGGTAGGGGCTGCAATTGTTGCTTCTTTTATTTCCTGATTTGTGCTGCAGTGGTATTGAGCAGCTGCAGTTATAGACACCGGAGAAGTAGGAGCTGTACAAAATAAACATTTTAAATATAGGTAGATCGTAATACATTTTGCTACTCCAGCACCCAACCCCCAAACAATGATGAAATGATTCATTTCTTGACTGGCACATGATTTCATTTTAAAAAATAAAACCTCTAAAAATAATAACCAAAACATTTAGGTGCATTATTCTCCAATCATGAAGGATGCAAGAGTTCGTTTTCAGATTCTGCCATATTTGAAAAAAAACAACCAACAAAAGTTCAGGATATAATAATGCTTCCTACAACTTGGGATTTTTAGATCCAGATACGAAACATGCTTTGCTACACGTTTTTGTCTTGCCCTGTGTCTGCATTTTTAATGATAGGTGTGCTTTCAGCTAGCGCTCAGCTTCCTGCTTTCTCATTAAAAGCAAACACCAAGGACAGACCAAGGGTTATGGTGAGAAGATGTGTCATGGGAAGAAAAGAAACTGAGAAACCCATCCCACTTTGACACTTCTCTCTTACAGCCTGAAAGGTGTTTTTAGCCAAACTATCATTCCTGTGAGTTGTCCAAAGGCATAATTGAGAATTATTTTGCGGACTGTGGTCTTTGGTATTTTAAATTAATGAAATAAAAGCTGTTTATCTGTGCCTTTACCCTCACTGGACAAAAGACCTCTGGTTATTTCTAACCAAGGTTCCCAGCCTCATAGTTGTGCTGTAGATGATCAATGGCTCAGTAACGAGCGAGCTCTGTGCCTCCACGAGAGCCGAGAACATTGCCATGGGTGGGATCGCTTTAACTCAGTGCTGTGGGATGATAAACTACCTTTTAATAGAACATTAACATTAATCTAAACAAGATTAGTGGAGCAAAGCATGGCACGAATAAGCTTGCTCAATTAAAACAGATGGTCTTCCATGCTGAATCCCATTATGTTCCTGAAGCCTCCCTTGCATTCCCACACACTCGGGCGTGAGCTCCCTCCTTCCAGTGGCAGGGAGTGTGGCACATGCAAATGTGCTCAGCTTTGTGCCACAGCACTCGTTCTATCATCTTTTACTCTGAGAGCTCTTCAGGATTTCATATTTATCAAATTATTTCGGAATGATTAACACGAGGTCTTTGCATTTTCTTTCTAATTACACGTCTGCCATTAATCTTCACTATTTCTTTTGCCCCAAGCTTTTTAGGGAAGGTGGAGAGTGATAGGATTCAGCAATTAGGATCGGCTGTAAGCGTGATTAAGGCTGTCTAAAACCAGGGGAGAAGAAAAAAGTCTGAGACTGCAGCAACACTAATGTGTAGTGTTAGCCAAAATTAATGATCAAACATTGCATCTTTGCATCTTAATATTGTCTCAAGCAAAATGACTTTACATTTGGAAGTAACACACATTCACAATCTAATCACCGGTTTTTCCCCCAGACAAGCTTTTACTGTTCATTACTAGAAGAAACAGAGTTCTGTTGCTTCAATAATTATTTTTTTTTCCAGGGCAGAAGCACAGCAAAGTAGTCACATGTATTAGGAGGCCTTAAGCTTTTCAAATTTTTTTAAAATCCGTTTCTTTAAAGAAACCTCTTAAGGAGTTATTCATCTCTAGAGCAAACCTTTCAGTTCAAACCAGCTAAATTAAAAGGTGGCATAAACAGGCATGATTTGACCTTGTGTACCCACACCCTGCCTTGCTGCTAAGACAGAAGAGAGTGTTTTAGTAATCTAGCTAGAACTAAGAAGAATAAATCACTAAATGCTGGGTAGTTTCAGTGTTAAGGCTTGGAGTAAGCAGGATGTAACAATAGAGTTACTTTTTCTATTTGCCCAATGGTCTGGGTGAACTGTTCATGCTTTCTGTTTTAAAGGTCAGAAATACCATTAAAACTGTATGAATTACAGACTGAATAATATTTTTTTGTTTCTTACTTCAACTTTTCCCAAGTTTTCTGTTAAAAAAGGTAGTAGATGGTTAATTTTAGCAGACATTTGGGGTGTTAGAAGCCTTAGTTTCGATTAATTCCGGTACAGCACCAGTTCATAGACATGAAATTGCTGCTTGATGTACCATTTATTGCCACTGCCCACATGGAACAAGAGGGAAATTTAGGACAATTTCATGTTTCCAGGACAATTTCAGGAAAGCTGTGCCAGTCTCCAATATATAATCTGTTATTAGGTCAATTCACTGGTAATATTGTAGACATTAAGGGCAAAAAAAGAAGAAAAATTTACCTTGTAGGCTGAGTCAATAATATGAGCCATCCCTATAAATGCGTATTTTAATTGGTTTATTGGAGTCTATTCATGCAAGTAAATTTTGTAGAATATCCTGCTTTTTGTATAAAGAGAATCTTTTTTTGTTCTTTGGATGGTTGCTGGTTGTTTTTTTTCTTCCTTATCACATTGTAGAAAAGTAATGTAATTACTGAACAACTTGAATTAATTGGAAAAAACTGAGATAAACAAGTGCCCATTCTCCCTCATCTTTGCATATTAGCTTAAATTGAGACCTGATCCAGGATGAATAATTAAATAGTAAAAATTAAAACTTGTGGTCATAGCACTGCAGTGCAAATGAGCGCATACTTGTTCTGTGCAAAGATTTATTTTAGTATTTAGAATAAACCTGAGGGTGTCATTTCATCACGCTCCTAACCAAGTGTTTACACTGAGCTAGACATCACTGACAGCGGTAGCTGACGGTCCTTACTGAGGCCTGCTCTGGAAGAAACTGCAAATGTGTGACTGCAAAGTGTTGAAAAGCTGCTCCCTGTGTTGGGAACAGGGCACAAGAGCCAGTGCAGTGTCCTCCTGGGGTCAGTGCCAGCTGTGCCCGTCACATCTGCACAGCGATTTTCAAGATCACCTCATTCTAATCCCACTGCCCTGAGCAGCCACCTCCCAGACCAGCTTGCTCAAAAAACCCCATCCCACCCAGCCTTGGTATCTGTGTAGTTCATGAAAGACCTGGGGATCGAAGTTTGGTAGGACTTCCGCTGATACCATTCATCACATTTGTTTAACCTTTACAAGATACCAGCCAGTCGATGTTTCTTTCTCAACCCATCAATCAATAAATAAAAAAATAAAATTACAGCCCTCATAACTGACTTTTATGTCTTCAAATGGCCTGACTTTTTGTTTTCAGCTGAAAGCTCTCACAGTTGAGCTGGTGTGAAAGGGGACCAGACGGCCCGATGACGGGCGGTTCTGAGATCGCTTCCATGGAATATGGTATTTTTTTAATCATGTTTCCTCCAGCAGTCACCTCAGAATGATGAGTAGTGGATGTCAACGTGGATTTGGAAGAAGAGAGGGTATCTGTTTACATGCAGAACTTTTTAATTAAACAACAGATACAGAGCCAAGATAATTTTTGTGTTCCTATTGCTCTACCTGGAGGGTTTGTTGGTCTGCAGATGGTTCAGCACACGAGTCGTGCTCTGTGCTGACACTGGGGGAGGGAAAATGCAGCTATTGGCCCTTTCTGCCTTTCTAGTTTCAGCAGCTCAGACATCTGGGGCAATTTCTGTTTTTCATCACATTCCCAAAACTCCTGTGCCATGAGTAGGACAGGATTCTGCCTAAACGCTTGGACCTGAGCTGCCCAGTGCGTGTGTTAGGCTGGCAGAGATGAGATCTGCTGGTCCTCGTGGAGGGTCTGGGTAGGACCAGTGAACATTTTCAGAAGACTCAGTCATTCAATAGAAACATTAGGACATTTCCAGAAATAGTTTCCAGCCTTTTTGTAAGACGGGGAGAAAGGTTGGTTGGGTTTGTCACATCCTTTTTTTACAGAATTAGTTTTGATGGATGACGTGGAGGCAGAGAAATCTGAATTTTGCAAGTGGTATTTGTTTATTGCACTGTGTGTTCTGTTGTGGGGGTAGTTGTTCAACCGTAGAAATTAAAAAGTCATTTCTGAATCAGCTTGTTCCCAGAAAGATCAAGAGTTTTATCACAAAAAATCCCCAAAACAAACCAGCAAAACAACAGAAAATTTAGCCAAAAAAAGTCTCAGTAGGAAGGCTTCCAACAATTGGATTCCTGACTGTGTTACTCTTCCCCAGGGCAGAAACACTGTTTTATTCTTCAGGTGCAGTCTGGATCTGTCCCATCTGCTGAGGAAGTGCCACCCCATGGAGGTGCTTTAAAATGAGGACACCTGACCACTGGAACTGGCTCAACACCCCTAAAGAGGCCCTGGGGGCAGTCAGAGTGGTGCAGTAATGAGGGATTTTTACCTGCCACCACACTGCATTAAGAGCAGCAGTTAGTTATGTACTCGTATTTTCTTTAGGATTTTATTGTTATAAAAAGAAACTTCATCTCATACTGTTCATGAAATCAGGTGCAGGCTTGCCTGCTAATCAGTGGTTTCAGTGGTGCTTTTACTTCATCTAAAAATTCATTATAGAGATTTCCTTAATAAAGGCCATATGCATATTTTAAGTATGTTTTTGTACTATTTTTAGAAAGAGCTTTCAGTTTGTAGTTAATAGTGTAGAAAAATATCTAGATGGATAAAACAAATACAAATATAATAGTTACAAGATCTACTCATAATTAAAACCCAAGGGGAGTGAAGACAAGCAATAAATCAGAGTTTGTACGAACCAGATGTTGTCTATTTTGGGCAGTGGTGGAACTCCACGTGGCTCTCAGAGGTGAGGCTGAGACTTTGTGGACAGTAAAATATGCTTTTCTAGCAGCAGCTGTTTGCCTTTGTGTCTTGTGCCAGAACTCAGACACTTCTGTCATTTGCTGCTCTCCAGCCTAGAGGTGGGCTTGGTTCAGCTGTCTGCAGTTGGATGGTTTATGGAGCTTGGGTGTTTTAGAAGGTTTTACAGGGAGAAAGAAAGAGGGAATCTGTGCAGGTGGTGGAATGCTGCTGTAGAATCACATCCTGCGTCAAAGGAGCATGTGTTGTAAGCATTTTGCAAAACCAAATATGTTTTAAAAGCGAAGTGAAAAAAAAAAATCTGATATATCCAGGCTGATGCTATCTGCTCTCAGGAGCAATTTGATCCTAACCCTCTTTATATCCGTCTCTTCCGCTGCTGAAGTTCCCTACCTTAAAATGAATTTGTTCTGAGACTGCTCACTGGGGGAATCTAAACCAGTCTTTGCTATCAGTGACACGTGTTTAATGACATTTTACTGCTTGTCTTACCCAGCACATCTGAGGAATCCTACTGCTAATTGTTGTATTACTACTACTACTACTACTACTACTATTATTATTATTATTGTTGTTGTTGTTGTTGTTGTTGTTATTACTATTAGGATTATTAGTAGTATTATTATTATTACTATTATTTTAGCTGCCCCTTCAGTCCTGGGGGGAGAAGTGTCACTGGCACTGCCAGGGCTGGAGCTGGGCTTGTACTGGGTGCCTGGGAGACTCATCCCTCCCACATCAGCTCCCAACTCACCATTCATTCCCTTTCAAAATACGGAACGCAGGACAAGGTGGGCTCTGCCCGACCGCGGGCTCCGCTCGCGGGATGCTGCCCATAGGTGGCAAAATGCAGATTTTCTTGCGGCAAGACAATATTTTCCTTTTGGATTGTGGGTTTTGTGTGCTTTTGGAAAGCATTTGGCAGCCACAGCAAGTATGTTTACAAAAAGAGCAGAACTGGTAAAGTTCAGGTTCGTGTTTGGATTCAGCCCCAGCAAACTGAAGCTGAAGCTGTGCCAGACGTTTGAAGCTGCCAGACGACAGTTCATCTCAAACAGAAAGCTGAAGAGGGGGAAAGAAATTTGTCAAATGTATTCCATGTGGAATTTCAGGCAATTTAATTTGATTCACTACACTCTGAAATGTCTTGGACTTCCCTATTGTTTCTTTACTTTAACACTAAATTTTATACCTTCTGGGATCTTCAGTGCTTTGTGCTGCATTTGTCACGTTCTCTGGTTTACTGGCTGCAGTCTCTCTTGGTTTTAATTGAAGGGACTGAGCCCTGCAAAAATTTGAGGTTGCTAGTTTAATCCTGAGGTTGTTCTTCAGGTGAGGGGACAGCCTTTCTTTTGGACACCACTGTAGTAAGAAGGGGCAGAAGGGATGAATGTAAAAGAGGAAAGTCACAGTAAACCTCATCCCTGTGACTCTATCAGTGGCAGGAGCAGCAGCCAAGCTCTGCAGCTGTGGTGATGCTGTGGTCAGGACATGTTCCAGGGCGGCTGCAGGGGCCGGGAGGTTCTGTTTGGGTCGGTGATGACCACCACCAGACTGCCTGGATCTATGTTTTATTGTGGTTTTGCTTTTCCAGTTAATTTCCTGCTCTGTGGGTGAATTTCCTGTGGAGTCTGTGGATGCTGGAGCCCAGCCCCAGGGCAGGATCCTCTGGCTCTCGGCAGCCCAGCAGCTCTGACACTGGCCAGAGTTTGTTACCCCCACAAGTGCAGTTTGGGCATCAGGGCCACTTGTTCTCCTCCTGCTCCTTCTGACCAAGTGCCAGAAACAGAACCCAGAGCCTCCATCTGTAAATAAAACTTGCTGAATTTGTCCAAATGTCAAAGCACTTGAGCCCACCAGGTACCAAGCAGTGCTTAACTCTACATAATATTCATTTCTCTTGAAACCTGCAGACTTGTGTAGGTTATAGCTGAAGGTAAAGGACTGCTGCTCCTTTTTGTGCAGGCAGAAGAGCAGAGGTGCACAGCAGCTGCAAGTTAAATATAGCTACCCTGCCTTGACTCTTCCAGGTAACAAAGTCTTCCATTTCTAATATTCTGGTCTGAAACATCTACTCATTTCCTGCATTGGGATCTGACTCCCTGGATCAGCGTGCATTCACACCTGAGCCAGGCTGAGGAAGATGAGAACTCTCAGCCCCAAAGTTGTCAGTGTTTACACACAAGTCAAGTCCGTAAGGAGTTCAGTGTCTTTACTGGTGTGCCTGATTTTTTTTTTTCCCCTGACATGTGCAGTCTCTGTTTCTAGGTGTTGAGAGTTTGTTTGTTTGAAGAGTGTGAGGAGAGAGAAGCCCGAGGCTGTCTGACACAGCTGCAGTTGGAGCATCTCTTTCAACTTCTTTTCCTAGGCTGCAAATGGCCTCGGTTCACTTTTTTTTTCCCTCACTAAAAATCTTCCTACAGCTCCCCATGTCTTCCAAATACACTTCTGGCAAGTTGAAAAGAGATCTGTGACAGAGAGGAAAACCCCCCAAGGCCAGCAGGTTGCTGTCAGTGGGGCAGGCAGGAGCTGTGTCCTTGCCCCTTCCCAGCACTGCTCCCAGTGTCGGGGTGTTCCTGATACCAGCAGGGCTGAGCTCTCTGCTCTGCCCAGGAGGGCTCCATGCCTCACATGGGGTTTGTCTCCAATGCAGTCCCAGCCTCCCAAAAATCCCTCCAGGGATGCTGCTGCCCACAGGTGTGATGGGAGAGCAGCTGATACAACCTAGAGATTGCCCTGCCATTACACAGGCTCCACCTTTTATAATTATCACACCAAGCTTCCATAAAACCTGCAGTTCTTCCTCAAGAAATGCATAGTGGTGTTTAAAGTCTTTTCCCACATAGGCAGTTTGACAAACATGAGTGTTGTGGAGATCATTAGTGCTAAGAGTAAAACCTCCAAATAAAGCGCCCTGGGATTTATGTACTCTGTGCTGGTAATAATAATTAGAACATATCCTACTGCAGGTAACTCCCACAACTTGCACTTTGCTCTGAAGCTGGGAAACTCATTGATTAATCCATGGGGTCAATCAGTCCATCTTGTTTGGAGAGTAAATCTCTGGTGTGCACCAGGACCAAGAGTGAAACAGGTTTATTTACTGCTGCTTAATCAGAGAACCCAAACTCTCCTGTAGAGTGGTGAGAGGTTTGTTTCTACTTAGCCTTTAATTGCAAAATGATCTCATTAGTGCCATAGTGAATCTCAGTACTATCCTACAGACACGTGGAATTTAAAGAGCAAAGAACAAAAAATGGTTGCCTGTAAAAACTCAGCATCTGCCACAAAGTGTGGTGCAGTTGGTATTTGCAGGATTACCCAAAGCAGGCTTCTCTTTATTAGCCTTTTAATCTGAAGCTGGAACATCAGCTGCGCATCCCAGTGGCTTTCTGTCTACATTGCTGTTAAAAACAGAGGGGGACTGTCATCCTGAAACTGCTCGGAAAGTTTATCCAAAGATAAAGATGCTGAGAACAACATGGAAACCAAGAGCAGAGTTGCTGTGGCATTTACCAAAGAAAAGGGCAATCCTCTGAGTTATCCCAGCAGAGAACTTCAGACCTTGTAAGTGTCCTTTTTGCCTCTGTCATCAATCCCTGGCTCATGTATTAATCAGCCACTCCTGAGATGCCTCAGTAAGGCTGAGGGAGAGTGAGTGGCTCTCACATGGGCAGTGAAATCCCAAATAAAGCAATCCTTGCCAGAGCAGGTGCTGGAAACCCCGAGGTGAGATTGCACACTCACAGTAAAGCCCCGAGCGTGAAAATCTGGAAAGCAGTGAAAAATTTCTTCAACATGAGCACCAATAGATGCAGGTTCATGTTTCTGTGGTGAAGAAAATGCTTCAATGTGAGTCCACATTCTGCAGATCCAATTCAAACTCGCTGCCTTTTGAAATCTGGGTAGTATCTCTGTGCCTTTGAGGCAGGAATCTTCTGATTTGAATGTAAAAAATCAGGGATAAAAAGGCTCCTCTTAAACCAATGCTAAATACCAGGAAGAGAATAGAGGGGAATATTCCCTTTACTAATACTTGTTTCTAATCAGATAAAAATAAGTGACAGTGTAGGAAGAATCCCTCTACTGACTGCTAGAACATGTCGATTTATCAAATTTTTCTGCCGTTGCTCTTTTTTTGAGCTCGCCTCGGAGCTGACAGTGTATGTTTTACAGTGCAGCAAGGTAGATTGATTGATCCTAAATAGGAAAGCCTTTGGGGTCTCGAGCTGATGTTTTAGCTTCAGAAAAAAAAACTGAGTAAAGCATGTTAATGTAGAGAAAGGAGCCTGGCTTAATTGGACCGACTCCTGGCTTGCTGAAAATTAATGGCTGGCTGGCTGTTGCCAGAGTGATTCATCTTTTCTATCATGTTCTATAGTCCTTCTCTCCAGGGGTCTGTACTCCCCTCCAATTCCAAACCAAAAGTGAAATATACTTCCTCATTTTTTTCTTCCTTAAAAACATGTATTTTAGTTGAATTGGCTTCCAGTAAATGAAAAATGGCACGGGTGGGAATATGAAGGAGGCACTCAGTGTCTGGGATTTAGATTTTTGTTTTGTTTGAATGGGATTTAGATTTTTTTTTTAATGTACCCTTAACTCCTCATTGCTACTGGCTGACTGCACACGTGACAGAGTGACTTTTTAAAGGATCCCGATTTGTCTGTTGAAATGTATTGTTCCTTTTCTTTTTCTCTGGCCGTGGAAACAGAAATTCTGTGTAAGCAAGAGCTGATAAAAGTGAATATAAAGCTGGAAAAGGTGTTGAAAGCATTTAGGTAGCTCTGGAAATGAAAAGATGACTTTTCCATGTAGTTCTATCAAGCCCACAGAAGTATTTTATATTTTTAAAATAAATTACTTGTGCACGAAGAAGTCTTGCCATTTTCCCCATAAAACCTGCAGTCCTGGCTTTGTGGAAGCAAAACAGCTGCAGATGAGGTAGTTGGGAATTCACTGGCATGTGCCTAAAACCCGCATGGATAATCTGTGATCAGGGAGGGGGTTGAGCTTTGGAACTTGAAGAGGGCAAATTCAAAATGTGCCTTTAAACATAAAATAGTTCTGTGTCCCTTTTGAAATCTATCTGAGTTTCTGCTGGAGGCAGATTGCTGCTGGTCTGCTGGTTCTGAGGTGTCACCAGTTGAGTGGCACATGGAGTCATTTCTAACGAGCATGTAATAGGTTGGGAATGTCAGGAATGTGGTATTATTGCATATCCTGAATAGGAGGATTCGCTGTAACTGAAGATTACAAGAAGATAAATAAAGAAAGATTTTGTTTAACATAATTACATATGGTAAATTGTTATGGTAATTTACTATTATTTCAGTCAGGCAAATATTAGCAGTCATAGCTCAGAGATCATAAATAATGCACTGGAAAATTGGGTGTAATGTTTCACATTGACCTGAGATTTGGGAAATGGGTCGAATTGCCGCAGATTTCTGTGCCATTAATTGCAAGAAAATAACATTAAGAACATGCTAAATCATGCTAAATGTTTTCAGCAGATGATAGACTGTGGGATAGTTCATTAATTCTCCAAACTCATTCATTATATTTGTTTTTTACTCCAAGAACACTTAATGAATAATCAATGCTTTGTGAAGCTGAGGGTGTGAGCATGCACATTTTTATATACATTCATATACCAACCAACATCCTTCCATTTATTTCCTACAGTTTTTTGTATCAAAGCATTTTTTTAAACTGTATGCTCTTAAACTCAATCGCTGGGGATGTGTTTATTAGTCTTTGAAGCAGCTGTTTGAATTGCTGTTTTTACCTTTTACCAGTAGAGTTTGGTTCTCCCACGGTGCTATAAATATTAAATAAAGACACTAAGAGTTTATTAGTGTGATATCTTTTATGGGGACATGGTGGAAAATGTAACCTATAAAATTAGTAATGAGAGGATGAAAATTACACATTGTCTCCATCAGGTTTTACAGCCATCATTTTTTCCTATTTATGTGTTGTTTTTCTTGTAGAGAAGGAGAAGGGCTCTGAGCATTTAATGAACTGCAGGAAGCAAATCTGGCTGTGTATTGTATGATAGTGTGGGATTTACTGTAAGCAGGAGTGGAATAGAAAGAGGAGTCCAGGCTTAGAGGTAGCATTGTGTGTAAATGTGATGGCTCAAGTCAGTTTTAATTTCCACAAAACACTGAAACACCGTCTCTGAGTTGTTCTAGAGTGGTCAAAATGCCTGTGGTACCTGGACACATCCATCTTTTTAATATAGAGAAACAAGATAGGACAAGATGGGACAAGAGAGAGCAGCCTCAAGTTGCACCAGGGGAGGATTAGGTTGGATATGAGAAAAAATTTCTTCATTGAAAGGGTTGTGAACCAGTAGAACAGGCTGCCCAGGGAAGTGATGGAATCACCATCACTACAAGTGCTCAAATAACATGTAGATGTGGCACTTGGGGACATGGTTTAGGGGTGCACCTGGCAGGGGTAGGTTAATGACTGGACTTAGTGATGTTAGAGGTCTCTTCCAACCTTCCTGACTCTGTAATTCTGTTTAAATCCTCTTGCCTCCCTTTCAGAATTTGCCTTTCGTACACGAGTTATTTCAGTCCCAGAATAATTCCACCATGTATTTACATGTGCTCATGGGACTCCATTTCACACAACAATTGCAATAATTTGTGTGACATCCCTTAAATTTTTCACCCTGCACTAATTTGGAAATGCTCGGTAGTTCGTAGGCAGAAGGATGTGCCTCTGTTTGCTTTTTCAAAGCCCATCTTTCTAATTTTTCTGTCTTCTTCACTTGTATCTGGGTGAAGGAGGCAGTGACCTGGCTGTATGAATTTCAGAACTCACATCCCAGCTTTGCTCCAAGTTTCCAGCGTGGGCATGGGGAATTCACTCAGCTGCAGTTGGTTCCCACTGCTATAAAACAGTTTTCTCACAGAATCGCAGAGGGACTGCGCGAACATAAAGAAGGATGCCTCGAAAATGTGGCCGTGTAAAATTTTATGCTGCGTACTTACTTTGCCAAATAAATGCAGCTTCCCAACAAGGCACAGCACGCTCTGCTTCGCATTAGCGCTTAACGGAGAGATCACTTTGTGAGGCTGTAATGTGCCCGTGCATTTTTGTGGTTAACTGGATGGTTTCACGCCTGTTCTTAGGCAACAGGAGCCTCTCCACACAGGATATGTTTGGGATTTTTTAATTTCTGGTGTGGTGACATGCAGGGAATGCTGGCCAGGACTGAACCCCCTGCAAAAGCCAGAGGAGATGGATGAGTGCAGACATTTGGGAGCGTTGGGCCAGAAGTGCCAGGGCAGGAATACAAGTGATTTGCTCATGATCACACAAGAGGGACATTTCCGTGCATGCTGAGGACTCTGCAGGTTACCCAGACATCAGAAATTCCCAAAGGTTGCAGTTAAGCCATCTTCACCTTAATGATGTCCACAGAAGGAGTGTGAGGGGTGGATTTGGCAGCTTAGATTTACCGCAGTGCACCGGGCATAAGGGAGCTGGTCAAGAGACACAACTTGAAAAGCAGATGGATCCTGCTGGAAACAGTGCTGTGTGTTTGCTGCTTTAAAGTTCACCAGGAAAGAAGCATCTTTTGCAGCAATAATCCTCAAAACCGTGGTGAAAAACAGAGTCCTGAAGGGACCCATATCCTGAACTGTGGGATGATGTCCTGCCAGGGGGTTTATCCTAATAAACGAGTATTATCCCTCCTGCTCTTCCAGCCCTATGCAGCTTGCCAGAGGGGGCACTTTTTAATGGACTAGGAAAAGTTAAAGGAAAATCCAGAAGGATAAGGCTAAAAGCGAATTCTTTGGTTTATACCATTTATAGTCCTATTAAATTCAGTATTTCTCTCAGACATCTGGGGGGCAAGAAGTTCAGTGTATTCCTACATCTTTCAAGATCCTGGACTGATCATTTGACTCTGTCCAGCCAGTTTAACAAGCTAAATAATAAAAGGGAACAATGCAAAACTTGTTGAATTTTTTTTTTCACCCTATGTCTTTTTTGAAGTAAAATACCATTTTTTTTTCTCAGATGCCCAGCAGTTTGCTGCAGACTCCTGCAGCTTCTCTGCCCATCACTCAGTACCTGTTCCAGCTTATCAAATTGTTGTACTTCCTTCTTTCCTAGAGAAGCAATTAAAAATGATGAGGGTAAAGGGTTAAACCTAAAAGCCTGCTAATGAGGGTGCCTTCTTGGTTTTCCTTTCATCAGGCATTAGATGCTGTTTTCAGCATAAGCTTTCGATAAGCATCACTGAACATTTTTCCAGCGTATTTTTTTAAAAGTCGGGGGGTTTTTTACCATCCTGTAAAAATGATAAATGTGTGACTCTGCTGTTTATCCGAAATCCTAATTACTGATGCTGCAGCTTTTGAATGTTAAATTCATGCAGTGTTCTTTAGGCTTCAAAATGGTCAAAGAAAGATTGATTTGTGTCCACAGAGAGTTCTAAGTCTAGTAAACACAGCCAATGTTTGTTTATTTATTTATTGCGTTATTTGAAAGTCAAGAGTTGCATCAACTGCAAATTACGTAAACTTAGAGATTTCTAAAGGAGAAAAAGGGAAAAAAAGCAAAAGTTGTCTGCCATTGAATGAAATTTTAATTTCTGTCTCCACGAGAGCAAAGAGTAGGGGTGAGAAAGAGGTGGAATTTGAAAATATGGACGAGATTTCTGTTCCTTGAGCTATGCTGTTTTTCATAGAACAATAGCTTGATTTTTTTTTTTCCTAAACCTTTACACATGTACTTGGGAACATGTCTCTAAATGAGATTTATAGATCATGTGGATCTCTGTGTGTATACATATATATATACACACACACAAAACAGTGCAGTGTAGTCATGTGACATCCCAAGGGCTCATTTTCAAAGGGCAGCAAAGAGCATCATTTAGGATTTCTAATCACAGAATCATTTAGATTAGAAAACACCTCCAAGACCATTGGGTCTGACTGTTCACCCAGCACTGCCAAGCCCACCACTAAGCCGTGCCCTTCCCTGTGATGGAAGTGGGAGCAGCTCAGCTCTCCTGCATTTCCAGTGTGCTTCCTATGCTGTGTATGAGCAGTGCCGGGAGCCAGAGCAGCTCCTCTGCCTGACAGAGCCGAGCAGGGTCATCCTTGTGTGGCTGAAATCTCCTGCAGAGCCGCCCAGGTGAGCCAGGGCCCGTTGCTGCTGTGCAGAGCGACTGAAAACTGTGGAATCTTTGTGTCCTTGAAGCCTTTCTTGCAGTTCCTAAAGGTACTCTTAGGAGAGGAGCTGCTTGTGCTAATCCCTTGCTGAGCATTCACCTACCTATGCTACCTGAGAGGAGCAATGTGGAGCAGACACTGTGCTTGTTTAAAAAAAAAAAATCAGACGATTTCTCTCAGGATTTTCTCTGTCTCTAGTCAAGTTTGTTTTAAACTAATGGAAGTAATTAGCAATTCACAGAGGGACTTTGTCTACGAGGTAGCCATTTTTAGATAATGGAGCATAAAAGTCGACACGGTGACATATGACACCAGAGCAGCATCTTGGAGCCACGAGTTGGGTCTTAAGCAGATGTTTAAGCACTTTGAATACTGAAACTGCTACATACACGTATAGAAAGGGTTTGGGGTTTTTTTCTCTCAGACTACTGGTACACTGTAGGGCTTTCTTTTAATCTCAATAAAATCAAAGTAAGCTCTGAAATGTTTTTTAATGTGCAGTCATTATCACTCTTTTCTCTCTTCTTTAAATGTCTTTCAGTATATGATCTGTGGGTGCTTGGGGAGCAGGGATGGATCTTGAGTTTTACGTGGCTATTACAGAGCAGAGGGGTGCAGCAATACAGCAGCTGATGTGCCACGTTTCTAACAGTGCCCGTGGTGTTGAGCTGAAAATAAATAACATTTAGAAGTGGAGATGCACTTGATATGTTCACACACATGTATTGTAGCTGTGAATGCAGGGGAGATTTGCAGAAATTCCAGAGAGATGAAGGCGATCTCCCAGCAGGGTGGTCCCTGGGGTCCAGGGTATCTTCCCTCACAGGCCTCTGAGGTTGTCCCGGTTCTTGTAGCTGCCACCAAAACATGTGTGTGCTTACCCTCATCCAGGGCTTTCGGGTTTTTTTATGTACTAGACAACTTTATCCATCTTATTTTTTATAAATCAATGTGTGACATTCGCTGTTCGTGCCCAGCAGTTGCTGCAGCATTTGGTCACACTTCCCACCACACACATAAAAATGTACCAGTGTGGTCTCAATAAATACACACACAGAAAGCCTCTGTAGGTGCACAGTTATGACACAATCACAGCACCCCAGTTATTGAGGGGTGCACTTTGGTGAAGGAGGGGAAGGATTTTCCCTTCCTCTGCCACGATCTGCTCCTTATTCCACTGTACTTTGATGCGGCCAGGGGCTTTGGCAGCCAGATGGATTGAGCCATTTCCTGGCTGCTTTTTTCTTTCACCTGTGCCATGGTTGTTTTTTTCTTTATTTAGATCCAAATCAGTCCTTGATTCAGCTCAGAGCAGCGCTGCAGAGCTGTGGTTGGTACAGGGGGAAAGGGACAGCTGGGGCTTCTGGGAGTGCCCTGCATCCCATCTCCCAGCACAGCCAGTCTAGGTAGGATCCATCCGACCCAGCCCTCCTTCTGCAGGAATTAAGTGCCTGCTAAAGCCCCCCTGAGCTGGCCCAGCAGGTTCTCCTCGTCTCGGGGCAGGCTGGAGCATCTCAGCGTGAGAACCCATCTAACAATCCGAGCTGGAACGCTGTGCATCCATTCTCACTCACTCAAGATGTTTTTACGGGTACAATATGTTTTCCTTCACCACGTGTGTTCCGCCCCGTGGATTACTCGAATGGCAGAAAGAGTTTTGTTTCCTGTGTTATTAGCTGCAGGTTCAATTTCTATCAGATTTGTCAATTCTGTCGTATAATAGGGTTGGTTTTTTTTCTAGTCTAATGTATGTGACATGTTTCGTAATGCCAATAAAAATAGTTTTCAAACTAGACTGTGAAAGACTTTGACCAAAAAGGAGGCAAAAATAAAAATATCAGTGACTGGGGAGCTTTGATCTGACAAAGCAGGCTTTCAAATGACGCGTTCTGGTTTATGAAGCACAGTTTTACAGTTCCTTTTTGCACTAGCTGTAACATGTGAGGGGTTGGCCAGGGTGGGAATGCAGCTCAGGATGGAGGGTCCACTTCCAGCAGCGGATGCATGCTCCAAAATGGTTTCAACTTTTATTTCTGTGTTTAATTTTTTTTTCTTGTTTTTACATTTCTGATAATGGAATTGTTATGGGCTTTTGAATTTCATTTAAGAATGTGCAAATAGGCTATCTGGTAAGTAGGTTATTGAAGGGTTAGGGAAATGGAGAACATTTCCTGAAAAAAAATACCCACAGCATGGGTAATAGACTCCAGTTGAATTTAAAAGATAATGGCGACAAGGGAGAAATCCACTTGTAGAAATGGGGAACAGCTGTGTTTGAGATCTAATGAAACTGTATCAAATACTTTAAAAATGGCTTACAACTTCTTCCCTGGGGAACAGAGATAAAGCACAAGAGCACTCCTGAAAGGTCGAAGAAACAGTTAAATCATTTCCTTGATGGTTATTAGAGATATAGAAGACATCAGTGAAAATTAAATGTCTGAAACTTGTATTTGATTGCTTTCCTTATCACGCCAATCTCACACATTTCTCCCATCTCTTCCTCTCTGTTCTAGTAAAATTTAATAACTGTGCCGGTAACAAGGGCGTGCGGTATGAAACCAACAGCCTGGACTTCAAGGTGAGGGCGGACGGGACCCTGTTCGCTGCCCACCACCTGCAAGTGCCCACCAAGCAGCTGATCCTGGTGGTGACCGCCTGGGACCCCCAGACCCTGGGCAGATGGGAGGCCATGGTCAGGTTTCTGGTGGCAGAGAAATCCCAGCACAACGGACACAAGGTAAGAGTTTTTCAGAGCTTTTTCCTACTTTGTTCCTCCTTTGCCCCAAACCACTGGAAGGTTCATGCGGCGTTGGAGTGTTTGTGTTGCCTGGTCTGTGCTTCATAAGGAAGTGTCCAAGTAGGAGATACCATGAGCAGCATCAAATTCCTTGCAAATGGTCCTTGAACTTCTCTGACAAATAATTTAAGGTCTCCAGTGAGGGAAGTTCATACTTCTGTATTTTTAAGTGACCGCTTGTCTGTCATACACTACAGGTCATGTACATCATGTTTGCACCTCACTGCTGATAATCTCTCTTGACTCCAAGTAAAACCAGCAGATGAAGGGTGAAGAGTCAAAGTCCACCCTCTTCGTGATGGTTTAAGTTCAGATTCCTTTTGTGACAGCGCAGGCCTGGAGTCACGCACTGGCAGCTCTGCCCTGCTGCTCATCTCTGGTTTTCACAGTTACTCTTGCGAGCAATCTGCACGGCCCTGCAGCTTCCAGAGCGGAGATTTGGACTTGTTCCTTCCCTTGCAAGGACAGGCAGAGTTGCTGCTGCCTGATAAGGGACACGTGCTGACGCGCAGGGCGGGCAGCGAAGCACAGCGTGGCACGGCGGTGCCAAACGTCCCCTCTGCTCAGTGCCAGCATCTCCCCTCGCCCACCCCGACAGAGAAAACCCAGAGCCAGCATTTCAGTCAGAAGGGTACAGATGGTTTCTTTCTGCTGTAGTTCCATACACACAGCTGAAAAGCAGGAGGGCTCGAGCTGTCCCTGCCCAGCAGTCAGAGCAGCATTCCTTCAGTGAAATGTGGTGGTGGGCTGCACAGAGAAGTTGGAATTGGGGGTTGCTCCATGAAAACACATTTCTTCTGGTCTGCCCTTGCAGTAGCTGTCACTTTCCCACCTCTTCCATATCATTTTTGGCAGCAGCAGTTCACCTTTCATCTTCAGTGTTAGTCTGGGCTGAAGATCCTTTACTGCACAGAGTAAACGCAGTTGTCTGGTGCTGGCTCAAACAATGCCATGCTGGGCTGGTTGGGTGGTGACATTTGGGCAGGATTTGGCAGGGAGTTGCTTCAAGAGCCTGATTCGTTGCTGGATCTTGAAGACCTGCAGAGAAAGGATGAAGGTGTGTGTCCTGGGAGCAGCCATGGCTCCTTCAGGGACAGGCGGGTCTCTTGGCTGTGGCTGTAATTTGGATTATTGCACCACAGCAATGGTCCGAACAGCAAGACTGGCCTCTGCTTTCATCCTTTCTGCAGTGCTTGGACAGAAAGTGCAGGCAGGATGGGGAAAGGCGGAGAGCCTTTCCATGCTGTTAGAATTCCACCACGTTGAGTCTGTGCTGTTTGGCGGGATTTTGGGAATTTTGGGAGAACCTGTGAGACAAAAAGGAGAAGACTTGGACAGACTTAAATCTCTCACTTGCCCAGTGGGCTGACCGCTAAGGTTCTGCAGGGCTTAGAGTCATATAAATACACTTCTGCTGCTCTTCAGTAAGGCTTGGGCTTGTGCAAGATGTAATTAAGCCCTGTTTGTTATGTCAACTCTATTTGCCATTTCTAACCAAAGAAAGACTGCTTCCTTCTAAAAGTAATTAAATATTGAAGGAACAAACCAAGATGTCTTATATACTGCTTTAAATTTCTTCTCAGTGTAGCAGAAAAGAAAACCTGAATAAGCACACATTTCTGTTTTAGTAGAATATTTGGCTGGAAATTCATCTAATGTTAATGTAATCTGAACTCTGGTTGAAAACAGAGAGAGCTAAGCTTCTTAAAATTCATATCCCTCCTTTCTAAAAGCCTTATTAGTGTGTAGTTTGAGGCTGGAAAAATACGGAAAACAAGACTAATGACAAGGTCATAAGCAGTTTTATTGTGGGTCCCTATAGCAGGCATCCAACTTGTGTTTTATTTAAATGCCTGTGGTTTTTGCAAGCAAAATAATCCTTTGTTTACTAAAGAAATAAATATGATTATGAGATTATTTTAAAAAATAATAGTGTTTGTGCTGAAAAAAGAACCCCAAACTTTACAATATCCAGTTCAATATGTTTCAGGCCTTGACCCTTATATGTTTTGTGGCTTTTACTAGAGGCAGATTTCACATTTGGTTTTGTGTAGTATAATATGACTCAATCAGAACTATATATATATTTTAAAGACATTTCAGATTGTTTTGTTATATTCAGCATATAGAGACGGCAAATATGGGAGAGAAAGGAGGTGACCTGAGAGAGGGAGAGGGACCAGTTTTCTTCTGGTGCATCCATTCATTTCCATTTTACTTTGTAAATTTGTGACTGATTTTGCAAAAATGCTGAACAGTTCCCAGACATTATAAATAACTGGCATGAAATTTGGTTGCTGCACCTGCTGATCACTGGTTTTTGGCACGTACAGGACAAAAAAAGTCCTTTTTCCTCGTTCCTCCTCATCTTCATGAGCAATGTCCCTCAGCAAGGGCAGCCCTCATGACAGGGGCTTGGTGCCCCTCAGAACCACCTCCGAAAGGATAAATCAGAATTTAGTTCCTGATTATCCAGGGATTAAAGATGCATCAAAACCGTTAAAGATGCATCAAAATATGATGAGATGTTTGATTTATTGTGGGGGTTATCATACAAAATAAATGTTATAGGAGAAATCGGTGGGTTTGGGATACTGGCTGAGGTTTTGCGGGGCAGGAGTGAGCCTGCCTGCACAGTGGGGGCAGTGGACTGCTGTCCAGGAGAGCACAGAGGATTCATCCATCAATAAATGATCCTTTGGATCTGTGATCCTTTCTTGTCAGAATATGTAAGACTGAAAATCTGTGTGACAGGCTGGGAGAGCTCTGCTGGTGGCCAAGGGCTTCCAAGGCAGCAGATCATTTCCTCTTGGGACAGTCCTCCCCTTGAGTGCTTTCACTGCAAAATCAGAAGGTTTGGTGTCCATAGCTGTGCCCCAGATGCCCCAGCTGAGCCTTGATCTTGGTGCAGCCTGACATTTGAATGGGGAGGGACCCAGTACAGTGACAATTCCCCTTTTTTCACCATGTTTGCCTTATAAATGTGCTGACTGCTTCAGATGACTGAATAACCTGGGCAAACCTGCCAGTCTTCAGTGAAAACCACTGTAATGAAAGAGTTCTAACTACTACATTAAAGTGTCGTGCTAGTAGAATGAAAAGATAGAAAAGAAGGCAAATACTTTAAAAATGTATTTTATGATACACGAAGCATACATTTGCCCTCCTCCCCAGCACACACTTGAATGTAGACTTTTTTCCTGGTTAATACGAGTGATGTTAGTAACTCAAGGAACTTTTTTGTTCAGTCTTGCAGGAAACCTGATAGCAATTCAATTAGAAAATGCAAATGAGGTCACATATTTCCCACAAGAGTGCTGAATTACCCCAGAGGAAGCTGAGTGATATTCCAGCATAACAATAAATACTTAAGATAAAGTTTCTTCTACTGTTCTTGTCTGGCTGCCTGTTGTTCCACTTGAAAGTATCGATCAGGGCTGTGGGTGTAGTTTGGGAAGAAGGAAAAGAGAAAAGAAAAGAGAAGAAAAGCAAAAAGAAAAATTAAAAAAAAAAAAAAAAAGAAAAGAGAAAAGATGCTCTTTTATGAAATAATATAAAGTCTTTGTGGCTTGTGTCAGCATTTGTGAAAGATGAACTTGAGTGGGATAATGCTCCAGAAGAAAACAAAGTAAAGCCAGGCTTTACTTCTCTGGAATTAGCTGTGTAGTGTCTTCTTTTCTAAGAGTGCATGCTATTATTTTGAAAAATTGGATATTGATTCAACCAAAAGTCTAAAAATGAAGATGATGTTTGTGAACAGTGACATTGCTGGGGACTGCAGTCTTCAGAGTGTCCTGTTCTTTAGTTGCAGAAACTCAAATCTTCCCAAGTGCATGAGCAGAAATATTGTGCCTTTTGTCCTTCACACCCCACCCCTGCCCTCTGTGTCCATCAGTCCAAGCTCCTCCTCACCATTCCTTGAAAATCAACTTCCTCCACTCCCTGTGTTGGCTCATCCCATCTGAAGTTCTGACCCTCTCATTTATATTGATTGTTGTCTTTAATTTTCAGTCCTTTCATGTGTCTGAGTCACCTCTGGCAGATTTTCTTGTGTATTTGTTTAGCCATATATTTTTCTGTAGTTCTCACCTCAAAAGTTAAAATCCAGATCACAGAAATACAGCAGAGAAAGCAATTCACAGCAAAAGAGCTTAGAGGTACAGGATATATTCAGCACATGTAGGATGTCAGTCATCTGCTGCCAGTGACTTAGTTTGGAAAAAAAAAATACTGTTTTCTTTCAATCATGGTTATGTCAACCAAAGTTTCTCATTGTTTGAGCTTTTCAAATTCTGAGCATGGAAATATGTAAATTTTTGAAATGTTAAATCACTGGGAATTGTGCAATTAAATATGAGGTCTGCAGCTAGTGTTTAAAACATTGAGAACTGCTGTCAGAAATCAATTCTTGCTTAAGCCCAGCTTGTGTTTTATTATGTCTCATCTTATTTTGGGCTGCTTTCATAACCCAGCTATGAGTCCATAGCCATACAATGTGAATGTGAAAAGCTGATTCTTATAGACAGAGGGGTTTTTTTTATTTAAAGCCTTTAAATAATCATCTATGGTATTTTACCTGGCTGAGGTTTTAAATTCCGAGTACAGCCTTTTATTGCTGATCACAAACACAAAGGTCTCTGGGCAAGGAAAGGCTTATTCAGCACTGCTCTTGTTCATGACCTGGGTTATTGTGCAGCCAGGATGCTCTGCACAAGGCTGGGGAGCCTTCCCTTGAGGGAAGAAAATCAGAGTTTAAGAGGGAGCTGTGCTTCCAATGACTCCAGTTTCCCTGATGCTCTGGAGCGGGTGCACCTGGAGGAAACAAGAAAAAAATGTGTTCCCTTCCTTTCTTCCTTCTTTTTCCTGCACTGAGATGTTATCTATGGCATCAGGGTGATGGGAGTTTGCCCCATCAAACTGTTTTATCCCTAGAGAAGGGCTGAAAAAATGAGGTTTCAGTTGTTGTCCTGCCTTTTAATGACGATACTGATGCATATTCTAAGTACTGGGTCATTACATTGGCACTGTCCTCTTTCACTGCCTCTGGGGGGGGATCCAAGGCAGTAACTAAATCCAGCAAAATGGCAGCTGGAACAATTTTTATTTCTGTATCTCATCAGTGAAGCAAGAGCTGGATTTATCTGTCAGGAAGGGTACATACAGAGATTTCTGTTTCCTTCAGATAACTTGTGGAGACATTGTTTGGGGTTTTAACAAATCAGATCAGTGGAAAAGATGAGAAAGAGCATTACTAATAAATTAGTATCATATAATTGTTACCGGTGAGACTGCTCATGATAATTGTGCAAGTCTAATGAAGACGCATCTGCTGAACTTGCCTGACCTCATGCTTAAGTGAATTCGAACATCTCACATGTGATCACTGCAGGAGGGGAGAGTGGTGTTTGTGAAAACACGTGAACTTCCCTGCCCTGATTTTCAGGTGTGCTGAGTCCCATTGCCCTGTGCTGAAGCCAGGATAAGATATGACACACGGGTGCTCATTGCCTTGGAAAATCAGCCCACTACGGGAAGTTTCCAAGCACTGCACTTGCTGCATTTAGTTCTTCAGCAGTCAGCATCATACCAAGGGTCAGGCTCAAAGCCGTGCTCGAAAGACCATCTGTAAGTGAAATTCACTCCAGATCTGTCTTCCTTCAAACAAAAAGAAGTACTAAGGATTGAACTGCCTGCACGGAAATAAGTTTTTTCTGATAAAACAAACCCCTTGGACTGCTGCGTGCTCCTGCCTGTGATGTGTGCCTTGCCCTTGCCAGATCAAAGCTTTTGACCTCCCATTTCATGTTCTTTGTTGGTAACTGCTGAAGTCTGACTGCCACTTCAAAAAAAGTATTTTGGACTGGATATCCTAAAAATACATTAATCGCTGTGATAATCTGTTGACAGCTGCTTGTAAACATGAGTTTGAGTACAGACAAAAATTGCTTCATGCAGGCACGTCCATTAAAATAAACTTTTTTTTAGGGGCTTTGGGTGTCCAGGATCTTTCCTTTAGCCCAGCAAGCTGAGACAGGTTGGTAGGTACAAGCTCAGTGTGTAGGAGGGTTTTGGTTCCTGCCAGCCTCTGGAGGCCAGGTCCTGGATTGTTGGATGAGGCAGTGACCCTGGGGCATGTCCAGCTGGAGGAGACGAGCCAGGGATGGGTGTCCAACAGGGCAGGGTGGCCTGAGGGCCTGGTGAGGAGTGGGATCTCAGACACTGCCCCCACGCAGCAAAGCATTTAAACTCAGGCTTAAATTTCATCTTACAAATGGAGATAAATTGAATGTGGCCTCGTGGTCAAATTTGAGCGTTTCTTAGGTCCACTCTGGAATTGGAGAAAAATAAGTAGAACAGTCTTTTCTCAAGAGCCTCTTGATATAACCAAAGGATAACTTGAAAGGGCAAATTCTCACGCTAGCACGGAGGAGAAGTACCAGACTGAATTACTTTGCTTTGTGCTAAAGTAGCAGCAGCGCCTGTGATCTTTTAAATCTCTTGTGATCTTTTTACTTGCAAACATCATGAAGAGGAGGAGTATTGTTACATTTAATTCATTATGATTATTTTAATTCATGTATCTTTTGAACCTCATGGCTTTAGAAAAATAAAATGAGATTAAAATTTTTCACAGGCTTTTTAAGGGGTAGACTTGTTCCCAGTTCTTTCTGTGATGAAGAGCACTTGTAGTAGTCTGAGTTTTAGAAGCAAAAGAAATGTGTTTTGGAACCATGTTTTCAATTATTTGTTAGAAGTTTCACTGGGGAGGAAGAACTCAGCTTGCTAGCCCAGGTATTTCCTACATTTTTCTCAAGATTAGGTGCAGGATGAGAGAGGTAATTCCGAGCTGCAGTAGTGGTTTTCGCTGTATCGTATGTGACAAGATCTACCACCTTTATTCACAACCTACAGGTAACAAGTATGAGTATTTCGTGATTTAATAGCCCTGCTCTTGAGAAGTACTTGTGGCTCTGAAGCCATTGTGTGTGGCTTCTCCCAATTATGAGAATGACATTAACTTGAAGCTAGAAGTGTCTCTTTGTAAACACTACAAGGTAGAGTACAACAGTAATTTAGATGTTTCTTAAACAATCCTACCTGAGAAGCACTGTGAGATTAGATCTTACAAAGGGAGTGTGGAAAGGTCAAGTTGATGTGGGGAGCTTTGCAAGGAAACAACCTCATCAGAACTTGTCTTGTTGGTATGAGATGTTCAAGCCTTAAAATGAGGAGGAAAAGTACATCAAGAGCTGTGCTTTGTGGATGATGTCATCTTCTTCTGTCCATTGAAGGCTCTTGCAATATTCAAAGCCTGACAATGACAAGGAGAGTATCACAGGTGCTGGAAACCGGTGGGAGCCATGAAAGATTCCACCAAAGGCAGATGGATTTCTAATGTACCTGCTTTGGTGTGTGATTCTTCCAGAGAATGGAAGAGGAAGATCATTTGAAGCCCTGCCGGCAGTGCACTGGCCAGGAGGTGCCTCTAATCATCCGTGTGGTACCATAGAATAAGTCTGAGCACAGCTCTGCCTCTCCTTCCCAGCTGAAACTCCCATCCCTCAGAGATCTCATGGGCATTTTTTGTCTGCTCGGTAACGAAGTGAGCACGCTGCCCGCGCCCATCCTGACTCTGCAGCACAAAAGCAAAGCCTATTGAAGTGCTCTGGTGACTGGGCTGCATTTCAGCTTAAATTGGTGATAACTTACCCAACAGAAGGTGTGGGTGAGTTCGGGAGATTTCTGAGTTTCAATTAAACTTTACTGGAAAATCAGCACTGCCTGTCCCAGCCTGGTCAGCAGGCACCTGAAAAGCCCCATTCTGGCCGCAGGGGCATTTAGCTGCAGCCTGTGTCCATGGGGCCCTCACCAACCTTGTTAGGTTTTCTGATCAAAGGGAATAACATGTATTTGTTGGCTTTTTTAAATAAGAGCCTTCTGTGGTAACCACATGGGTTATGCCCAGAGCTGATGCATCTCTTTTCTCTGCAGTCCAGACTTAACTCAGCATTTAATTACGGCTACCCACAAAGGGCCCTGCTGCACCTTTTGCAAAGAAAGCATGTTCTGCCTGACTCACAAGCCAGTGTGTCGTGTTCTCCCTGTTTAAAAATTCCCTGGTTTTACCTGCTACTCTTCTTCAGCTTTTTTCTTGCTTTGCAGCCCTGCAACACCAAGGAACATTTTGATTCCTCGGTCACGCTGATCACATTTTATTAGTTCTATAGGGTAAAATTTTCCAAAGCCTGCAAAGCCAGCCAGATACCTAACAACCTTAAATTTGCATGCATGCCTCATTTTTCAGCTCTCAAGGAACAGGGCATGTAGAGCTCTGACACTGACTCCTTGGGAACGAGGGGTTTTGGCATGGCTGATGCATTTGTGTGTGTTACGTGGCTCGTTCTCCTCCTCTGAGGGCAGTAACTTGGTTAGCTTTTAGTCAAACTTTTTCTTCCCTGTCAGCTGATGTGTTCTGGAAGCTCATGCACTTGCCAAATCTGACAATTTTTCTTACTAATTGACTCTAATGTGAACTGCTCTATGCAGCCCCACTGCTAGCTGATAAAAACAAAAAGTAATGAATTTTTGCTTAACTAGCTGATTTAATTAAAATGTTTTATACTGTACTTGTATGGTTTCTATAAATGGAGAGGTAATTTTGTTTAATGAGTTCCTAACCAAACATAACATTCTTGACTGTACGTAGCCAGATTTGATAAAGGTCACAAGCGCTGCAATTCCACTGTTTGTTTTTTGGAAGTCGTGATGATCAAACAGCTTGCTTGGGTACTGGAAATATCCTGTCAGGATTGGTTCCCTCTATTCCTGTTTATACCAGAAATTATTTGTATCGTTTTAGGAGCAGAGCGGGTTCTTCTCTGTATCTGAACACTGTTCATTATCTTTAAAGTGGGAGTGTACTGCCAAAATCCCATCTCATTGTCAATTAGTGGCTTCTCCACAAACACATTAATTTAATGCCCCTGCTGAAGAGCTGTGCATGTTGGAACATCTTGCTGCTAAAACAATAGTTTTCAGAGCTCTTTGACACAAATCATTCATGAATAGCAATTTATGCTGTGATGGTAATGGGATGTGACATGAAGCTATCTTTGATTAAATTTACCACAGCTTACAACTATTAGTAAATAAAGCTAATATAGACAGTCATCGCAGAGTTCTAGAGGGTGGGTAAGGAGAAAAACAGATTATGGATTCTTTACCTGTGCAGTTCCTAAATAATAGCTTCACCTAGCACAACTGTAATAAACTAAAGTCTAAAATAAAAAGTCTGGTCTTTTTAAAACTATTTTTTTTCCTGTCTCCAACTTCAGCGAATTCAGCAATGACCTAAATAAAAAAGGAATCAATTACCGTAAAATAAATAAATTCACTGTTTGTTCTGCAACCCTTTCATTCTACTGTATGAGAACACAAAATGGAATATCTTTCTGTACTGAAAGATCAAAAACTGGAGAAATGGTGCATTTTGGGAGAAAAGGGTTCATTCGTCCTCCACTGTTGTCCCTGATGTCAGCAAAATGTTGTTTCCTTAGAACAGAATTCATGCAAATGTTTATTTTGCAGCGCTCTCATGTTCCCTTTGTTAAAGAACTAAGCTCTATTTTCATTGTCTTATTTTCTGTTTGGTAAATATCATTTTCTCCTGTCCTTTCCGCAGCTACCATGGAAACAAGCAAAAATGCTTCAGATTAAATATTTTTAAATAGATTCTTTTTTTTCCCTGGTAGAAGATGGTACCAGTTTTCAAAATGTATATTGATATAGGAGATGAAGGGAAATATGTTTGAACAGTGGACTAAAGGTGGCTTTGTATCCCCTTGTATTGATAAAAATATATTAAAAACATGTTGCCTCAGTTAAACCCTACGAGTGACACTAGAAACAAAGCAACCCAAGTGTTATTTCTTTCCTGAAAAATGTGTAGTGTGAAGTGTTAAAGATCCTATGAAAATAGTAAGACTGGCATATAAATAAAACAGGTTAAATCATAAATAATTTTGATACCTGGGAAATAAAAGCCTTATTTCCTCTCCTCCAATTACAGGTACTTCTTATTGCAAGTGCAAGAATAATATATTTTAGTGCTGAATCTGGAGCATTTCATTTTTCAGGTTGAGCCCTATGAAATTATTAATCTCCACCAAACGTACCCTAAGACTCACTTGTTATTTATATGCAGGGAATGGTGGCTTATTTACCCAAACATTAGAGTGATCCAAAATGTTCAGCTAAGCAGGAACACAAAATATGATATTATATTATGTAAATGGGTTTGTGATACGCTCTGCTGGATAATAACTTCCAGATGTCTCCGTAGCCAGAGGCTGACGGATATCAAAGGCAGGTTGGCTGGGAGGGGAGACAAGCCAGCTGGCGAGACTGCCTACTGCTAAGTGTAGCGGAAGGTGAAAGCTGGTGTTTCTTCACACTCACTGGTTTTATTTGTGGACTAGTGAAAAGTCAGCAGCTCGTAGCCTCCTTGTCACGAGCAGGATGGGGCTGGAGGGGCTGCTGGCATCCCCTGTGTCCTGTTCTTTCAGGGGATTATTTTTTGACCTCTTTTACGAGCAGAGGTTGGGTTTAGTCTGAGTCTGCCGACAAATGAAAGGCTGACGAGCCCAAGACCAACACTGACAGGAGCTTATAGACTCACTAGATGGCTTTTCCAACTTATCCTTTATTCTCAGTGCTAAGTGCAGACAAGGAATGTCCCTGAGCTCTCAACATCGTGGTGTAAATGGAGTTAGTTGAAGCACCCTACAGCCTCACCAGTGTGGAGTAAGGTGTCCTAAATCTGGTTTTGAAGTCTGACAGTCCCTTTGGGGTTTAGGTCCATGTCCTCTTCCAAATGCAGCAGGTTGTGTTCTCCATCCTTAAAGGCAATTCTAGACTGGAAAGGGACTGGAAATTACTCCTGGCAGAGACCACTGAAGCTGCTGACATGGACTCCAAGACACCCCTACACCTTCTGTGAGGCAGCCTGGGAGAAGAAAGTTCTTCTTGCAAACCCCAGAGATGAGGCTGCACCTCCTCCAACCTCACATTGCTTTCTGAGACCTTGATCTGCCATCTCAGTGAAAGGTTTCTGATTGACTTCAATATGTTTTTAATTGATTTCAACTAATAGCCAAAAAAAACCCAAACCAAAAAAGTGGCAAGGGGAATTGCAGGGCAGATTCTGCCACACTGTGCTGCAGCGAATCCTCAGCTCTGCCTTACATGACTGCCTTACCAAACGCAGGGAGGATGGTCTCCGAGAGGCTCTTCCCCTGCCCTACAACTGCTCATAGCAAATGTTAGAGTTGCACATTCCAAAGAAGCATTTACCAGCAGGAGATGCAATGGCTGCGTTGTGATTTGCCAGCACTGGCGTTGTCCATGTGTATCACAGTTATGGGCCAGAAGCCCACTGGAAGAGACACGGGATAGCTCAGAGCCAAGTGTCAATCCTGGGCTTGCAGCATTTGAGCTGTAAATACTGCAGCCAGCACAGGACTGCTCAGCTTCATCAGCAAGCTCGGGAAGATTCAGCCCCAGTACAAATAAGGCATTAGATCCTACTGAATCCGAACTCTCCTAACAAGTTTACATCCCAGCATGGACTCTTCTCCTGTTGTTTTTCTTTATCCCACACTTTGTAATTACTTTTTCCCCTTGATCTTGAAGGTTTTCATCTGTTTTGGCTCAGCTGTATTTCTCTAGCTTATCAGTGTCCTATAGTGATAGACAGGCATAATTACTGAATTATCTGACTATTTTATATCCTCATTTAATTATCTTTGTATTACCAAAGACTGTGCTCATATGTTCTATGTTTGGAGTTTGATCCTGTTGTAACAACTTATAAATGTCACCGTGTAATTTTTGGAATGGAGAGTGGATTGCACTTTCCACTGGGCACATGTTTCACGGATTGCCTTCCCTTGTGCTGCACACCATCACCCTTGTGCCATATATAAGAGAGTCGCAAAAACACTGGGAGGGAAACCACCCTAAAGGAGCAGCACTAGAGGTGCTTGACTTGATTTTGTGAAGGACTGTGGACAGTTTGTGTTCTGGTGGCACTACAAAAGGTAGAGGAATATTTTATCTTACGAAAATGTTTCTGAGATTCCGGAAAGCATATGGCCAGTGAGGCCATGAGAGGAGGAGCAGTTGTCATCTCAGTAAAAACTGTTATTCAGCAAAACCAGAACTGGAAGCTGTATTTTAGAATTAATTGAATTTGGTGTCACATTCTGCTTTTGAGTTGAACTTTAGATTCTTGCAAACTCGAAAACACAGGAGAGTTTTCTGGGGCTCACAGTTAGACGATGCTGTTATTCCAGATAAGTTCTTGGATGTTTCAGTCAGAGATCTGAATAGTTCTGGCATTTATACTCACCAGACTTTGTTACTGCATTTGTCTCACAGCTTTTAAACAGCAGAAAACATGAACAACATATTTAAACAACACCAGAGAAATTAAGGTCATGAGAATGCATTGTCAACAAATGAAGATAAAAAAGAGCTGTTGTTTAAAAAAAGAAAAAAAAATTGTTATTGCAAGATGCTTTTGAAATTCTACATATCAAATTCAGAGTCATGTTGATGATTTATTCTAATATAGGAAAACATCATCAAGAGTGACAAGCCAGCTAGTCACTGTCTAGTCACCTGCCAGCAAGTATTTCATACAGACTAAAAAGGCTGGTATTGCCTTGCTGAGCTGACAGTAATTATTTCAGTATACACGGAGCTCTGGGATTCGTGTTAATTCTCAAGTCTGTCTTTAGTTCAGACTCATTCCACTGTGTAAACTCAGCAGAGCACAAATTATTTGACCATCCTTTCATAATCTGTCCCCGTGCTCACTTGCCAATTATATAAACTGATCCAAATACCTGCAAAGGATTCCCATTTGGGAATCACAAGCCAATTAAAAAAAATAGGGGATATCCACTTTTCTGTGGCTCATGTCTCATAGTCCTCTTTCATGTCGTCATGCATTTCTGGGTGTCTTCTTTAGATGACATTGTTTTCATCAGTGTTCAGAAAAGATACCTTTCTGGCAATAAAACCCTTTTTAAGTGAAGCCTCTATTGGATATAGCATATTGCATCCCATAGGAAGGAGGAGGTCAGCTGTGCCTGCCAATATCCTGACTATCCCAAGTGAGTCTCCCACTGCCACACCATGATTCTGCTTCTTTGTTCATTACACACTTCAGTGAGCATTTTAAGAGCAACATCTAAGTATTGAACGTGGTGCTGTGATCTTGTTGAAGGGGTGTAAACAGCACTTAAGTGAACACAACCCACATCATGAGTGTGAGACAGGACCTGAGGAATGCGCCTCTGCATGCGACTGAAAAGACCACATTTGTCTGTTCTGTGAAAATTCAGCTCTGGAACAGGCTTGTTTTTACAGTTTGCAGTAAAAATAGCTGCATTTTGGCACAAATGCTTCCAATCCTTGTAGCCAGCGGATGTCTGCCCTCCACAGGTAACAGAGATCAGAGCCATGATCAAGCTGTGAGAATGGGCTCCTTGCTGCTGTGCCCAGCTCTCAGCATCCCCAGCCTTTGTGGAGAAGGTCCACACAGCTCTGGAGCCACATCTCAGTGTAACTTTCATACACTGTTCAGTTTATATATACTGTATAGTCTTGAGGTGACTGCCTGTTTCTTCACCTCCCAGTCAGGAATTGAAATGTGCTAGTAGATGGATTTACATCAAACTAGAAGCCCCGAAGCAATGATTCCCACTGAAGTCAGTGCCTAGAGATAACTGCTTGGAGGGTGTTTGGGTTTTTGTGTTTGGAGTAGGACAAAAAGCAAATGTGGCTTAAAATGGTAGGAGCCTCAGAAAATGCTTTGATACCTTTTCCTGCAGTGTTCTTGTGTACTGGGGCATTGGTTTTGGGGTGAGAGGGGTTTTTTTTTGAGAAAAATAGCTGAAAATCGTAAAATTCAGAGAACAATATTCCCACTGGATCTTACCTCAAATGAAGAGAATGTCTCTTGCAGTCTTTGTGATTTATGAAAGTTTAAACATTTTCTGGTGGGAGTGCAGGTCACCATATGGTAACAAAAGCCCTTGCTAGTTATCTTTTCTGCAGACTTTCAAAAGTAATTGCTAGAATCCTAGAAGACCACAGAGTATTTAAGTATTGGGACTGCATAACCTCTGAAGAGCCTTCCCAAATCTACATTTCATTGATTCATCATTCTATAAGGCATAAATTTTCTAATAGTAAGCCAGTCACTCTAAGTCAAAACCATGGTCCCACCATTTCCATTTTTATCCATAGCACTGTAACATTTCCAACAGAAAAGTATGCTATGCAGAGAATCCGTAGTTTAAAAAAAACTATCACAAAGAAGGACTCAAAGTCACACCAAATAATGAAAATTTGCTGTGCCTGAGATGCATTGCACTTCCCAAGCAGTGCGGAGTGTGTATTTTGGGATTTATGTTCAAAACCCAGCTCTCATAAAAAGATCATTTGTGATGAAGCACTAAGAATCTGAACTAATGCACCTTTGCAGCCATGGGGCTGACTCTCCCTCTGGCTGGGATTGGGTTGGTGTGGCAACAACCCAAGTGGCAGAACACTTTTGCAGAACCACAGACTGCAGGTTCTTCTAGCCCTGCTCGTGCTCAGTACTGGACTATAAAGCTGGACCCATGACAGGAGCTGTAAAGGAATCTCCTCCCATTTTTTGTGTTCTGGTAAATTGTACTTACAGGAAATTTGCAGCAACTCCTTTACTCCAGTGTTCTGCTGGAGTAAAGCTGGTGTAATGAAGACGATACATTCTGGGAGGCGTCTTGACTTGGGAGTGACAGCTCCATATATTTGTGGTTGGTTTAGTTAATAAGGTGGTGCTAGGCCACAGGTTGGACTTTATGATCTCCAAGGTCTTTTCCAGCCTAGCTGATTCTGTGGTTCTGTGCAAACGAAGTGGCAGCAGAGCTGCCCGTAAAGCGCGTTGTGTCTTTGTTCCACGTGACCATTTACACCACTGTTGGGACAGGTCCCGAGAAGCGAGGAAGAAGCTAACTGGCTTTGCTTTCTTGTTCCCAAAACAGCCCAAAGGAAGGAAGGCACTGCCTGGAGAGCTGGTGCAGCAGCAGAGTGACACCTTGCTGCCATGGCGGCAGCACCAGAGTGCCAACGGGCTGCGGCGGCAGAAGCGGGACTGGGTCATCCCACCCATCAACGTGCCAGAAAACTCCAGAGGGCCCTTCCCGCAGCAGCTGGTCCGGGTGAGTCAAAATAAGAAATAGTGGTAATAGCGCTTATAATAATGATCTTGTAGTGAGTCTGGTGAAGCAGTAGGTGTGGGAAGCCTGGCTCAAAGCACAGGCTCTCTGTTCTCCCTCCCTCCTGCAGGAATAGTTGCCTTTTCCATGCTGCTCCAAAGCGCCTCGCCCCAGTTTCCCTCCCCAGCTGACGGCAGCCTAATCGCCTCCTTCCAGCCAGTCCCTCCCGAGACACTGGCGCTGCTGCCAGGATGGCACTTTGCCCACGCTCTCATCCAGGAAACGGCTGCAGGTGTAAAAGCTGGGCTCGATGGCACCCAGCGACGAGGGTGCTGCATCCCTCCCTGCCCTGCCCTGCCTCCCGCGCCGATCCCGGTACAGATGCGCGGCGGCCCCGGGGGAGGCTGGCTGCCTGCCGCCGCTGCAGATGGATCCCGCAGCCTCCCTGTGTTGCTACTTTCTTTCTTCACAAGGATAATCTCTGAGATCAAGTTTACCCATGTGGTTTTTTGTGATGATTATGGGATGACAGGAAAAGAAAGGGAAGGGAAAAGGAGTGTTTTACAGAGACATTTGGTTGATTTATTGTTGCTGTTGATAAGTGTTAGTGAAATACAAATACATATTGCTATTCCTCTTGTGGGTGCTGGTTTCAGTTTTTTGGAGCAGTAGAATGATTAGCTGTAAAAAAAAAAAAAAACAACAAAACCAGCTCCTTGGCAGATATTTGCAGCTCTTCCCTCAGAAGAAAACGGCAACAATTATAAAATTTCAGAAGTTATTTTGAGTAGTGGTAGTGTGTCATTGGCATCCCTTCCCAGGAAATTCATTTAGTCCTCTTGAAGCAGTGCCTGGATTCCCGTGAGTTGCATCTTTACCTGTTTCACACTGATACTCTTGTGCCTGGGAGGAAGGAAGGGGCACGTTCCCAATTCACCAAGGATTGGATAAGCTTGGATTGTTGGTGTCATTTCTCTGTGCAATTAGGGAAGTAAAGTAAGGACTAAAAAAGTACAAGGTGGCAACTGTTTTTATGTCTGCCCTGGAAAAACAGGGAGGGAAGCCAAGGAGCCTTTGTGTGGTCAGCAGTGCTGGGTATGGAGCGACCCATTAATGTGTTGTCCTACTAAGCTGAAGAAATGTCTTAAGAGGAGAATAACCTGATGTGTCAAAAATGTCTTTCTAAATTAATAATTTAGATTAAATCTTGAATTCCTGTGAAAAATAAAGGTAGTACTTGCAAAATGAATTTGTGCTCTCTTCCATTCCCTACTGATTTCTTTTGAATTTTGACTAGACAGCAAGAGGACAACTTGGCACCAGCTTACCATGGCAAATTTGTTGATTTATAAGGACTGAAATGTCTGTGGCACTTTTTGCCCTACAGTCTGGAGATGAAACAGAAGGACTAGACTATGCAAAATTCTAATATTAATGGAAATGACAAATAATAAATTTTATATAGGTACAGAAGAATTTATATTCATCGCTTAGACTACCAGTAACCTTGGAAAGATAACCTGGCTTATGGAAATGCAGAACTCCCAGATTTTCAGCAATATATTCCGTTGCAGTTTTTGAATACAGATGCTAGAGGAAACACTGAAAATGAAGTAAAAATGGGGTGGGAAATAAAAAAACCAAACTGGCGTACAAAGGGCTGTTTTCCTCTTCACCTGACATACAGAAAGCATCGTAATGACAGGGAAGATCATACAAAGAGTGCAACTTGATTAAGCGTGAGACCCCTGATGTTTCAGGCTTGAGTTGAGTTTCTGCTCCTCTGCAGCATCTGGCCCTTTTGCTGGCACCTGAATGTGAAGCTTGGGTGATTCCTGTCAGGAGTTACAGCTCCCTCTGTTAGGCTTTGCTCTTTAATTATCCAGAATAGGACAAATCAACATCTTCAAAGACCAGCACTATCTGATTATTTCCATCCACATAATCTTCAGATTGCCCTGGAGCATTCTGCTGTCTCCTAGATCTAGGTAGCAGTTTTGATCTGATTTCCCGTGCTTTTGCTCACTGGGCACTGAATATTTTTGTGTCCATCTGCTCACAAACTGGAACCAGAAGTGCACATGTGAAGTTGCAGCTCAGATCCCATTTGTACAGAAGCAGGTCTGTCACAGTTTTCTCTGTTATTTTATCTAAAACCTTCAAACCTACTGCTGGTTCTTGGACACTGAACTTTTTTTGGTCCAGAAAGCACTGCCTGAGCTTGCATTTTGTAGGTATAACTAATGGAAACCAGTCCCTCCATAGTTCTGTCTTTAGTTCTGGCTTCCTCCAAGGAGAGGAAGGGATAGCATGAAAAATTTCAAAACTAAAAACCCAAAAACCCCTACCAGAAGTGCATTTTCATAGAACCACTTGCTGTTTGCGTTTTTATAGGTCAGACTAATTTGAAATGCATAGGCAAATCTTTTGGGTTCCCTCCTACTCCTGCTTCCTATTGTGAAGGTAAAAATTCCATTTTATGGAAGTTGATTAGTTACTTGTCAGTATTTTTAGCAAGGCTGTGCCTGAATGAAGTTTAAATCATAGCAAAGGTGAATGCAGCTTGATGGGAGCCACATACCTCGAAAGGCAGCCCTATCTGGTTCAGCTGGGATCAACTATAATTCTCTGCTCATTAAACCGTTTCATTCTGATAAAATACGTTAAATGAAAAAGTTTTTAGAGAAAAAAAGAAAAAAGGAACATTATCCCTGCCAAAAACCCCTTCTGTTAATTACAGGGTTTTTTCTTTCAGAGGAACATCCGTGTCTGTTCATATACATCAACCACACTAACTAGGAAATGTGTTTCAGAAAAATAATAGCTGAAAAAATAATAATAGGAACTTCTAATTAGTTTTGGCTGCTGAGAAGATTTACTTACTCTTCGAAGAGTTTAAATAAACATCTGACATTTATAAGCTAAAAATAATTCGTTAGTATAAAAAATGTTTTCTAAATTCTGCTTTTGTCTTTGAGCTGAGAAAACAGTTATCAAAATTTATTGATATATGCTTATTTATTTTGGAAACATTTATGAAAATCTTGGGTTTAATTTCCTTCTGCTTCACTTCCACCTTTGTACTAGGAATAATATTGTACATGCTGTGAAATATTTCACTGTAGTGAGGCTAATTTCATTACTAATTGTCAGGTACTCTCATTATTATAACTGAAGTCCATAAAAATGCCTATTAAAAATACAAAAACAATATGAAATCCCCCTCCTTCTCCAAGCAAATGACTCATGCAGGCACACTGATCAGCTAAGATAATATATTAAATAGTTGCACCCTTGCTGAGCACTGTCTATTTTCTCACTGACTCATCCTTTTTAGCTACACGCGTAACTAGTTCTTAATTATCTATTATCTTATTATCTATTATCTTATCTTGTATTTCATCCTCTTTTGAACTTCAAAAAGAATCTCAGTTTTGGATCCACAAGCCAGTCTCCAGCTGCTTCTAATGGGAATCTTGACTCAGTTTTCAAGGCAAGTCTTGGTCCATCTCAATAGGCTGCAGGAAAATAATTCATTTAAAAAAACAAGTCTTGTGCAGAAATGGCCTTTGGTCATCTTTGACATGCTCAGAGAATGGACTCCTCTATCAACCACTGCAACTGTGTTCTCCTTTGTGAGGGCTGCAAACTTTTAGTTCATCTCCAGGACCTTTCCAGAGCATTTAGAGCCTCCCATCTTGCACTTCATAGACTCTTAATTTTTCCAGCTTGCCTTTATTAAACATGGAACTGAAAAAATGTATTATTTTCCTGTTAGATCTCTTATAATAAACAATTTGTTCATTCTCTTTACACCATGAAAATCCCCTGAGGATGACCAAGACAGGATCATGGTGCTCTCACAAACTGCCTTGATTGCACGCTGCAGGCACAGCATGGGCTCCCATATCTGAGCGCTGGTGATCTCAGCCACAAGAATACTAGAAATAACCTGATGTGTGTAACAGGGAATAAGAGGGAAGGATGCATTTTATGTAAATTTAATCAGAAAGTCCTGAAGTGGCTTGGAAAGTTGGCAGAATATAATGTACCTGAAGACTCTTGTGTTGCTGCTCAGCAGAGGTGTCGTTGTCGCATCAGGTTTCCACAGCACGGGGCACACTAAAGGAGCAGAGAGCTCCTCTTGCACTGCAAAACTCTGTGCTGGACTCATGGGTGGGTTTAGCACATCTTAGGCTATCCACTGACACTGAATATTTAATATGAAAAAAAGTTGATAGCACACTCTCCAGCTGTTTGTGAGCCACAGCCCACCCTGGTGCAGGAAATGGGTGAGACATCTCTCCCCAAGTCTGAAATCCTGGTGCTGGAGACACACAAGGCACACTGAGCTGTGAAATCCCTGCCAGCTTGGACCATCAGCCCTCAATGCTGCCATCTCCTTTGCTCCTCATGGCTGTTGCAGCGTGTGCCTTTGCACTGTTTTAAATAGTTTTATTGTAGGAAATCCCTCTTGCCTCCTCTATCACAGCGTTGCTCACTGCTGTGAAATTGGCAGTGCAGAATCCATTAGCTCCCAGCTGCAAGACAGATGGCATCTGTCTGTGGTGAGAGAAGGTTTGTTGAGAAAAGGCCTTGCAAATGCTTCCCAAAGGACATCAGACCTTACTTTTCCTGAGAGAGACACAGACAGCCTTGATTACAAATAGACCTGGATCTTCCTTGTTCTGCACAGGAACAGGTGTTTCTTTTGCCTTACCAGACATACACACATTCAAAGAAAAAAATGGCCAGTTCTGGCTCTCAGTGCACCTCACCTTTGTGATGCCCTGTGAGCATCATCAGCTGAAATTCAGGAATGAGGGGATTTGGTCTTTATTGTGACAGTCAGACCAAGATAAGAAGGAGCAAGCCCAGAGGGTGGAGAGGAAATGGGGCGTTGTGCCATTGTGGTGCTCTAGAGAGGTACAGCCTTTCTTTGAAGGCTGGTTCACGGATGTAGGCTGCAACAGCTCTTGGCTCTTGGCTGTAGTTTCACACCACAAACCAACCTGACACCAAGGAGAGAAAGATGAGCAGGAAAATGGTTCATTAAATGTTCGGGTTGCCACGGTCTTGGCTCTGGTATTGATCTCTCCTCTGTATGTGTGTGAGTTACCAAATCAGGACTCTCACATGACTCATGGAATGAGTGGAGAAAGGGAAATACCACACAGTGCTACTTTCTTGACACGTCCATTTGAAATTCCTTTAAAACCTGCAGTCTGAAGCAAGTTTCTAAACGTATTCCACGCTATATGTACTCCTCAGAGGACATCCCTTTGTTTGCATTCTCCCTGATGATGCCTTTCTCAGTTTCCAGCATTCACAGAAAGAGAAGGGCAGATCCTGATGCAAATCACACATCTCTGCCAGAGCTGGTGGGGCTGCCCCAGCATGTGCCATTTGGGAATCTAGGTCGAAGGAAGCAGATGCCCGGTGCTTTATGGGCTTTCCATGCACACGCACATCCAGCACTACGGATTGAAAAGTGCAGCTACAGCATAAATGCTCCATTTAAAATTCTCTTACAACAGCATTCAAGCCTATACTGTAATTATACATATTGTATTTCCTTGTATTCAGACCCATAGGGAATTTATATTGTCCTTGCTAAAGCCAGAGGGACTGAAGGAAAGCAGTCATTTAATGATTCAGCTGTCTTGGGCTCTATGATTTAATCAATCATATGAAAGAAATTTTTAGATTCTTTGTGTTTAGAGTTCTCTTGTCTGAGCAGAAAATGTTCCCTTTTTGAATTGCTTTAATAGCTGTATTTATGCAGCTGAAAGTTCCTTAAGAAATGAAAGTGAAATCAAATTGCTGAGAATGCCTAGATAATTTATCGGAGAATATTCAATTAGAATATATTAATATTTTAGATTTCCATCATTAATTTAATATTCAGAGATTTAATTTAGTCATTGAATTGCTGTAGTGCCATGCGTGGGTAGATTGTTAGGCTGAGTGCTTAAAACACCTGCCACAAATGGGTGAATCTCACTTTGATTCCCAAGAGCACAAACGCCTTTCTACTGACATAAGTCTTGCAGCAAAAACTCAGACACTAAATCTTGCCTGTGCTCTGCATTTTTCCATAATTGCAGAAAGGAATAATACAATCCTCTAGCAGAAATAAATGCAAGAGCCTTATTTATTTATGCATTCAAATCCAGACTGAGGGGGAATTTGGTGCTCTGTGGTTCTGAGTTTGTCAATGTATTACTGAAGAATTTCATTTTGCCAGGCTGGCCTTGTCACTTACTCAAGGAGAACCATCGTAAGTGAGGTTGGGATTTAAAGGTGATTGACACTTTGCAGACAGATATCAAGGACTGCTATTGCCCAGTTCAGCTAAAAAAGCTGCCCTTGAGTTTTTGCCATTTTCCAGGATGCTTTGGGAATAGTAACGTGAGTGGAAAAATGCCCCACTAAATCATAAAAAACCCACTAAATCATAAAATGCCATGTGATTGCGAGTGATAAATCTCCTTTGAATACAGAATCCCAGTTGCATGAAGGAAATGGAACCATTTTTAATTTCCCACACAACATAAAAACTGAGATTCTCAGAAGCCATTGGCAGCAGTGAGACTGCTCCCACTGGTTGGGAAGTATCAGTGTGCCATTTCAGAAGTCTCAAAAATCACTGATAGTATTTCTGATTAACTTCAAGTCATTAATTTGTGGTACAGCACATCAGACTGGGAGGAGATTGGGACAACAGACCTGTGGTCTGACCTTGTGGTTGATGTTTCAAACTGTTTTGCAGTCACTCAGCATCCCCTGAGGCAGTGGGGTGGGATGTACTAGCAGGGATTTGGGACCCTACTACCGATGACTACTGGTTAAATACAAATTGTAAGTGAGAGACGTGGAATGATAGAATTGTTTAGGCTGGGAAAGATCTTTAAGATCCTGAAGTCCAGCTGTGATCCATGTAGCATTTGCTTAGGTATTTTTCTGTGCAGGATCTGACTTTCAGCCTGCTTGCATCACTGAGGATGGTCTTTCTCTCACAGACAGGAGGCCAGGGCAGGGAAGCTGAGTGGCTTTGTTTGAGACCACAGAGCTGTTGCCATGGCCATGGGCAGCACTCTCCAGGTATTGGCATCAGGGCCTGTCCTTGGGTTATTTGAAGAATCTCATAATGGACTCAGGTTTTAATGGAGTGGTCAGAAATCTTTTGCTGATGGTTACATTCAGTCATGTTATTCCATGTCTGAGTTCACTGCTGCATCGGGTCTGTTAATGTACAGGTCTGTTTTCACAGCCATGCAAAGGTGCTCCTCTGCTGGCTCTCCACCAATTCCTCCTCCACCACCACCCCCATCCAGCCCACACCTTTTAGCTCCAGCTTCACATCAGGAGCAAGAGATTCAGGAAGCACAGAAGGATAACTACCCCTCGAATTGTCATACCAGGCATACTGCAAAAGAGTTCATCAGTCACTCCAAAGAGTATTTAGCTATAATACCCCATTGCACATATTGCAACATATCATTACCTCCCATCCTCTCCAGAAAGTGAGATAACTGTAATAGCCACTCGGGCTGGCTGTCATTACGTGAACAGGCAAAGGCAGGAAGGCACAGTCAGAGCTAATGCACACAGCTCATGAAAGCTATTGAAAATCTGTAAAGACAGTGTACACAAAAACAGTGGGTTAATTTGCTTAGAAGAGAGCTTTGGTTTTGCTCATGCCTTTTCCAAAGTAAAACACTAATAATGAAAAAAGCTGAGACAGGAACAGACAAAGAATTTGCAATCTGCTTCTTTGCTGCAGGAGTTCATTCTTTAACACTCATCACCCACATTAGGTGGCTGTGGGACTTGGCTTCCTTGATGAGTTGAAATGGAGTCCCGAAGAGAGAGTGGTGCTGTGTGGGTGTGAGTTTGGATTTGCAGAATGATGGTGCAGATATAACCTTGACAGCTAGGCTGCTGCTGAAATTCCCTGTAGCAGGCTGGGATGAGATAGGAAAAAAAAAAATCTACACTTTTTATTTCCTTACTATTGCATATGTTCTTGATAGTCTGCACCAATGGAGAATTAAATACAGCACCCTGGAATTTCAGATGTCAGCTTTTAAGATTTTAGAGAATTTACTCTTGGGCTAATTTTAAGCTCTCACTGCTGTGGTTAATTGTTTTATTTATAACAGCTGAGATTTTCAGTGATAAAGGTGTCACCATCCAAATCCTTTCTCAGCTGTCTCTAATGCAGGCTGATGAAAGATGTAAGCCATGGCTACACGATGGGGCAGCAAAGAGTGGCTGTGCAGTAGTTTAAAAGTTTCATTAAAGGCCCCATTTCTTTGCAGTTTGTCCTTTCCCATAATTCTAACCATATTTTTAATAATTACCATATTTATAATAACATTCATATTTCTGGCTAATTTCCTTAATTTAAGGGACATTTTCCTCCTATCCGAATAGTTAGACAACTTAAAAAGCAAACAAACAAAACCTTGGATTATATTAAGGGAAACATTTTGCCCAAGGCAATTTGGATATCTGCAGATGGTGGTACGGAACATTTTGGCCCTTGTTCAGCAGAGATTTTAAGTATGTGCCTTAATTTGAGCCTTTAAGTAACTCCGGTGGCTCTTCAGAATTTCTTTGGTGACTGGAAACAAAGGACATTAATAATGCCTTAGTGGCCTAATGTATCCAGCACTGTGCAGTACTAACCTCTTTGGCCATGTTTATATTTTTGTTTAGATTCCCAATTTTAATTATACTTCTCTGAGTGCACTGGTAGTGCACAGAGAGAACACTTTCAGATGTGCACACACATCAGCCTTTGCATACGTCTTTGTTTTCCTAGTAGACACCAGAACCTGCCCTGAAAAGCCATCCAGTAGACCTTGGTTGCATATTTTTGGCACTAGGTGAAGAGAGCTGAATTATTTCCCCTCCATGAACCAATTCGTGCATCCCCTAAGAGCCCGTGCAGCTGCTGGGCCGGTGAGCTCACCTGGGAGAAGGGACAGGGCCTGGCCACAGGTGAGGGAGGTTTTGTCTTCCTCTCCATGGACAAATGAGGTGGGTGTGACTGCAGCTGACCCTGACTGTGGGTACGTGGAGAAAAGGCTCTGGGGAGAGCAGGAGCTGTTTATACTTTATGAAGGATGAGGGACGTGTGCTGGTGAAGGACATGAAGCTGAGTGACTCTCGGAGTGTGGTGCAGGGCCCGGCTAGAGGTGGCTGAAGGGGACAGCCAAGGACTTGGCCAAAGCTCAAGTGTCCTGTGTGGAAGAGAGCAAGCCAGCAAAAGAGTGAAGAGAGGGTTTGGTGTGGCTTGTGGTGGTGTTTCATGTTGCTGGAGGGTTCACTCACCCTGCCATGGCTGTTGTGGGGTTGTGCCTCGTCCCTGCTCCGCTCCTGTGCATCAGGAGGCAAAGCATGGAGCTGGCAGCAGGGGGATGATGGCCCAGCACAGGCTGTTATTCCAGAAAGGACATGTCCTAGAAAAGTTTCACCTGATGTGCCTCTGACTCAGGTCTGTGCACAGTTTCTGAGATATGTGTATATGTAGATATATAGATACATAAATACAGCCAAAAAACAAGTCATGCCACGTACTCACCCTTCTCATAACAAACCACCTTTGCCTCACCTTGCAAAGTTTTACCTGAGTAATTCCCCTTTAGGAATCAGGTTTTGGAAACCAAGACTTATCCTCTATGACTCAAGTTGAAAACTCCTAAACCTCCTAAAATATTTACAGATCCCTAAATGCCATAGTGCTGGTGGCATTGCCGGGACAGTCGCCTTCCTGACTCCTCCTTCCATTCGTGATCTCTGCTCACTTTAATCAAAACACCATGACCTGAGGAGGGTTTTGCATCTGTGCTTGGGGTTGTAGCCCTTCTGGGATGTTTTGCAGTTGACTTATTTGCTTGATTTGTGCTTCAAGGCTTTGTGAGCTGTAACGTTTATTTATGCAAAGAAGCTAATTTTCTTGTTGTTAAAAAGGGGACAGTTTAAGGAAGAAGGAAAGCTATTTGGGCTTGTTGCTTCTGTCTAAAAAATGAAAGGCATGCATTGCGTTGTGGAAAGATTAGACAGGGAGCCCGAGGTTTGAACCTTCAGGGGAACTTGCAGTCCATGTGCCCCTGTGCTGGTTAAACTCCTCTGTGGAAAAGGCAGAGCTGCAGTGCCCCCATTACTGCAGGACTATGAAAAATTCAGTGGGAATGGCCAATTTTCCATATTTCCACTGAAATAAGGCACAGAAGCTAAAAGGCAGAGTTTCTGACCACACTGTGAGTTATTTGGAGCTATTTCTGAAGTAACATCACTAGAAGAGAGCATATTAGCAGAGAGGAAAGGAAACTAAGATAAAGGATCTGCACTAAAAAGTGTTGCTAGTTAATCCAAGCCCTCGGAAGGGATTTGTGTGAGTTGGAAAACAAAAATAAATGTTTGGCCAGCTTACATTTTCAGTGGTGTGGTTTGCAGTGAAGTGATGACACAATTTACTTACCAGTAAAAGGCATTCAACTGCCTCTAACAAAAAGAAATTACAGTAGAAGAATCCGACATCATCAGAGCATAAATCTTTTTTGGAAGATTATAGCAGTTATTTATTATTTGAAAGCAAAGAATTGAGAAGCAAGGTGGCAGTTTTCTTTCAGTCATGGGAAATGCACCCTGTAATGTCTCCATGGAAAAAAGGAAAATGCTGCACCAAAGTGTTCCCATTCAGCTCAATGGCAAAAGCACTATTCGTTAGCATCTGTTTTTGCAGGGAAACTCCTGTTAAGAGAGGAATTTAAATATCGGAGGAAGCATTTCGAACAACTGTCTGGGTTTACCGAGTATTTTTCAGACAGTGTTATGTTTATGGCACAGGTTTTTGTATGCTAAAGGAAAAGGCAATTCAGAATTTATGAAACAGCTGCTGTGTCTTTTGAGCACCTAAGGGACAGAATGACACAACATATATGTATTTCTGAAGTCACTGGAAAAAAACAACCCAGCAACTTTCTGTACTTCCTTTTGAACTATAACCCATGGTTATCTGCAAGCATTAAAACATTTTCTTTTAATTTTTTAATTAGACATGAATACAAAATTTAACATTCAGGTATAGCATGCTATTAGGATATCAGTTCTTTTTCTCCTCCTTCTGCATCCATTCAGTTGTTAAATGTCCCTCTCCCTTCCTTTTTTTTTAACCTCTTGTTCTTAATGAGACTTCCTCCTTCTCCCCATGAATCTTTAGGTAGGCAACCTTAGCTCTTGATTAATCAGTAATTAGGGAAGGAGTCCTACTGATTTCAAGCCTTTAGTATCATACTCTCCAGCTGAAATTCAAAACTAAAATCTGAGGGAAAGCCATAGTGTCAATATTATGCTGTGTCTAACCATATGATGACAAAAATCACATCAGAGTCAGACCAGGCATATCTATTTATATAGGCACAAATCTGTCCTGCTTGATAGCGAGTGTAACACAATCATCATTCTCTCCCATGGCTGCTTTCTCACACATTCCCTGCTATTGCCTGCCTTTGTCACCATCAGCATTCAATATTTCGCCTTCAAGTTTACTACACCCTCTGTCATCTCATCTGATCTTACTGTTTCACTCCACTCCGTGTTTGCTGCGCAGTTAGGGCTCAATTCAAAGTTTAATGAGCCCTCATTAACCTCCATGAGCTTTGGATCAAACCCTTGTAGTCTAATATGGAAATAATGCCGGGGTATTATGGAGTTAAAAGCTGCCATACAGTGGTCTGAGGATAAAGTCACTGCGGGCGGGTGGCATAATGGGGTATTAATTGGCTCGAGGGTATTCATAAGTACTGAGCACTGAGCGTGGATGTTGCTGAAAGAAGGGAGTAAATGCTGAATGGTGTGATCCTAAACTGAGGAAAACTTGAGGTTCCCTTTGCACCTATAACTCTGCATCAGGCATTTGGGGAGTTAATGCTGATCGGGGAGAGTTTTCTGGCCCAGGCTGATGGGTGCTGTCACTCACAGGTCATCTTCTCTCTCATCATCCTGCTCTGAAGTCCTGCCTGCCTTGGCTCCATCGAAATCATTCTTCCAGAAACTAAGTATTACCAAAAAGGTGGTGTCATTAGAAAGGAGATGCTTATTCCACACCACAGTTTTTTCCTTTCCTTTTTTTTTTCCTTCTCTGGGATAAGGCACTTTCAGCATTTTATCAACCCAAAATGTTGTGTCACCTGAACTCTTGGTGCCAGTCAGCCCCCCAGCAAGGCTGGCTCTCTATTCCTATGGACTGCTTGGAATATTCCCTTGGGGCTCTGCTGGTAGAAGACCTCCACCAAGTCACCAGGGCCACCATGGCAGGGACACCAGGCTCCTGCTGCCCCTTCTGAGCTGATACTGCCTGTGTGGTGTGGAGGGTCTGGGAACTGTGACATCATCTTTTCACCAGAGAAGTGAGACTGATTCCTTTCATTTATTTATGTTAGATACTCTCTGTGCTTCTTGCCTTTTTTGAAGAGCTGTTCCTTTCCTTCTGTGAAGCCACAGATGCAACACATCCTGTCTTCCTCCATGCAGCCAAGTGCTTTTCCCTTTGGGCTGGTGACAAGTCACTTTTTCCTCCATATAGCTAAGAAGAAAAAGAACAATCACATATGTAACCATTACAGAAATGTTTTTTGGAAACTCCCAATCCATGATAGCTCCAGAACACATATCCCCATTCTCTCTAATTTTTAAGCAAAAGGCTGTGTAATACCTGTCTCTGTACTACCTGTGCCGGCCTGCAGTTCCTGCCTATCCTAATCCCATATGGGAACAAGGCTTGGACATACATATTCTAGGAAGGGTTAGGAAATTCTCGTTGATTTAGTGCTCTCCTTTTTGTTCTTCAGTTGATTAAGCAGCTGCTAAAACAAGCCTTCCATTGGAGGAGTTCTGTAATGCCCTCCCCTCCAGGGTAATAGTGCAGCCAATATACCTCCCTCCTTTGTGTCTTCACATCTCCAGTTCTTGCTTGTCTCCTGTTCCACCTTTTTGGGTCTTGCTTTCACATTTTCATTTTTGCTGTAGTGTGTTCCCAGGGAGATCTTTCCATGTGTTTCCTTTATCTCAGGTGGTCCCTGTGCTGCTGCTCAGCCATTCGAGATCAGGAGTCAGTCACAATCCCTGAAAACTGCGAGGTTGGCTGAAGTCTTGTCCGTCTCTAGTTCTTGTACCTTCAGTTCCAAACCTTTCTTCTCAGTTAGAAGTATTTTTTTAAAAATAAAAAAAAAAAAAAACACAAACACCTAGACTTGCAGTGTCTCCAGAAACTGAGAATGTAAATACAGAGCAATCTGTGGTGAAACCTGGAGCATTCCCACCGTTGTCTCTCCATGGATTTGTGTACCTGTTAAATGTCACCACTCCAGTTTTCTTGGAAGGCTTCTGTGTTTTCCTACAGGACAGTGTGGGTGGAAGTGTGGACATTTCACAACCAAGGGTGTTGCTTTAAGGGCTGAATCAAAGTGTGGGAGATTTCATTAATCTTTTCCATTCAGTCTTTCTGATTGAGCTTTTTTTATTTATAATTATATGTCTGTCTGATTGAGAAAGCTATTTATCCATTCAATTTGATGACGAATGATCAAGAAGAAAGGATGGACAGAATGCTTTTAAAGCCTTTCAGCCCCATGGTTGTAGCCACTTATACTGATAGCTTGCACTGGAAAATGGAATGTGAATCAGAGAAAACATGGGAAATAATAGGAGGAAAATTCGGAATCCATTTCTGATGAGTTATATTAAACCCAAAGATCTTCCACTTCATAGAGAAATTATTTAAGTTTTATGCAGCTTTTGAGATTATGACAAGCTGAACAACTTGTTCTGGCTTGGTGCTCAAGCGCCATATGGTACTACTTCAGCAATTTGATGTGATATTATGAATAAGAGTGCATGAGTAGTGAAATGTTTGGGGTTTTTATATCATATTGGCCTTCTGCAATAGACATGAAAAATGAATTCTGTTTAGAATAAGGGAAGGGAAAAAAAAAACAGACCTGCAGGTTTCAATAGCATAATTGCAGCAAGCAAATGGAAAATGAATCTGTGGTGATTGCAAAACCAGTTGCTGACAGGATCTCTTGGACAGGTGGGGATAAACCAGGTGCTACAGGCCCTGTTCTCCTTTTAGGTTTTCTCTGGTGCAATGCTTGTATTATCTTTAAGGAAAAGTCTTTTCATGCTGTTTTCGTGTTCAGGGCTAGTGGATTGCAAATAATATTTGCTATGCAAGTGGAAATTGACTTGTGTGTAAAGATGAAATCTTAGGCTGAGCTTGTAATCTCAGACAAGTGTATGAAAGCAACAGTCAGCAAAAGAAAGTGAAAAAATCTCCATGTCCCTGTCTGCAGAAGAGCCATCACTCTTCCTTGTGTTACTTTTCCTCTAGTTGTAGGAAGTTGCTGCCTTACATTTTGTTGCTAAAAACAGTTCATGGATAGCAGGATGTGACTGCTGAATTTTGGAGGATGAAGTAATGTGGAGATGGGAGGTCTGGTACAATTTTCAGGCAGTGGTCTCTCTTAGTGTGTCACTGTGTACTGAACTCTACAGATAAAACAAATCCCACCCCTAAAAATGTATATATATATTTATATATATATATATATATGATAGATTTGAACTAATGGTGTGTATAAATCGTACATCTGGTGTGCCTAGAGAGGATGGGACTGGTCCACTAGTACAGATCTCACGGGAGGAATCTCTGGGAGGCAGAGAGTGGCACAGGCTCTGTCTGAGGATTCTCTGGAATAACTAGTGGGACTGAACACCTGCCTGGAAAATTTGGCTCTGTTTCTTACTCTGAATTACAGCTACAGTAGTAGAGCTTTAAGAGACAAATGCTGCTTTGAGCACAAACTGTTCATATGGAAAAATGTCTGATTTCTATAGTGATTTTGGGATTTGTCTTGTCTGGATGTTTCCCTAAATTTGTTTTTCAAATGGCTTTTGGTTTGGAATGGAGCTTTAGTTTGTAGTGTGGATACTGTCTCCTTTCCACAGAGCTGACTGGTTTTTCACTAGCTGTTTTGCATTGGTTTTCTTACCCTGAGAATTTCTTTCTTCTTGTTCTTAATATATTCCCAGTTGGAATTTAGTTTCTGAAAAAAATAATTTCTTCATCACTGCGGTGATTTTTAGCAGTTGTATCCTTTCATGCATCATTCTCACACAGTGTGAACATTTTAACCTTTTCTTAATTATTAGCATTTCCATGCCTGCTGTTCATTAATCTGTGCTGGGCAAGGACCATGATGTGTTGCCCAAGGATGCAGCCATGGAGCTGCTCAGCTCCTGCTCTGTGGAAACCTCAGCCTACAGAGATTTTCATGGAGCATCTACCATTTCGCTTTTGAAGTCTGAACTTAGGACTGATTTATTTATTTTGTAATGGATAGGTTGGCTCGCTGTCCTGCTGAGTTATCTGCTTTAGTTAGATACGTGAATATGTTGTATAAATCCAAGCTGCTGTTAACTGCGCTCGGATAGTAAACGGTGCGTGGCGTATTCTTACCACAAGTACACAAAACCAATTATTCCTGACACCTGGTAAAGTCTAAAACAAGAAACTGATTGAAATTAAGCAGTAAATTACCCAGCAAGGTTAAGGTCCAGCCTCTCTTCCTCTGGCTCCAGTTCTCACTTACAAATGGCATTGTGGCTGAATCTACAGCTTTAGCTACCTGGATTTTCTCCTCAGATATTTAGCAGTACGTGCTCTCAGGCTTCAGTTCACAACTGAATTGCAGGCACAAATGCTGCTGATGCCAGGGGAGCCTAAATGACTCTGCAAAAGTCAGAAAGGAAATCCAGGGTATATTTGAGAACTGAGCAGACTCTCCCAAATCCCCTAAGTATTCCCTCCACCTTAGGTTTTTTGCCTTTGCTCTGGAGTTGTTAAGATGTTCCTGGTGGTAACTTGAGCTGATAGATATTTTTACAAAATCTAGTTTTAAAAATAACATCCAGCCAAACTGAAACTTATTTCGAGTGTTCACATTCCATAGTGTTATCAGTAGTATTATACTTGTCATAATCAATGACAGCTCTAATTTTCAAAATGTGACTCTATTTTTGGCAAAATTAAGATTCTAATATTTATGTAGGTTTTGTTCTTAATTAATTTTCTGCAGATAAAGAAAAAAAATCCCACTTTCTAAATAGCTTTTATTTAGAATACAGTTCAGCGGTGCTTCTGGAATGTTGGCTTGTAATTGTCATATTCATTCAACCCCGGGTTTCCTAGCTGTATGTAGTGAAAATATAACCACTTTCCTCTTGGTTAGAGTACAGTACTTAGTGTTTTTTAAGTCTAGTACTGGGCAAACTGCGCTGGGTTTTATGTTGATGATAAAGCTTTAATTGCACTTCTGAAATCCTCATCATATGTAAAACAGTACTGCTAAACTAAATGGGAATAGCATCCCATAAAACCAGGCAGCCTGGAGTATGATTAAGAGACAGTAATTTTTTCCTTATTCGGACCAGCATGGTTTGAGTTCTCACGCTTTGCTTTCCAACACTTCACCGCTGCTCAGACACATGTATTCCCTACCACCGTCCAGAGATTCCCGTACGGCCTCCTAAATTTGTCCTGCTCCCTCCTGCGAGGAAACAGTGAAAACTCTACATGAATCCAAGCAGTCTTTAATTTCCCCAAGATTCCTCTGCAGCCAAGCCGTGTCTGAACAGCTTGTTGGCTTCGCGGCTCCGCTGTGTTTGGAGCGCGTTGCCGCGTGCGGATGGCAGGAGGTGACGAGAAGGTGGCACCACGTGTCCCTTTCAGAGAGGAGCTGTTTGACCCTCGGCTCCTTGTTTCCGTGCCTGATGTGGGGAGCTGTTGTACATACGGAACGACATCAGCTGCGTGGCAGCAAAGCAAAACCGTCTTGAGAATTCTTAGTAAGTGGAAAATGGGAAGAGAAGAAATGTGAATATTGCAAAAAACCCACTTTCTTCGGCAGGTGATAAAGCTGCACCTGCCAGCGAGCGTTAATAGGGCTTAGTTCACTCGATTGAGCATTACTCAGGGTGGATTTTGGGCCAGGTTTCCATCCTTGCCAACAGTTTCTTTCTCCACTGTAATTCATTAATTAGCAGCTCTACCTGTTTACATAATGAAGTGTCGGAGAGCTTTTATCACTGTGTTGCCATATGAAATGTCGGAGTGTTCTCTAGATCAGATTAGAAGTGTCTGACCAGAAAGTCCCCGGCATGTCAGGGCATCACGTGTGACTCATGAAAGGGAGCAGTTAATGATGGTGCCAGTGAAAAAGTCAGTCCAGGCACATTTTCTACAGTGTAATTTCCCAATGCTCAAATATTTGAAAGTCAAAAAAAATGAATACTTTTGTGCATGCAATGGGTGAGTTTAACTTGCATTCTCAAATGAGATGTTTTAGTTCTGTTGCTCAGTCATGCTTGGAATTAAAAACTAGCCCAGACTCCAGTCCTGTTAGATCTCTAACTGGTTTATAATAAATGTGGAGATTTACCAGGTTTACCATCTCCAGATGTGGAGCACAGCGTATGGCACCTGTGTAGCAAAATCACAGCTTGCACTGGGGTTCTGGTCATAGGTTTGTGTTGGAATGTAAGTATAGATTCCTGTGGCACTGGCTGGAGAAAGATGTAGTGCTGCCATCGTGGAGTATATTTAGGTGGTTTTTTTCTTTCTTTTTGTCAAAGGCCTGTCTCTGTTGTGATGTGATTGGAGATGAATTTCAGTGAATATTAGTATTTAAAAGGATTTTCCCCTCATCTTTCCTTTAATCCCTTTTTGCTGAATGTATGCTTCATTTCATTCTGTTCTATGCAGAGATTTGTTGAAAGGGATGGAGAAGAGTTTGTATTTCCCTTTTTGGCAGCCTGAGCTCTATGTGGTTTGTGTGAATTCTTCTTTCAGGAGAGAACATTTAAAGGCAAGAACGCCTCTTTGTGCCTGTGGAAGGGTAAAATCAAGCTTCTCCTACACCACGTTTCAAAGCGTTTCACTAGGAAACAAGAGCATTTTGCATTCACATATCCTAACCAGGATTCGTTTTGAAGAGGCTTAAAGGCAGTGACAAATAGAGGTATTTTATAATGTGTAACTCGGCTGAACTGCCAGGGTTCTGCAGAGAGGCATCCTTTGTGCAAAGCTAAAAATGTCATAGGCTAGAATGAAGCAATAGCATAAAGTAAATTTCTGAGATTTTCCTTTAAAAATATGCTTCAAGTATTCACAATAGAGCTGTGCTTTTAAATCAGTCAGACCTATCCCCTACAGATTAATTAGTAGTGCAATGCTTGATTTTGAAAAGGAGGAGATGGTAAAGGTGGATGCATTGAAAAACTTGTCAAATGTCTTGAAAATGCATGGAGAGAATCAGCAGCAAGAACAGGCTGCAAGGGAGCAGAAGGATGGTCCAGAGACACACGAACTGGCTCTGGAGAAGGTGGCATCACCCTGCTGGTTTAGCACAGGTTCTCTTTGGCACACGGCCTCTGCTCAGCCCCTCCATATCCACTCTGTGACTCTCAGATCAGTAACTGCTTTGCTTTCAGTCTGGGGATTGCAGCATCCCTTGGCCATCACAGCAGAGCTGTAAGGGCGAGACACCAAATCCTCCCTGTGCTCCAGCCTCTGCCATCCTGAGAAAACAGGTCGTGGTCTGATCCCAAAATATGTTACTGTTGAACTTTACAGTTAGACTAGAAGGAAGAAACAATATCAAACCATTTAACTCAGCTTTGTGAAGGGTTTAACATGCTCTTACAGTGACCTCATGTGGAACAGAGCAGACCGGGGCAGTGACACTTTTCGTAAAGTCCACAGTCCCTCACTTCCTGCATGGCTCTGCAAAGGCTCCAGCATGTTTCCTTACTCTTCTCAGGGAAGATATGGATTTCTTTCTAGCTGAAGGAACTCTCACCTTTAGAAAAGACATCTCTGATTAGTGTTTCGGAGCCACAGGCTGCTTAGCATGTGCATGGCTGCGGGGCCAGAGCTGGCACTTGCCTTCAGCAGTTCAACTACCCAACCTTGCTCTTCGCATAATGGTTTTAATAAATGTTATATCAGTTTTAATATCATGAGTATTTCATTTACAAGGTGATGATGTGTTTATAGAGCATGCAATGCATTTCATTTAGAAGTTACATGCACTGAGGGATGCATTGAATAAAATATTACTTTAAAATTAGATGATTTCTTTAATCCTATATACAGGCTCTCTGGGTTAATACATATTGCATCTAACTCAAGCGGTGATGTAGCTTCTGTAACCTAGTTCTTCATGCATTGTAATTCTTTCCATTGTGTTGTCCAGTGAATTTTATGAGTATTATTTGTTAATATGTTCATTTTATTTGAATAAGAAAGCAAGTCATTCCAACGCAGTAACTGATCATGCTGTGAAATTAGATTTTGAGAGCAGCCTGTAAAGGAAATAGTCTGTTTGCTTTTTGAGGGAACTGTTGCCTGTGCAGTGTTGGCTTTGCCTTTGTGAGAGTGTCTGTAGTGCAGAGCTATTCCTCGGGAGATGGTGCAGCAGCAGCTCCTCAAAAGCAATTCCCAGCCATGGCTGGGGGCATGTGGTCTGAGGAGAAACAGGAACCCCTGTGCAGGAGCCACTGCCCCAAAAGTGAGGTGTGGGGACAGGGCAAGGGACACCTCAGACCACCCAAGGCAGATGAATTCTTGGAGCAGTGCTGGCCAGGGGCAGGGCAGGGGCAGGCTCAGGGCCCTCTCTTTGCATGAGTGGAGCTGAGGACATGTCCTCCTGCTGCCAGAGGCTACAAGGGCTCTTCCAGAGGGGCTCCAGCCTTCCCACAGCGTGACATACATCACTCCAGTAGCCTTGCGCGTTGAGGATGCACTCAACAGTATTACATTGTCAGCCAGCTGAGAGCTTCCCTTTTGTCTGCTACCTTCTGCCTTGTTTGAGAGTATAGAAAGACAAATTAAGGCATTCAGCCTCCGTGCTGCATGAGTCACTTGTCTTGAATCGCTTGTGGAGGAAAAAACCCATCCTGGGCTTTTTGGGGCTGTGTTGCTGAAAGAGTCCACAAGACCTCTCAAGTACCTCCAGGCACAGTTTCTAAGCCCTTGAAAGTTTCATTGCAATGTTGTTTGATACGTTATCCAACAGAATAAAATATTTCCAGTTAATGTTTTAAACATGTGCAGCTCTAACCAGCTAGTGCAGAGAGGCCAGCAGTGAGCAGAGACGAGAGCCTGCATTTCAGCCTGCTCCTGCTTCACACTTACCAGGAAGGAGCCGCTGGAAATTGCAGTTCCCTTGTTTGCTGCTTTCGTGGAGGATGAGAAGAAAGGGAAGGGAAGGAAAAGCTTTTTGGGAGCTGGAGCCACCTGCCTCGTGCCTATTTCTGCGTACAAAAGGGAAAGAGATGATTCAGCTGCCGTGCAATGAATATTTTGCTGGCATGAAGTCGAGATGATCAGAAGAATGAATTCATCCTGCAGGTTCTATTTCATCAGTTTCACATCCAGAAAATGTCCTTGTCTCCATAAAATCCTGATTATTGTGCAGAGAGATGAGACCCAAGCCCAGCATGGACCCTGGGAGGCAAACGACTGTGGGTGGGTGAGGGCATTAGATCTGAAGGCAAGGTCTGAGTCCCTCTCCCGTCTGTGGCTGGGTCTGTGCTAGAGACAGAACTGAAACTGGAAGGGAGGTTCTCAGGGCTGTGGTCTGGCTGAGTTAAGTGTCCAGCTAAGCCTCACAGATTTTCACATTTTTGTTATAATTCACGGGGGGAATCCAGCAGGACTCCACAAGCTGATGCCATCCCCACTGTGTCCTGGAACTCCTTCTGTGCCCCAGAAGGTGCCTAAAGGCTCATCTTGGCAAGGTGACGACATCTCCCATTTCAAACACAAAACTTCACCTGAACAGTAGTAGATTGGCATGAGCAGCTGACGCTTATCCGTGTCCTTGTAGCGCGATTCCTGCTGCAGTGTGGATGTGCACGTGAACAGCAGCAGGTGTTCCGCGAGTGCCAGGCAGATCCTTGGTTTCTTTGTAAATCGGCCTTGGCTGATGGAGTGGAGGGAGAGAGGAGGAGGGTGTTTATCGCAATAGCTGGAAAGTTGACCTCAATGAGGCTGTAGAGAAGTTGCATCTTCCGATAATTACATTAATTATATTCTGAGCGATTTCTCATTTTCCTTATATTTAAATGAGGTAGAACTTGACTTTTCTTCCCCCATTCCATTTTCACCCTTTTTTTCCAGGCAGGACTGCTTATCTAATCAGCCACTAGTGTTTTCTCTGACAGTCTCGCAGCTGTAGTGACACTCAGTCTCAGTCACATCAAACAAGTAAATGACTTTCATTCACAGCACCTTTTGTCTGATCAAATAGGTAATTACTACGTGAAATTAAAGGCTTTAACAAAAAAGTTCTTTATTGTTCCTGACTGACAGAAGCAATACAAAGAGAAAGTGCTGTGATTCAAATGCCATGGTGACACCAGCCCCATCGTGGAAGCAATCAAAGGCATTACTTATACACTCGAGTGAGAATACAAACTCGTCAGAGGCAGACTGACAGACTGCCTTTAATCTTTCTACCCCCCACAACTCTTTCCTTTTTTTTTTGTTGAAAGGAGAATATCATTTTATGCAAATAGTAAATATGACAGGGAGATCCAGATATTTGAAATATATTTGGAGGATCAGTGCAGTTCCCACCGTCAGTAAGTAGGGTACTGTCTTTGATTGCTGAGTGACATCAGGCTAATTCATGCTGTGGCTTTTGGGACTAGTGATCTAGATTTCCTTGACACAGAAAACAAAACAAAGGCACTTCTCTGAAAATGAAGAATTTCAATATTTATCCTCAGCATCTCCTGTTAGCGCCAGCATTTCATCCTCTGTTCTCCTGCTCTGTCCTTTAATCACTTCCTCTCTCTGCTGGTGAGCATCACTCTCTGCTCTTTGCATTTTACCTCTGGGAGAGGTAGATTTACTACCAAGGTGCTTTCAATACAGTTTTCACAAAGAACTGATGACAGAAAATGGGATGGATACAGTTTCTCAAAAAGCTTTTCTTTAATGAGGGCCACAGGGTTACTGCAGTGAGCAGAACTAATCGGGGAGCCTGGTTCTGAGCATCAGCCTGTGCAAGGGAGGTAAAGAGAAAGGTAAACATCAACTAAATATGCCTGTTTGTCTGTCAGTTATTAGTGGCACAGAGCTGAGAGGAACTGACTCAAGGTTGTGTTTGAGCAGGTGTCTGTGACAAGAGATTGCGGGTCTGAATTATGCCAGCAGGGAGATACAGTATATTTGCTGTCACCTTCCCCGGGTCATAGGCCAAGTGGGTAAACTTTTAGGGTAACCTGCTTGTTTTTCACCTTAGTCCATTCCAGGGAAACTTAAATTTATGGAGCTGGTTTTATGTTGGAGTAGGTGACGTGCTGAGGTCAGTGCCCCACATGGATGTTGCCATGAGGGCAGCCCGTGGGTTCTGCGCAGCTGCTCTGGTACCTGTGCTGAGTCAGACTGTAATCACAGGGCTGCTCCAGTGAAGTTAATCATGGGGCTGTGTATTAACCTGACACACTCTCTGAACCCAGACGTTTACAAATATGTAAGGAATACTAATAGCAGTGTGCTGCAAGAGTGTAATCTCTCCCTGCTCTATGTGCCGAGGCAGAAGATGTGCTTTGTACCCGTGCTGGATACACCTGATCAGGTTCTGGAGGTGAGGTGACAGCACAGACGAAGTTTCGCGGCAGCAATCACAGATATTGGAAATTACAGATTCCCCTCATCTGCAGGAGTAGCACGGAGCAAGCTGAAAGCCAGCCCTGTACAGTATCTGCAGGAATTGCTGGCCACAGAGCGCTTTGGATCAAACTGTGGGTCATAAATCCAGCTGGTTCACAGACTCATTTGCCATTCTCCAAGCCTGCATCTTCCATGCCCTCCGCTCTTCACTGCGGTGTCCCCACTGAGCGCAGTTGAGTGGAGTTTTATTAGAAGCAGGGCTGCTTGTGGAAGATCAAACGGCAATTGTAGCCAAAAATAGGATTTTTTCCTCATCTGCCTCTAGCTAGGAATAGGAGACAAATCCTTTCTCTGCGGCCTGTGCTGTACACGAGGTTATTCATTAGGACTAGTCGGGAGCTAAATTAGAACACAGCTGCCACTCGTTGGGTAGTTCATCATGCAGAGCAGACCACTTTGTGGCTCCCACCACTGCGGGGGAGTCAAATGAACCTCGAGAGGCTGTTTTTAACCTACACATCACCAAACGGTTTGAGCACAGATTGCTTGAGGGGTGAAGAGCAAAATCCTTGCTCCTGGGGCTGCTCTACCCCAGGAATCCAGCAGCCTGCTCCTGCTGTTCCCAGCAGTCCTGCAGAGCAGCCCCGTCTCACTGGGTGAGAGCAGGGTTTAGCAGTGCAGGCAAAGTGGGATGTCATTATGTTGGTTATATAGGGTTTCTTAAGCTTTTGAGAGTCAATTCAATCATCTTGAAAGAACATATGCAAAATATGTGCTTGGCATTGAAATACCTCCAAAGTCTGGAAAGAATTGCAGCCTGTGGATGAGGCTATCTCTATTCTTGCATGAGGTTTATTGTAACTGAGGTTTAGCAGCTTGGAGTATTTCTACCTGTAAACTGAAGCTGCTGCTTTTGCTGATTGACAAAGGCACTGCTGCTGTTTGCAGGTCTGTAGGAGAATGTAGGCTAAAAAGCTCAAGGAAGAGATGTCTGGCACGCTTCTGAATGGGCATTAGAGGGAAAAAAAGGTAAGTATACAAAGCAGAAAGCTACAAAAAATGACTTTATAAGGTCCATTTAATGATGGTTTGGGAGTGGAATGAATAGATGCAGAGGCCATGGGGAATACAGACAGCAACACGCTTAGAAGTGGCAGAGCTTGTGTTTGCATAGCTGTTGTATCAGAGCCCAGCCCGGTACCAGCAAATATGCACTCCAGCAAGGGAAAGTTTGATTTTTAACCTTAAAGATACAATCTGTTTTCTTGGATTTGTTTCAAACTCTGCAGTGCCAGCTGCATAAAATACCACTAAGCTTTTGCACAGAGACATTTATAATCACTTTACCCTGTAGCAGAAAGAAACGTCTCCATTTAGACACTCATTCTGAGTTCATACACACATTAAGGACAAACTTTAGATCTTAATGAGGTGTGGGAGGGTTTTCCCCCCCCTTTAGTTCTGTTTTCTGTTCTCTTATAGATCATACTATATTTCAGAGCATTAGGAAGAGAGATGCTGAATCTTTAATGTGATGTGAAACAAAAGAAAGTCTGAACTGCAAGAGAGATGAACTTCAGAATCTCTTTAAATCCTGATCCAGCGCTCACTGAAGTCAATGGAAAGGCTTCGATTGATTTCAGCTTCTAAAGCTCTGTGGGTTATGTTGGTTTTTGTCTTGTTAGTTTAACAACTTCCATTTCCTTCTTTGGAATTCTCTTCTGGTGCATTTATAAATATAAAAGCCTTTCAAAAGCCACTCAAATAATACAGTCAAATTCTGGTGGTTGTGCTTACTGCTGGCTGGAGGTAGCAGCTTACAAAGAAAGGGTTAAATGGAGACCTTGTCTGCCTTTCCAAGTCAGTCCTGGATCATTTTATCCCACCAGCCAGTTTTCCATCCATCTTTGGGGATGTGGCTGTGGCAACAGCAGTCCCAGTCTCAGCACAGGTGGTTCAGAAATCTCCACAGGACATGCCATGGTCATTGTGCACAGCCCCTTCTGAAGGCTGAACCTGTTCCCTGCATCCTGGTCCAGCCACCTTTTCCCGGGAACAGGCTGGGGTTGCACCTCTGTGTCCTTGGTTCCACTCCAGCAAGAGTTTTCCAAGCTTCTGAATTTGTGTTTGCTTCATAATGGGAAGATGACAAACCACTTCAAATTATTTGAGGAGCCAAGCTGGGTGCCAGTATTCATTTTTTCGATCAAAAAGTGAAGTTGTTCAGGGATTTTTTTGTTAGATTGAATTTGTCTCTCTGGCAAGAAGTGACTAAAGAGCTCAATACTGTGGACACTTTCCTGTAAGCAAAATGCTGTAACTGTGGAATATTTTCATTTCACTAAACCTCACCTTTCAGCAGAGAGACCAGTTGTGAAAAGCATGTTTGTATTTTTGTCTTAAAGTGCAGATCTGATCAATTCTTTTAGACTATCTCAAGCATGAACATAAATATTAACAAAAGGCTCTGTATAATTCAATATTTATTTGTCAGCCTGTGCCCCCTTGCCCAACATTCATAGCTAGATACCAAAGGGTTAGGGTTATTTTCTTCTAGAACTTTTTACTTCAGACCCAAGAAGCTTGCTTTGATTATTAAAAAATACATATCTCAAACCTTTATTTGCATCTGAGCATTTTGGCTATTTCTTTGTGTGTCTGGTTGGCTTTGATTCTTGTTAAATGTTTGCAAGTAAGAAGAGAATAAAGAATGTGAACAAAAGGCTTTTAAGGATATATCCTGCTGGAAAGCAACCTGGAAGTCATGACCATGAAGCAAAAACCTAGTGCAGTAGCTTTTATGTATGCTGCCTTTTGCTTCTGCAGATCTTCTTATCTTAAATGTGATTTTTCATTGTGCTTCTTGACAGATTTTACCATTGATGGTAGAAATAGAAAAGTTACAGACCTGATGCTTGTGTGCAAAAGTTAAGATCTGAATGAAAAGGGTGTTCACCCCTAACGCTGTACCATGGCAATCTTACTAGGGATGGCTATATCTAGTTTATTTAGCATTGAGCCTTTTCAGATAAAAACAGTTCCTTCTGATATTCATAAGACAATTCATATCAAATGACAGCCAGCTGGAACTATTTGAAAACTGCTACTGATTTCAGTAGTCTTACAGCAGTTGTAGAATTGGAAAATCGTTGGAATTTGCTATTAGGGTTGTATAAAAACTACGTTCTTATTGAACATAAGGGAACATTTGGTAAAAGAAATAGGTTATGAAGATGTGTGAGTGTGCTGTGGAATGCTAAATAGTAGACGTTAACTTCTCAGCTACCATGTGGACTTGTATTTTTTGTTCTTGTGTACCCCCACGTGCAGGGGGGTGTAACTGGCGGATGAGCATGAAATGAAGTGGTTGCCTGAGCATGAAATGAAGTGTTGTTGTTTGTGATGCACACCAAGAGTGAAGGGTCACAGAGAGAGCGTGGAAAACCACATGGCCACTTTCTATTCCTGCACAGGTTAAAGTGCACAAAGCATAAGGCTGCAAAAACAGATCACCTTAATCTCTGTGAATGTAATCTCAACGCTGCCACTTATTTCCGTTTGGTTTTTCATGCCGATGACTTCAACCTCTTGGTCAGTTTCTCCCATGGAAAGAGAATTCATCCTATCAGAAAATAATTTTAGATTTGGCTAAAGAATAAATCTCTTAAGCATTTTTTTTTCCTTCCCAAACAAATTCTTGCTAATTCCTGTAAGGAGAATAGTAAACCAGCCAGCTCGGGGCTTCCCAAGACTGTGGGTGGATTCAAGTGGGTGGTTGCTCCCACCACAGGAGAGAGGATGGAGCTGGGATGAGGACAGAAAGCCAAGGAGGCGTTTAGCTGTGTCCCTGCAGGGAGAGGTGGATGTGCATGGAAGTGGTTGTCCTTTGGCACTACCATTTTACAATTCTGTTTTTTCAGTCTCTGTTATGGTAGCAGTGACAGCAGCCAGGCTGGTTTTCCAGGGCTTAGAAATCCCTGAATGAGACCAGAGGGAGTGGAGCTGATTTTGTCACAGCCTCCCAAACCATTTCCCCACACAGCAGCCTTTGCTCAGAGCCAGCCCTGTGTAAAACTGTCACAGGAATTTCCTCTCCTTGCTTATAATGCAAATACAGAGCAGCTCAGCTGCCCAAAGTGGATCTTTTTTAGATTGCCCAGGTGTTTCACAGAGGGAAACATGGACTGTTATGTGCACTCGGCATTACCATCAGTTCCAGCAAACCCGGCCTGTGCAGAACCTGTACCGAGTGCTGTGTTTTGCAGTGTTGTGGGCAGTGCTCAGATGTCCAGCTTGGAGCTGACCCTTGCACGATCCCAGCACCACAGAGAGGGGTTCAGCTGAACAGGCAGTGCCAGGAAGGGACCCAGGAACACCAAGGTCAGGTCAGACCTGAGCTCTGCCTGAAACAAGAGCTCAGCTGTAATCCTGGAGCAACATCCTTGGTTTAGACCTGGGCAGAGAAGCTGTTTCCCTATCAAAGAAAGAAAAGTGAAATAAAAAAAGTGTTACCTCCTGAGAGAGAGGAAAGCTTGCTGGGGTTGTGCTGTGGCCACCAAGTCCCCCCCAGTGCTGGTCTGGGGACGCTGGAGTTGCACTTACGGGTAATCAGTCCTTGTATCCTGGGAAATTATCTCCTGCCTGACTAATTATTCATATGTGAAATGGCTGAATTAAATAAGGATTTGAACATGCTACTTTCTGTTTCGTGAAAGAGGAGGATTGTTCCTCTGTGCCTGCACGTTGGAGGAAGTGGCAGTGGTGGTTTTGAGGTGACCTCCTGGCCACGGGACATTTCTGTCCAAGTGGGAATCTTGGAGAAAGGGGAACAGTCTGTGTCTTGCAAGGCACATGAAAAGCAAAACCCTGTAACTCTGAATGTGGGCTATAGTCACTCAAATCTTGTTTAGAAAGGGCATAATATCTTTGCCAAACACATTTGCAGTGTTGAAGCTGCTCATAATTACGACCTTCATGAATTTATAACACTGTATGCTCCAGCAATGGAAAAAGCTCCTACACTTGAGTGATGAGATTTTGATAAAATAGGATTTAAATATTCTATTAGCAGAAATGTTATATTAAATGATGAGGAGGCATTCAAATACTGCCTGACTTTCACCATGTGACTGTGAACTATATTATGCCTGGGTCAATTAGGCTATTTTAAACTCGTGGCTTTCTTGCATTAATCCTTTTCACAGAAAGCCAGTGTTCCCTCTGAATTTCACCATTTCTCTCCTCTGGCCTCCCCCTAATACACAGCCCTGTCTCCTGCTACCACATCCAGCAGGCTTTGCTGTTTTCCCTCCTCTACTATGATATGAGCTGCAGTGCCTGAGCACTGGGAACGGGGTTAACCTTGATCCAACTCGAAACAGGTTCCTCCGGGTAGACTCCCAGCTCCCGCTTGGATCTCCCTCCCCACTCCAGCTGCCCCAAAATCAAGCTGTGTCACATTTGTCACAACCCATCCCCAGCTGACATGCAGCAGTGCAGGCCCCCAGGGAGCTTGGGCACAGGATGGTGCTCCTGGGGGTGTGCAGAGGTGAACACCTGGGCAGACTGCGGGGGGAGCAGCTTCGTCCACATCTTGTAGCAGGCTGGTAGTTTCTCACAGGGGAGGGGGTGGCTGTTCTGGGTATTTTCTGTGTTGTGTCTAAAAGCTTAACAGAGATCAAATGGGAGCGTGCGGTGAGATGGGGTGGGAATTTACTGCCCCCTCGTTATTTGCACAGACACTCCTCAAGGAGTATTTCACTGGGAAAGTGGAATAAGCTGTCGCCTGCCGTGACAGTTCTAATGCAAACATCACCCCTGGGAGAGATAGCAGGAAATAGCCATGGAGGGAGTCGGACATGCCTATGGATTGGCTCAGGGTGGAGGAGAGCTTTGCCCCAGAATTTATGGCTGATCAGTAGATTGTTGCATTTGAGTTGACTAACAGCTCTCTGTGTGCTTTTTTTCCCCCCCTAGTGTTAATGGTCTTTTTCTTTCCTCTTTGTACTCCAGTGGTTTCTAAAGCAGAGCTGGCACAGCTGTAAGTCACAGGCATGCTGCAGTAATTGACATGCTATTGTCAATGTCTCTGCCCTCTCATGACCAAGAGTTGACCCAGTCCCTCTCATATACCAGGTGCTTTCAGGGATTCAGTATTAAGACACAATCGCTTTAGTGGATCTAAGAGATAAATCCTGTAATATTAAACTCTTAGTCAAATATTTTGAAATGTGCTGAGGCCACATAATTCTCTCTTTTTTTTTTTCCATTTTTCAACAAGAAAAAAAAAACCTGCAGGACCTAAAAGATCACTCAGTGATCCTCTTCTCAGTGATGTTATATGGCACAGTTGGATCAGAACCAAGTCAGAATTAAATTTAGGCTCAAGAAACTTTGTTCTCCGATTTGATTCTCAAAGCTGCTAATCCTAAATTATCATGAGAAAACATGTGGGAAAAAAAAAGAGACATTAAGACATCAGAGCAGCTGAGCTTTCAAATGGAAAGTCAAGTCAGACCTGCTGTCTGCACCCTCTTTACTCACTGGAAATGGGATGTTGTAATTGCCTCGTGATCGGGTGTAATTGTGTTTGCCTGAACCTGCAATGATTTTCCCCATTTACAGAAGTCTTAAGGAAGCTTTTTCTGTGAGCCATTGCAAGCAAACAAACAGAAAATAGAATAAATCGTGCCACAAAAATCAATTATTGGGACAACAATTATTTCTGACTGGTTTTTCACCTCTGGTTGTGGTTTGTGGTGTTTTTCAGTGTGAGTACGAAAGACTGTAACCATCCCACAGAACCTGAGTCTGGATACCAGCACTGAAAATTGTGGCTCACCAGTGAGATCCAGACAAACAGCAAGGAGGAAAGTGCAAATAACAAAAAGGGGGAGAAAAAGCATGAGAAAATTAGGAAACATTTTCATTATTCTTTCACCCTTCTTATTGACATCTCAAGTACTTGTCTGGGATGGGCTTTCTGTAGCTCCCACTTAAGAAGTAGTTAAAGGTCATGCGGTTTGGCCAGGCAAGATTAGCCATCCTTACAGGATAATGAAATCAATGTTCAGACAACATCACAGCCTGCATTTAGATGTAGAATATTCCAAATACATGTTTTAGAACAGCCACACTGCACAGAGTGCAAACTGATGATGAAAACTTTTCAAGGGTTGTTCCATTCTTACAGGAATGAAAAGAACATTGAGTTCTCCAGTTTGTAGAGCAGCCTGTTTCATTTGAGCAGCCTGTTTGCTTGTCTGTCACCACTTCTACTCTAAACTTCAAAATCCCATGCAGGACAAAAATAATAATTAAGTAAATAAATTATATACCCAAGCAACAACAACAAAGCCCTCTTAAATTACTAATCCTGGACTCTGTATTTGTGTGAGTGGTCATGAACAGACAGCAGCACTAAATATTAGTTTGTGTCCCCATTAGCACCTCAGTGTGTAATTATTATTGTTTGTATTGCAGCAAACAACAAATGTCAGCCCCATTGCTAAAAATAAGAAGGTTACCAGTAGGTCTCCTGAAAGTTCAAACATTTCATTAAATGGTTTTATGTTAGGTGTGTAACTATGCTGGTGATAATATAGTGTAATGGTAATATAATAGAAGCTACAAATAACGTTTTATGACTGTTTTGTTCTCTATACTACAAGTCTAAATGGTTTCCCTTACAAGCCAAGCAGAAGGTGTTTTATAACAGTGTCTTAAAACCTCCTAATTAGCAGCAGTTTTAAGATACACACTTCTTGGCAATCTTTTGGGGATCGATCGAGAATAACTGTAGCAGACTTTAAATCTTCTGCCTGGAAAGATTATCCTAATTCTTTTTCTAATTCCCTTGTCCCAAGGCACCATGACTGGAGATTTCTGAACAAAACAGTGTCGTGCTGGCTCTGCTGGCATGTAGGTCAGGCACTCCAGAACCACCATAGAGCCTGTGTCTGCTTTGAGGGGGAAAATTTCATCAAACCCATTTTCTTACCGCACCCCAGATGCTGTTGAACCTCCACATTTAACCACACAATTTAAAAAATCTTTACAATACAGTGGTACCCCAGTTCTTTGGCAGTACCTTTTTTCCTCCAGAAGAAGAATTCTCCCCATGTATTCACATTCCATGGGGTGTTTTGGCTCTCTGATTTATCCCGTGTCCTCAAAATAAGTCATGAAGATGATCACATGCATTTAGAGAGGCAGCAGAGCTATGGATGGAACTCATTTTAGGATGACGTTTTAGTCGTTGTTTTCTAAGGCACTGTTTAGCCATGAGTTAGTACTCGTGTGTATCAGTTATAGGAGGTGTCATATTTGATGTCCTCAGTGTTTCTTTTCCTCCTTTCTGTGCTGATTGGTATAATTTATATGAATGCTTTAACACCCCCCCATGTGTAGTCTGCTTGTAATGTACATATAATTACCAGCCATCTTCCAGCTTTTTTTGGCTATGTGGAAGTATTTTTAAATCTATTTCAGTCTGCCAGTGGGTATATACCCACACACATGCACACACATTTTGGGAGCATGGTTATTTGCGCTTTCTAACATACTGTGCCTCCCTGATAAGGCCTTCTCAAGAAGTGAACAAAATGTCTCGGAGATAACAGTATTCTGCAGCACAATGTACAGAAGGGAAAGTTGTTTTTTATTCTTGCTAGGCTGGCAGGCTGTCTCAAAGGAGACAGGCTAATTTGAATGGGGTTCAGGTTGCTGTAGCCTAAGTTTTTCTGTAGTTTCTGAAATTATGTTTTTAAGCTTACTGGCAGCTACAAGTTCTCATCCTGATGTGCAGGTGAGCCATCCTCAGTAAAGAAAAAACACTCAGGATTCAGACAACTCCGTCACTTAAGGATGCAGAGGTGGAGGAATATCTGCAAATGCATCACATTGTGCAGTGAATCAGTCCTCTAAAGCAAGCAGCAAAATGTAAATAAAATACTTAATTTTTGACGGGGCCTCGAAGACTCCCATTGGCTTCGGTGGATTTGGTATTGGTACATATTAACAGTGTCATTGGGAGCTTGTGTGCTACAGGCTGTGCTTCTAAAACTCAGGGTCTGCTTGTGAAAATCGGATTCACAACATGCAGGCAGTCAAATCTCTTCAGCTTCCTCCTACTTAAAAAGAAAAAAAAAAAGGCTTAAAAACGAAGGAATTGGTGTCCTTCAGAATCTACTTTCAGCACTAGTTTATAGAGGATCAATATACAAATGCTGGAGCTCTATTTCTGTGTTTCAGGGCTACTCATTTCCTCAGCTGATAGTACATCAGCCTTTAATCCCCCCAAGTGGCTTTCACTGCTGCATAAACTGCCAAATTTGCATTTGTTTTGAAGAGTTTGTTCGCGCACAGAGGTTTCAAAAGCTCGAAAATCAAAATGTAGGCACTGGTCTCTAGATATTATGAATCCTGTAGTTTGTTATTCCACTACGGAGACTAATAAGAAGCTGATTTTGTTTGCAGTGTAGTGAGCAGTTCCCACAAAGACCCCAAGCTCCGAGGAGCGATGCCACAGCCAGCGCATCCGCATTGCCCGGCGGGGCTCTCAGGGAGAGAGAGCAGTCCGAGCCTCTGAGCTGCTCCAGTGGGCTCTCCCCCTCCCTCCCGTTATTTTCCTTCCTTTAAAAAGGCATTTGCAAGCAACATCTGTCCTCTGAGCGCGGCTGAGAAACGCGCACCTGTACGGAAACAGGAGACAGATGAATGGTCATGTCTCGCTTCTTCTGCATAAAGATGCAAAACAAATGTTGGCCATCAGGACCATCAAGTTGCTGTGGACACTCCCTGGAGTACACGTTCTCTAAAACCACGCAAAATCTGCTTGGCAGTTTGTGAAATCTGTCATCTGCTTTCCATATGTTTCCCTTCCAAATTCACGGCGATGTCAGAAAATATAAAGTTGCTTCCCTGCGCAAAGGGCCCAGGTCCCCTGGTGAAATTCCCTTCCCGACTTAAATTTGCCCTTTTCCCCAGAAGTCTTGGGTTTTAAATGGATGTGGGGCTGTGGACGGTTGTTTTAATGCACGTTGTACATTGCTGTACATCACTGCATTGCTTCTTGGTGTGGTCTGATTTTCATCCCATGCTTGATTGTTTTATGAAAAAAACAAAACACATTAGGAGGGGAACTCTGTGTTCTCCCTGCTGAAGCTCTCCCTGCTCTAGCTTTGTTGTTTTCTCCCTATTGAACTGGAGTCACTGGTGACTTCAGACAACTCAGGCACACTTATTTGGGCTGTTTTGACCTTCCTGTTCATCTCCTGCAGGCACAGACTGTCAGCAGTTCTTAGTGGCAATGGATGCAAATCCATTGGAGTTAGAGAAGAAGAGGAAATAAAATCCCCCAGCTGCCTCTTGGCCAGTCAGACCTTATACCAGGTTGTATTACCTGATTCAGAATTACCATATGAAAAACTTGGAGGATGTATAATAGTATAAAGAGAACCTTGATAAGGTGTTCAAGCAACAGCCTGATGTAGCTCTGGCCTGAGCACATGGGTTTATGCTCCTGCTTGCAGACATGGCTGGGAGGGTGCCTTGGATGACTGAAGGATCCCTGTAACAGTTCCTGTTGGATAAAATGCTGTGTGGGGTGGGCAGAGGCTGGGGATGTGATAATGTGACATTATTTTCCTCCTTTTCAATGGGAAAGTTGTCAGCGTTGCTTTAAATCCTCATTAGAATTCAAAGAGCTCTAACATCGCTCTAACACTGGTTCAGGATTAGAATTTGTTAATTAATTTAATCCTCTCCCCTTCTTCATCTTCACGGATTCTGCAGCGACAGATGGTAAATCCTTAAAATTTCAGCAGGAATAAAGGGTTAAAATCCAAAGGCCTGGATTAGATGGGATTGCAAAAAGTGCATGAACAGTTCTCAGTGTCTGTTTTATGATTTGCCAACTTTTTGGGGACAGGGTGCTGAAGTGCCGAGCAGGCACAGTCCCTGGCTATTAGCACTGTTTAGTTACAGTAGAGAAGATTTGGGGCTGTGTTTCCTGAGCATGTCACTGTAATAACTTACTTGTTTGTTACAACTGTTTTCCAAAATCACAGGATTGTTCCCTAATGTGTTGGTGAATAATGTTTTTATTATTCCTGTCTGTAGTAAAGGGCATCTCAGTGCCTCCAAAATCACTCATGTAATAAAACCGCTGCCATTTTATCATTTTAATAGAATAACAATTTTGTATAATGTTGCAAATATTACCCTCCAATATACGATGGTGACAGTAACAGCAGAAGACAGGCACTTTTATAGCACAAAATTATTACCTTGTTTAGATTATCAGATAAAAATTTTACCATCACATTAAAATGAAAATGAAATGAAGGCCAATAAAACACAGAAGGGCCCTGTCCGAGCAGGAGCCCTGGGAGGTTGGCTGCTGGCCACAGGGGCTGCCAACCTGCCTGGAGGGCACTTGGCCAAGGAAGCCACGCTGAGAGGTCGCCAGCTGATTTTACACGGTGAAATTCATCTTCCCAAAATGCTGCTGCCAGCCAAGGATCGCCTCTTGGAAGGTTTTTAAGGCGTAGCAGTAAAAGGGAGGGATACAGAGGAAGCCTCGAGCTCTCTCCTATTGCGTCGTTGGGAATAAGTGTGAAAAATAAGGAGGATCAGGTCTTTTGAAAATGTTCTTCCTATGTAAGAGTCAAACCCTTGGGGGGATCAATACAGCTCTCACTGATTTGAATCAATACTAGCGCAACCTTTTAGAAAGAGGAATATGCCATGAAACCACTGGGCTGTGGGAGAGCAAGCCAGCCGTGGCACATCCCTGTAACACATCCCTGCCTCCTGCAGCGCCCTGGGCTTTATCACTTGGCCCTGGCTCTGCCAGGAATGGCAGAAAACTCAGGAGGAGGTTGTCCCCTCGATCCCTTGTCTCCAGCGCTGCTGAGAGGGGATGAGCAGGATTCTGCTCTGTGAATGAGCACCAGCACTGCAGCCTGCTTATCTAAAATCAGATTTGTGGCTGCTTCTAGAAGGTCAGTGCAAATTAAATTGTTACTTGGTGTCCAAGAGATTCAGAACCCGTTTCGGTTGCGTTATTCTCTTACTGTGTGTTTTTTCACTCTTTCGTTATTTGCATCTTTGGTATCTGCTTTGGATACCTCCTGTTAGATTTGTCTGATGCTCATTAATATCTTCCCTACTGGCCTGAACAGGTTTTACACCCCAGTCTGCAGATACAGTGAGATCTTTCTCCTTTATCACACGGCTGCAACGGATTTCTTTCCCATCTCTTCTTCCTAATTTTTCCCTGCCACAGTATCACACAGATGGCTAACCAGGTTCAGCATTGGACTCGTGTTAGGGTTTTGCTCCTTCTTTTCTCACCCGTAGGGAATATCATGCAATGCCCATTCACCAGGAGCAAAGCACTTCTGGTTTTGAAATGCTGGATTCTACAGTTCAATTCTTAATGTGTCACCTAAATCCTAAAACATTTCAAATCTAAAAAACTGTTTATTTCTTCGGCTGGTATCCCCTGGTGCTTGGGAGATCACAGTGAGCTCATGAGTCTGGTGAGAACAGTATTTGTGTCTTTAACCTGTGTTGGCATCAGTGGTATTGCAGGTAACATTCCAAACTGGAGCTTTATTAGTAGTTCTCAAAAGAGCAAGACAGGTGAGTTTTCCTTGCTGAAAGGCACTGGTAAGTTCGAGGTAAAGGTTTCCAAGTACAATGTGATACTCTGTGCTAACAATGTTTGCCATATCTCCCAGCACATCCCAATCAATGCAGAATAAGGTCTACCCAGCATTGGTGAGAGCTGCATGTATAATATATATGCAGATATACTCTGAATAAATCAGTGTAAACAATGCTGAAACAGTGGGACAATCCATTACCAGAAATAAATTGGCAGGGACCTGCTGCAGAGCTCCCAGCATTGCCAGCTCTGCCCAGATCAAAGAGCCGTGCCCTGCCTCCCCCAGGGGAGCTTGCAAAAGGTGTAGAGCAAGCTGGTAGCTCTGGGATGTGGTCAGTGGATGCAGCTTTGGAATAATGAAGCTCCTTCATCTGGTCAGAGCCTGCTGTTCCCTCGCAGGAGGCAGAGCTCGCTGCAGCACAGCTGGGGATACATCAGCACAGGTGAGGCGGCCGTGGTACTGTGAGCAGCCTGGGCAGCCCAGGCCAGTGCCCTGCAGAGCTGCAGCCCTGCTGCAGCAGCCACACAGCCCCGTTAGCCTGGCACTGTGCCCTGGCGAGCACCCCCAAACCCTCAGCAGGACCAATTAGCCAGGGCAGGCTCAGCCACGCGGTCGCTGGCACTGCTCGCTGTGCCCTGCAGGTGCTGCAGCCCCTGTGCCATGCTCAGTGGCCAAGCTCTGCCCCCACATACCTGATCCCTCAGTGTTTCCTTGGATGCAGCCTTTCCTGAACATTAGCTCCCTTTTTTCCTGTTTTGCTCCTCGTACCAAGCAATCCTGCAAGGGCAGGGAGTGGTACCGACACCTCTGGCTGTGCCCCAGTGGAAATTCCCCATCCTCAAATGTCCCAGCTGCCAGAGTAAGACACGATTTGCCTATCCCAGCACAAATGGAACAATATGGTCTCTTATTTCTACCCTCTCTTTCCATGGCTTTGCTCTGCTAATTTCTTAAATTAGGAATTTTTCACATGAAAGGTTTCTTTCTGACTTCCATCGGCATTTGTCAGATTCTTAGGGCAGAGGGCAAAACTGAGAACCTGCGTTGGGGAGTGCAGTTCCATTGATGTCAGCAGAAATTTGCCTGCTTACATCAGTCCAGAATTTAGCCCATAGTGGTTCTTTTGTAGCATCAGAAAGCTCTGTGTGCACCTGAGCTGAATGTCCACGCTGTAAGATCAGAGTGTGGCTGGGACAATTGGCATGTGGGTAATTGGTACATTTCTGTAAGAGAAAATGGTTCATGATCCTTATAAAGGAAAATAAAATAAAGTAATGTTATTCCCCACTGACATATTAAGTGAATTGATAGTGTTTGAAAAGGCAAGTATTAAATCTGGAAGCAGCATGAGTGTTATGAAGTAGCTAGCAGTTTTATCCCAGCAATTTAAAATTCCTATCATTCAGCTCTCGCTGATTTGAAAGTCACACATTTATTTCAGATTGTAGCCATGAATTTCTTGGGAATTACCTGACATGAAAGCATGGAAGAGTCACTTGATATAAACTGACAGGACAATATCAAAGAAAACATCTTGATACACTTAAATCCAGTTGTAAGTGACTTTATGAAAAGTTTTTTCATCCAGCCCTGTTATTCATTAGGAGCATCTTGGTATTAGGAAAGCCATTAAGTTGGATACAAACTCTGGGCATCCTGTAGGGCAATAATCTAAAGCATCCCTGGAGATCTGATTTCAGACTCCAAATGGATTAGGGCTTTTTCTCTCCTTGTGTACATCGTTTACTCATGAACATGAATCGTCTGGCTCTTTATTTCCTTGCTGTGCCGCTAATGTGGAAAATGCTACATAAACATTCAGCATGTCAGGATAAGAAACTGTTCCTGGGAGAGCCTGGGACTACCCTGGTAGGTGTGTTAGAAGATAGGCCTGAAGATTTTTTGCCTTTGGACTGTATCTGTCCTGTTCTGCTGTGTTTGCTTAATGCTGCCAGCTTTCATGATCACTAAAACTTCACCAGCTGATCTGTGCTTTGAATTAGTTCAGATTGAAGGTGCAGGAGATGAAGCAAACAAGAAGCCCAGATGCTTTTGGCACGATCTGACGCCACCCCTGGCCTGATGGAGATGACCAGATGTTGCAGGACACGGGAGATCGCTGCTTTGCCTGTGCCTGTCCCGCTGCCCTGATGCGATGTCAGAGCGCAGAGATGTTCTGGCTCGGGCTGCTGGGGAGCTGTCTCCTCCCATTACTCCGCCAGATGATTTGGAAACCGTGACCCTTTTCCCATGTGTGTGATATCCAGCCCATCAAACACGCAGGCTGTCACAGCAGCTGTTGCCCCGAGGAAAGGACAGCGCGGTACCAGAGGAGGGGGCACACGCTGCCCGAGCACCTGCAGCTTCTTCTGAGGATGCAGGATGTTCTCCTGGGCTTCTCTTGGCACTCCCTGATGGGACAGCAGCTCTGCTCCAGGTCAGATAGTGATTAATAAAGAGTTCATTCCCTGCTATTCTCGGTTAGAATAAGCCATCAAGCTCGGTTCTGGCTGCGGGGTTGCTCTCTGGTAGGAAGCTGGGAGGAGCAGGATGGGGAGGGATGGATGTGTTTGCCTTCCCTCCCCTGAGAGGAGAAAAAAGAAATCTGTGTTGGGCTTTTCTTTTGTGTTGGCTTTAACTTTATGGTCAGCATCTGTCGCTGACGAGCAATGGGAGCTCTGAAGTGCTGACCAGCTCTTTTCACAACCCTCTAAATAACCAGAAAGACACACAAAGTAATAAAAAGAGAAGAGGAGATGAGAATCCATATTAAAGGCATTAATAACTTGAACAGAAATCTCTATTTAAATAATGTTTTGAAACATACTGTCAAATATTTTGCTATTGTATGGGCTTTGTAATGCAGCTTTTTTCCCCCCTAAAGACCTGAGGACTGAAGTGTGCCAAGTCACACAAGGGAAGTTCTGCATTCAATAATTTTTTATTAAAATTCTCATAAGATGGTGCTGCTCTTCTGTCACGACTGTCAGTGGAAAAAAGCATCAAGACCCTTGTACAAGGAAGGATTTAATTACTAGCATCACAAGTGTTTATTCTCTTGCAAAACTTCCAGTGGATGTGTTTCTTTGTCGGGACTAAATGGAAATAGGACTGAAAAGTCAGTGTTGTTCTCAGGAGAGATCCTGAATGTTTATGTACTTCATATCCTTTTTTGAAAATTATACTGTATCTGCAAAAAGATACTGCTTAAAGAATCAGATGTTTCCAAGGCATCTTCTAACGTCTTGCTTGTAAACAGAATTCTTTATTAAGTGAACCATTTTTAACAGCAATTTCTACGAAAACAAATTTGAATTACTCTGTGCTCTGGGTATGTGGCATCTCATAGACCTCACTGGGCAAATCAGTGTTTTGAAAGAATGTGCTTGTTAAAAGCAGGAGCCTGTGACTTCATAAGTGATAATTGTATATTCTCTGTGCCATTCCAGCATCTCTGTGTGTGCCTGCACACCACGCCTGTCTCTGCAGTATCCAGGATCCTCATGAGAACCTAACGTGGAAGTGCACTTTCCTTAATCAAATCCAGCTACGAGTTTCTGAGGAAAACAAACAATTTCCCCCCATGCTTACTGCCATACTTTCACACATCATATACACAGAAACCCGTTTCTGCTAATTTAAGAATTATGACAGTTCACCCCTTCTTTCTTTCACACTACAGCAGCAATACATTTCGAGTCACATCAGGAGCAATCCCGCTGACCAAGATTATAGCTCAGCAGGAAAACAAGTCATTCCAAATTGTCTCGTGGCGTAAACATTTTGGATCATTTTTATATTACAACTGAAAGGGGAAAAGTCTTGGGTTTCAGACTTTTTTGTGCTCTTGTCATGGGAAAAATGACAGGGCTTTTATTTCTACAATGAGCATTACTTTTGCTTCTTTTTACTGCTTTAGCAATAACAACTTTTAAGAAAAAAAAAAAAAAGAGCTGTGTTTTTAGTCTGCTGTTTTTACACATGTATCTGCAGATTAAAGGCTCCCTGGGTACCTATTGACACAATAGACTGTAACAGCTCCTCTGGAGCCGTGTCAAACTGTTATAATCAACCCTGCCAGTGATCCACAGATAATAGGACATTAAGAGGGGCTTGAACCATATCTTTCAATCCCAGCTGTGGGTATCTCAAGGGAGGTGGAGGCTGCAGCTCTTCAGCCCATGCTCCAGTCACACACTCGAGGTGACCACTGAAGTGACGCTTGGTTGGGAGCAGCATCAAGGGAAGGATGAGCAGCATCTCCCCTGGTTGAGCATTGTGGTTTGACGTGGAGCATGGCTGGGAAAAGGGCTCCCATCAGCTGCTGCTGTGCTCTGCACCTGTTCTTCCCCACTGATGAAGGGTTTGTCTGGAAAGCCTTGGCACTGGGGCCTGTGGTGGACAATCTTCTGTGTGATTTCCTACCAAAAGAGCTGTCAATCAGGGCTCTGGTAGCTGGATGTTTGTTGGGTGTTTGTACTCTTCTCTCATTGGTGAAAGTGGTGCTGGAATTGTCATCCATCCATATATATATATATGTATGTGTATATATATATACACACATATATGTGTAGGCAGATTCTGGTACTTACTCTGATACACTTCGAGAAAAACATCCCATTGAATGTTGATGGAACAAGGCAGGATGAAGTATTTAAACCCAAAATCTTCCTTTAATACTGCCCCAAATTTTCTCAAGTACCATGTGGTCAAGAAAGCCACTGCAGCCTCCACCGCCATCCCAGCATGGCACAAGTGACCTCAAGTGGGATTTATCTGTTTACCTTCTAAGGCTCTTGAATGAATAAAAGCTGGAGAAAGGTGATGCTGGAGTTGACAGCAATATGGTCCTGCTGGTCCTTACAAGCTATTTAAAATGACATCTCAATTTAGCTTCTTAAATAGGAAAAAAAATCCTTATTTCTTCCACTGACTCAACACTTAATTACAGCAGCTCTGGGAAGAGCCAAACATTGTGAAGGTCAGTAAAGTTATGACCCCCCCCAGTATTCAGGCCTGATTTTTTCCCTTACAAAATTTAAAAGAAGAAATCCCTTTTGTACCTCACAGGCCCTAAGGTTTGTGGGTTTTAATGGCTGTCTGGCTGTCACATAAATATATAGCTTTAAAGACAACGAAATGTTCTAGGCAGTGAAAGAGGCTGCTTTAAACAAATTGCTAGTGTCATGATTTCATATTCATCCCTCAGAGAAGATGATTAGGTCCTGTGAAGACAAAAGGACAAATGTTACATTTGTACTGTGGAATTAAACACTGACATTTCCAGGGAAAAAGAAGAAAAAACCTCTTCCTTCTTAGAGAAAATAAATTTGAGTGGAAAGTAAAAATAAATTAGTGTATATATCTAAACACGCACAGAATTGCTGAGATTTTTTTCCTTCATAAGTTAGTGAAGGTCTTCCAGAACTGTCAGCAGAGCTGGTACATCTGTGTGTGTGTCTCTGGTACCCTCAGCTGGCCACGCTTGCTGCTGTCAGACTCTCCTTACTTCTGGTAGCTTTGCTGAATTTTTGACCATTTGAGGTGTTTGACATTTGTCTCGGGCAGAACAGTTTCAAAAAGTTGCAGCTGAAACAGCTCTTTCATCTCGTGCAATTAGGGTGAGACTCAAATGCATTTTCTCATTTCGGTACTTGGTTGTTTTCGGTTACAGGCTGCCTCAGAGCCCTTTGAAGTCGATAGAAATGTGTCCATTAACTTCAGCAGACTCTAGTTTGTCCCTAATCGATAGTAATTTGATTAAAATAGCTCTGAATGTTCTGGATCCCAGTGGATGTTGCAGTTGTTCTTTAGGTTGCGATAGCCCCCAGCTCTTCTGTGCACTGTCAGTTCTGTTTGCCAGGGTAAGGGAAGGCACAAGGAGACTTGGGAATCTCACGTTTCTCAGCTTGCCAAGGGCATCTTTTTCTCCTTGTAGCTACCTGAACGAATGCTCACAGCCTCCCGTGGCTGCTTACCCCAGACCAGCACATCAGTCTCTTCTCTCAACTCCTGTGTCTTTTAAACTCAATATTGAAGGGAGAGAGAGGAAAAACAGCGACAGAGCTCTGCATTGAAATTGAAGTTCTGACACAGATGCAGAGTTTTCCAAATCAAAGAGAATTGATGAGCCTTGCACTGGCAGGTGTCCCAGCTTAATCACAACCTGAATAATCCTGAAATTAAGATTAGAGTCCATCACTGGTGCCAGGTGTAGCCACTGCCCAGTTCTGCCTCCTGCGCCGTGGTGGAGAGCCCTGGCACGGAGGGGCTGGAGCACCACTCCTCAGCGGGGGAGGCACATCTTGGAGTCCTGGGGACTTGGGATCAAAGAGGCATGGAGATGACGAGTGTGGCATGTCACCGTGCACCCCCTGCTAGGTGATTCAGGTCACAGCAGGGACAGCCCCACACGCCAGCTCTTAATTAGAGGCAAAGTGCCATCCCCCAGCCGTGGCCTCAGACCAAAAGGGATGAGCTAAGCGGGGGTGTCAACCTCCAGATAAAGAGATGGGCAAGAGCACAAATGCCTGGGAACAGGGCCATGGAGGAAATGAATAAGATGCCCTTCCAAAGCAACTCTTTCTTTGTTAGTCTTATTAAAAAATATATAAAAAGTAAGCTCTAACTAGTATGCTCAACACAACGTTTTAAAAGTTCGCATCATTTTCAGCCATACCCTGCTAAGCACAAACTATGATTCATTTGGAATTTGCTAATTAATACTGGCATGGCGTTGTCCCCTGCTGTTGCCCAAGTTCTTGCTTGAGAGAACTTTTTCTTTTTAAAGAAAAAAGAAAATATTTTATCTTGGAACAGTAAGGTGCCTCTTCAGATGTGAAGTCTGCCAAGATGGAAAAGAAAAGGGGGAGAAAAGGGGGATTTTCCCTTTGCTTTTACTGAGTTACTTTATCATCAGTAGCACAACCAAGTCTTTAGCAAGGTGGTGACCAGAAATACATTGCAAGAAATGCTAGCCCTTTTCTCATCCACATCTTTAAGTACTAAAAGCTGGGGAAGAGTAAATCGTCATTTAAACTCTGGGTATTGCAGCGGGAGAAATGATTTTGCCTCTTTTCTCCCTGTGAACTAATGGATGTGGAGTCTTTCAAAAAGTAAACCAACTCCTCCTAATAAAGCTCTGCATATAGATATTTAGCAGCTAAGCACTAAATCCATGGAATAGGGGGAAAGTGCAGAAGTAGTGGATTAATATAAAAAGGATGTTTTTTCCCCTTCAAAGCCTCCTTAAGTGCTGACTGATGGAATAAACCCTGAAAACTTTCTCTGTGCTAATTGTCATGTTCCTTGGCTTGCCTCCCATTTGCTGTCCATCATCCTCTGCAGTTTAAGAAGTTTCACACAAGAGCTTTCTTCTTGTGTTTACAGGCATGCCACGCAGCGTATTCAAACCCAGGGATAGTTCAGAGGGTCAGGAAATCTTCCTCCTGCTTCTTATTAAAAAGAAAAAGAAAAAAGCCCTGAAGATTTAGAATTTGAAGAAACATCATTTCCTCACATACACCCAGCTCCTCAAAGGCACAAGAGCCAACTTTGAGCTTTCCTAGAAATAAACATGAAGCCATATCCCACTGTAATCACCACAGAAATAGTGGGTCAGCCTGGCAGCCACTGGAAATGGGTGTAAAGCTGAACTAAGAGAAGCTGTGCTGGTTTACACCAGCTGAGAGCAAGGCATGGCTTATAAAGCAGCTGCATGATTTGGGTATGTGGCAGAATGTTTTCTTTTAATTTCCTCTGATTAAAAAAAAAAAAAGAAAAGAAAAGGATACTGTATGAAATAATAATAATCTGTTCCTTTTTAGTATCACCTTTGGAGTATGCACAGGATTGATGGAGGGAGATGACCTGTAATTCCATCCCAATTAAATGCCCAAAGTCAGCAGTTCACAATTCTTTTGCTGGTGGATTATTTTCAACCTTTCTGGTTCCCACAGGACCTATTCCCTGCGTCATTACCAACTTTTTTAAATTGAAAGTATTATGAAGGCAATTTCCTGCTACCAGCAACTTTCACATCACTTTCTCAGGGCCCTGCAGCCTGAGAAGAACTGCTACAACTAAATCTACCAGCAGCAGGGTATATTGGATGGAGTGACCTGACGTACCAAAAATCAAAATGCTCAAAAAATGTGCTATAAGAAATGGGTTTTGCTTACTCACTGCTCATGGTTTTAAAGGTTGTTGGGGACCGCTGTGTTTCAGGTCCACTCCTGCTGTCACCAGGCTCCAACAGGGCTTTGGGAAGGCATGTGTGCTGGATGGAATGGGTCTGTAAGAGCCAGAGAACATATTTCTGACTCACAACTGAACTATAAAATCTGACACGACAGTGAATGTAGTGAAGAGATCAAAGAGCAGGAGAAAACACTGAGATGTTGTAAGAGCTCAGATTTCATTAGTGCTTCAAAAAAAGAAACTGGAGCAGGGCTTCTCAGCCCTGTTCCTGGAGAGCTGCTCATGGGAGCTGGGAGCAGGCTGGGTGCTGCTCAGCAAAGCCATCTGCAGTGCAACACCTTTTCTTTCAGCTGATGTTAAGGAAAAATCATTTCCAGGGCTCACATAGAGGCTGCAGCATCCTGTGGCTGCACTACAGGAGCCCATGGTCAGATATTCTGCATATCTGTAGTAAGATGTGCAGGAAAACAAAGCAGGAATGATGATTTAGGTTTCAGGTGTTTTGACAGGAAACACAGTTGAACTGGAGATCTAGTCCTGATTTCCCAGTGTTGAATATCTTGAAATGTGTCATTGATGCTGTCAAATGTACAGAGGAAACATCTTTCCCAATCTGTTTTACTTGCTGGAGTAGCGTGTGTTTGTTGTAGCTGTGCTTGACTGAGAGTAAAAGTGGCAGAAGCAGCACGATCTGGGGTGGGTAGTACCCATCTAAGTAAGCCCAGTGTGCAGATTTCTGTGTTTCCTTCCAGATTTGGCTGTTCCCAGCTAGTCCTGACCCTCCGTATTGCCAGAGGTATCTCTATTACCCAGCTTGGAGAGCAAGCAGGAGGCCGGACGGGTTCTCCATGCTCACAGTCGTTCTCTATTTCATTCCTCTGGCTGCAATTGATAGACCCAGCGGTGTAGAACAAATACTGCTGCTGTAATTACCTGCTGCCTGTTAGATCCACAGGTAACACGGGGTCGGGGGGCTTTGGTGGCAACCAGAAGAGCGCAGAACAGAGCAATAGGTACGTGATGAACAGACACCGCCATTTCCTCATGTGAGTCCCCTCCTTGGAAGTATTGATGTGCTTACTGGGCATCTCTAGCTAAGAGAATCCAGTTTGTTGTCCTTGTCAGCTGCATTTACAGTATTCTGCTAATCTATTCTTTCCGACACCACAAATGGTGTATTTCGTTGTGCTGCTTTATTGATCGAAGGAAAGATTCGATTTGACAGCAGTTTCAGGAAAACCTTCAAGTTGTCCAAGATGCAGTAGAATTATTAACCACCCTAAGCTGACATATGGTAATTTAGCGTTTAATGTTTGCCCTGACAGGCTGAGGAGTCATCATTCCAAGATACCAGCTGAGGCCCACGAGTTTATGAGTACATAAGGAATAGCTGAAATAGTCTTCTGGAGCCATGTTTGAACACCCAGCCCTTTATTCACTGGGTGTTAAACTTCCTTTGGCAGGGAGGTGGGGGCTGGATCCCCCCTGCACTACCCACTACAGTTGGTATAAGTTAATAGGACTTTGCAGCTTTTTGCAGCTGTATTTGTACAACTTCATCTTGAAATAATTTTAATTTCTGTGCCTAGGCTTATAATTTTTTCAAGCGCGTTACACAGTTGGCTGTACATAATTATGTCTTACAGCCATAAGCACTGACAATCTGCTTACCTAAACTATTCTGCTCTAAACTTGTCATTTCACTGATGGTGAATTCATGTAATGCATGTAATTCACCAGATCAAAAATTAAATTATCAATTAATAATACAGAAAAAAAAAATTAAACAAGAAATTCTGTATGTCTATCAGAGTATCTGCAATTAAAAGGGGAGTTCAGAATAAGCGTACCAGACCAGGCTGGACTCTAAAATCCGTGATGACTTGAATGCAGTTGTTGTTGTTGGGGTTTTTGGAGGGTGAAAAGTTTGTGTTTGTGATCTTTGAGGGCTGTTAACTGGCTTTGGAGAGTTAGATCCAAAACCAGGATGTGCCATAAATGGAAGTGAGATATGAAAAGGCTCTGTAGCATGTCAGAGATTACTGGTGTGCTTTTTTTTTTCTTCATATGGCGCCATGTCTTCGAGCTGGCCTGTCTGCCTCTTGCATTGAAAGTGTGGATGGGAAGCACATCAATAACTCACATGAATAAGTCTAACATGAATTCAAGTCAAAGCAAGCAGGGGTCTCAGATCAAACCCACAGAGAAACAGAGTTAACGAAAGCGAAAAACTTGCCAAAATTCCAGCCCTGTGAATTCGTTCCAAATGAGCAGAGTTCAGCCAGGTTTGAAATTTCCTCTAAGGCAGTCTCCCATCCCTGATGCACGAGGCACATCTGCACAAAGGATGGGTGTTGAAGTTGAGGACACCCACGCCAGAGGGAGAGCTACCCTTGGGACTCAGGGTGTGGGTGCAGGAGCTGCAGCTGCTGGGGCAACCTCAGCGTGGGCAGGGGCTGTGGGAAGGTGATGGGAGGGCACAGGAGAGCTGGCTGGGAGAGGGGGTGCTGGCCTGAGCCTGGCAGTGTGTCCTGCAGCTGGTGTGTCCTGCACGCAGCTGTTGTGGAAGGAAACATACGTGTGCATCCATGGGCAGAACTTGGCCATCAGGGAAAAGTTATAGAGGATTCAGTATTTTGTCTGTGTTACAGAAGAGGATGAGTCCTAGGACCAAAGACATCTCACACTGTCTGTGTTCACTGGACAATAAATCACAGAATCATAGAGTATCTCGAGTTGGACAGGACCCTTCAGGATCATCAAATCTAGACCTGCACTGGTGTCTTTTAGCATTGCTCCCACAGTGCACTGAGAGAACTTCATTCCCTGCCTCCTCACGTCGGTGTTTCCTTTTACTGACCATTGAAATAACTTCTGTATATGCTGTGCTGTGTAATTTACCCTAAAGAACAAACAAACGGGTTTGCTTTTCCTATAATTAAACTTTTTAGAGAGACTTTAGGAGCTTCAGAGCTTTAAATCCTGCTCTGCAAGCATCCCAAAGTAGCGTCTCAAACATGAGCCTCAGCAGATTTTGTTCTCCAAAATAGACACACTGGAGGGTTTTATTGTTGTTTCCCATTGTTAGCTATTTGCAGGCAGGTCCAAAAGCTTTATTTAATGCTGAGACCAGCGCTCACAATCATGCCACAGCATCACTCCTCCGTGATCAGTAATATATGTAGGCATCATGCCATTGGGAGTTCAGTGCATGACTCTGGGAAAGCCAGAGCTCCCTACAAAAGCGAAGGTCACACACACTAAGACCAATTCTATCCCTTGAGTCTGGGAAAAACTTCCTTCCTGAGGACACAAGTGTGTTTGTTCTCCCCTGAATGCTTGTTCCCTGTGCCTGAGCTCTCTGTCCTACCAAGAGGAATGCTGCCTGTTGTAAATTGCTGTATGTCATGTGAAGATCATTCTTCACCTGTTCTTCAGCTGTGCAGCTAAATTTTTAAACGCCATGGGCTGGATTTTCAGCTGAAATAAATTAGCATGCCTCTGTTTGAAGCCACTGAGTCTACACTGATTTATACCAGCTGAGGGCCTCAATCATTAGTTACAGTGATCAGGTTACTCCTGTGTAGGTCAATATTTGCTACCCTTATTTATCTTCTGCACTGAGCACTCAAGTTTCCTGTTCAGTTTTACCCAGAAAGGTGCTGGATTCTCTTTTCCAGGCTGGCTTTGTGGCAGACAGGATGTAATGACATAAAGCTTCAGGAGAGATACACTTCAAAAAGGAATGAGGACAAATTCCCATTGCCATGATCTGTTTTTCTTGACTTTGTCTTCATTTAGGTGTAGCCATCACAGGCAGCAGTGGGGTCAGCTGCAAGAGGGTGCTGCAGGATGGTACCCTCTGCAAAGAAACAGTGGGTAGCCCTTTTTAAATAGATTATGAAGGATGATCTCTTGCCTGTCAAAACTCCTCTGTCACAGGAGTAAGAACAGTGTGTTTTGAACTCTCAGAGGTATTTCCTCTCACCTTTTGTCATGGAGCATCCTCTACAGCGGAGGAGAGGGTTTGTGCATCTGGTTCAAATCCCAGTCAGGCAGTATCAGCCCCTTGCATCTTGCACAGTATGAGCCAGCCTCAGTTCTTCAGGGCCAAAATTCACCTGATAGCAGCACATCAGCTCCGCTGGGATGCCTTCAGTCACTGCAGTGAAGAATCTGCTCTCTTCTAAGAGAGATAAGGGGAAGAGTAGTAAAAATTAGTTTTGTTGCTTCTGCTATCAAGGTTCTGGCAGTGATAAGATGTTGGAGGTGTTCTGTAATCTTCTTTTCCCATCAGAGCTGCTCTCCTCCCTCTCTCTTACCTTGCTGCAGTCTGAGGCATTTCCACAGTGGAGTCTTCAGGCTGCAAAAGGCCCAAAGAAAGGCATTTACTGTTTGAGAAATGACTGTGCCATATCAGTTACATGTGGAAGATCCATTAGCATTGGCCACTTCCTGATACAGGCACCTTGGCTAATTAAATAATTAAGTAATGAAAATTACTTAATTATTTAATCACACAGACCATGCAGCAAATTGCAGATTACCGAGTTTTTCACTGGTAAAGACAGAGACCTGAAAGGAGCTGCTGGTGGTCCCAAGTCACCACTCAGAAACTTTGACCAGCTGCAGAGTTACACAGAGCAGCCTGGCCCCATGAGCCCTGCAGACCTCAGTCTTTTTGTGTCAGGACAGCTCAAGCTAAAACACAAATTCTTTGCTGTTTCAGCAGGTAGGAAGGCAGAGTTAAGGTGCAGCAGATCTTTGGCTTGGATGCACTGCTGCACACCAGGTACTGTGTGCTTGTAGTGTGTCAACTTACCATGTAGGGAATTTGGTTTCCTAGGCAAAAGGATTGTTATTTCGCTTTTATCCCAAGCAGAATAATGGTAGTTTTGAATTAGACCGTGAGTCTGACAGGTTCAATTTCATCCTGTACTTATGTGTGGGGTCACACTGGCCAGAGTTGCAGGCAGAAATTCTCTCCCACTGCATTACCAGCTCCTTATTGAGCCTGATTTATATGCTGTTCTCCATCTGCTCAGTGTTACATTTTCATCCAGGTAGAGGAGAAAAATCCTGGTAAACAATTCAAAACATTTGGAAGCGAGAGGAGGAGTGAAAACTAGCAAAGCTACCCATGGGCATAGGGAAAGCTCCAGAGGAGTGTGTCCATGTGGATGTAATTGGCCTGAAGGGAGCGGCAGGGCTGGAGATGAGCCCTTGGCCAGAGGGAGCCGTGTGGAAGCCAAATGACCTGTGAAACGCTGGAAGCTGTCAGCAGCTGAACATTTGGTGCAGCACCTCAGCCAAGCGCTCGCAGGGTGCGTGCAGAGGAAGCAAATCCTCCTGGTAAGGAGCAGGAGAGCTGGATGGGAAAGGCTGGATGGGAGCAGGCTCCTCTGCAAGTGCCACAGAACAAGCCGGGCACACCGGAGAAGTTCTTCCCTTTTGGGTCCAAACATCTCATAGCTTCATTCTTTAATGCAGGCTGCATCATCAGTTACATTAATGGCTTAAAATGACAGCTTTAATCTCTCTGGAGCACTGCTTGTACTCTGTCTTATCATCAAAATAAATAATGTTAGAAATCACTTTGCACAGATTTCAACTGGAAGATTTAACGTGACATGGGAGAGATCCAACCATTGAGGCAAAGGGAACGTTTTATAGTTTGGCTTTGGATCTGTATTTTAAAGAAAAGGAAGAAACTTAAGCTCTCAGCAGTGAATCTCAACCATGTGAAAATTTGGTCTCTGGTCTAGGTGTAGTCCATGGTTCTTTCTTTCTCTTGGTGGAAAGTGAAAACCATTTCTTCTAAGAAATTTGTTGTATACTTAAGCCCTTTGCATCTACCCAAAGCAAAAGAATCTTGGTTTAACCCTGGATTTAAGTGAACAGGGTGTAACACCCTGGAAAGGCTTAGTTACCTTCCTTTTATCTGAGAGCAGATGCAAAGTTTTTAGAAAATCATGTGTGAGATTAAACCAGTCCCAGCTGAGGCAAGAAAGAAATCCCCACTGAAAAATGTGTGGTTCCATCCCTTCTTTCTTTGCCAGCAGAGGTCTTTCCCTCCTTAACCTTGTTTGCAAACGACACCACCCTGGAAGCTCGGCTCAGACAATGGTCATTTTGGCCAGGGGTGCATGAACACTTCAGGGCAGGCTGCTGTTAAACCCAGGACTGGAGTTAGTGAAAATACTGGGTTTATACAAACTGCCCTTGCCATGCCTGAGCATCCTCTTTGCAAGGCACAGAAGAGACAGTTTTCTCTGACAACAGAAGTGTTTTAGAGAATCTTCTGGCTTTTTTTTTAAATTTCCTTCTAGGACATAGTTTGGGATCATTGGCAAGGAGACAGAAGTTAATAAATGTTACCTTCACCTGGCTGGGTCTCCAAATCTGTCTTAATTTTTCTCTGCTTGACTTTTGTATCTTTTTATTGAAACCATATGTGATTCTTTCAGCAACATGCAGTAATTTGTTTGGAAATACAAGGCTAGAGATGTGTCTCTTTACTGGCTTCTAAAACAACTGTGAAATAAGAGTTAAGAACTTTTATACAAATGAGTCCTAAACATATTGCAAATTCAGTTAAAAATAAATAAGTAAGTCCTTAGCAAAGATTTCAATAAGCAGTAAGAGTAGTTGAATTAAAATATTTCCACTAAAATTAATGAGCCAATCCTGGAATGCTTAGACTGACTCTTAAGTGTGCTCTTTTAAAGGCTTTGAATATGTTTGCCTGTCTGAATTTCTATGGAGCATTTTGAATGCATGACAGATTATAATCTTCAATTATTTTAATTTGGTTTTCTTAATGGGCAAAATAGCTAAGAGCTTAATAATAAAAGACACTTACTGCTTATCATTTACATTATTTTATGTGTTCATTAATAATTATAATGGGTTTTATAAAACAAAAAAATCGAGTCTAAGTATCCCCAGGTCATGTTAGTGCAAATGTTGCATACTATTCTATGGAAGATTTGGGAAACTAAGCGTTTTTTGAAGGGCATTTTTTACTCCATATGTTGCAGAGCAAGACAAAGAACTTCAAAAGAAATTCGTTTTCTGGTTTGTTCTGTGGAAGGAAAATGTAACAGAGAATAAATGTCCTGCTTTGCTTTCTCCAGATACATTTCCAGGCACAGTGGAGGGATGGGCAGAACCCAGACCATGGACACCTTGTGAAATTCTCTAAATATAGTTTATTAGGTACAGGAATACTGTTGTTACGGTCACATCTTCTCTTCTCTTGGCTCAGTTGTCCTTGTTCGTTCAGCTTTTCCTTACACACCTCATTTCCTGGGCCTTCAGGCATTTTCTTCACTGCTCCCTAAACAGTCTCCATTGGAACACTTTTTTTTCTGGCAATGTCGTGCTCCAAAAGCTGTATAATTTATAGTCTCACCAGTGCCCTCCAATCTGCTGACCACACAGCTTTCCATACTCTGCACCACCCCTGCTCCTGGCTTTGGAGCATTCTAGGGATCTCTGGTGGTTCCTGTCACTGCCAGGATGAGAGAGAGGGCTTGTGAATTCAAACCCCTGCAGCAAGAAAGGGCAGTGCTGAGAGCACAAGGGTGTGGATGAACAGGAGAAAAACAGTGATAAAATCTGGTACCTTAGAGGAGCTCATCACCTGAAATTCTGTTCTCCAGTAAAGCTTGTGGGAATGCTTTAGCTACCCTTTAGTAAATCCTGACAGAGATGCATGAACCCTAAGATGTTATCTGTAAAAGCAGGATGCAGTCCTGTGCCATAAACACTGCTTTTCTGTCTAAATGAGACATTGCTGCAAAGGAGAAAGCCAGCTTGGAAGGGCTTAGCCCTGTATTGTCTCAAGAGTTGCAATGTTCATTTTCAAACATTTTAGTTATTAGATCAGAACCTGCGGTGGAAAATACTCATCTGTGAAATTGCACCATTTCTCCTCTTTCTGGGATTGCTTTATAGAAACAAGGGCTGAGTCAGAGTCCTGATGTTCTGGTTCTGAGTTTGCAAAGATTGCTGTGTTTTGGATGATGCCTCAATGATTTGAGCTCCAACCACTCACTGCTGGGCTGCAAGGCCACCCTGTCCTTGCTGGCCACAGCCGAGCGGAGGAATGGCAATGCCTGGCTCTGCTGCAGGTCCCCTCTGGGGCTTTGGTGGCTGATCCCACATTTTCCAGATGGTCCATTTGTATCTGTCAGAGTTGGTGAGGGTTCCTGCATGGAAAATGCTACCTGTGTTCATGAGGTAGGAACAAGGGATTGCATCTTCCAACATAAATTGCCTTTTGATCTGGGACATTTTCCCTCACCAGTGTATCAATCCACTCCAAGCTCCATCCCAGAGGGGTTTTTTAGAGCATAAAAGCTGCTTTGCAAGCAAATTCCTTTTATGACTGTCATCAGCCATCATCATTCATCCTGCTCACATCATCATATGCAGACTTGTATCATGCCAGGCGCTGGAGAAGCTCAAAGCTCCAAGGGTTCTCCAAGTAAAAAATGTATAAATGCAGCTAAGGAAAACCATCCCTCTGCCATCTGTTCTGTAACCCAGAGCCCTGCATACCTCTTGACTGCATTATAAAAGGAGAGATAAATGAAAGGAAAATTCATGTGTATGTTCTCCAGTCAGAAGATTATCATATAGATCTGTTACCATCTTCTCACTTCCCAGGCTAAATGAAGGAAGAAGTATAACTCCCTTCTGAACCAGTGAATTCCCCCAACCAGTAATTTTTACTCCTGATCTAGTGAGCTCCTTGGGAATAGAGAGGGGTTGTTTTTTATTTTATTTATTATTATTATTATTATTATTATTATTATTATTATTATTATTATTATTATTATTATTATTATTATTACTACTAGTATGGTAAACTGCTCCAGGAACAGTTTCAACAAAAGAAGTAAACCTTGCATTGTGTTCAGATAATGTTCTTAACTTCTCAACAAGATTTACTAAACTGCACCACCCTGGGAATTAGGCAAATGAAACCTTTGGTCAGAATGTTGCAGGATTACTGAAAAATCATTTTTAAAAAAATCTCTTTAGGAGTGCTAAAATTATATGTTCCAATATAAAAAGCATGTGTGTGATAAATATCTCCCTGGTAGTAAAATGTACTGGGCTTCATTGTCAGTGGTTTTTGCAACTTTCTGTGACAAGTGCTACTTCTTACATGATTTTTTTCTGAACACTTCACACCCTTGTATTTTTTACTGGAAGTGGATTTAAGTACAGGTACCAGGCAAACCCTTGTGCTATGATTGCAATTAACAGCAAATAACGAGTCATTGCTGAATATTTGCAATATTTTTCCCCCATCTTTGTTTTGCTCAATGCAGTATAATTAGCTCATGGATTTCTCTCAGTATAATTGGGTGAGTCGTGTGGGTCTTATGATATATTTCATCTCCTAGATCTGCAAGGATTTACATACAGACAGCTTAGACCCTATTAATGCTAATAAAAGTGCTGCAAGGACATCCTATAGCGTGCACTTTATTAAACTGTACATAGCTTTTTTCGAGAGCTTCTGTTTATCTGCGTTTCCCAAAAATAAAATATAGTGCCTTTAGCACTGAATATTTAAATCCAGGCTCCTTTTCCCTGTTTCTGTCTCTCTCTATGCATTTCTAATGCTTCTATCACAATGGGATCTGGGTACTATATGCAACAGGAAATAGAGCAGAAAAATGTCCACTAACAGGCTCTCCCCTTCTGTGATTTGGGTTAAAACTGCTCCCATTTTGGTTCCCTGGAGTGACTGCCTAGCTCTTTGCTGTTTGTGCTCAAGCACAGCCATAGCTGAGCAAGGCTGGGGCTGGGGAGAAGTGCACATGCCTTGGTTGGGTTGTTATGGGGTTTTTCCACCACTGTTAAGGGAAAATTTACGTTGCAGGTTGTTTGGAGCTGTGCAGACACACACTGATAAAGTCACACAAGTGTGTGTCTTTAATTTTTAAGATGGGATCACCACCCTGGCTCAAAGCTGGAGGCCCAGAAGTGTCTTCCTGTTTTCACTTGCCTTAAGCCTGGCTCCAGGTGTGGATGTAGCGGGTTGGAGCTTGAACTCCCTGACTTGAGCTGTGCATTTGCACAGGCATTGCCACCAATTTGATTTCCAGCCCTTCCCTCTGGCAGGGCAGAGCCGACCTTCTGAACAGGGGGGCTGTGGGTCTTCAGCTGCTGAGCTGGTGCTTCAGCTGCTGTCACTGAAACCAGAGTTGTGCAAGCAAGGCTTGATTTTCCTCACCCACAGATTTGCTAATGAAAGTTGGGTTCATGGCTGTCTACTTGGATCTCTCTTCCAAATACCCACTAGCCCCACATAAACCTGGAAACATCACCCTGTGCAGCATGAGGGCACTTTCAGTGTCCCCAGGCCCTCTTTTAAGTGACTATACCAGTGTAAGTCCAATCAGTTTTCCTCAACACTAACAGTGTAACAAGCAGTGAATCCTTTGGAGAGAAGACAAATGGAATTGTCTCTATTCCCTGACCTGCAGCTCCAGCGGCGCAGGTGCCGCACGGATCAATCCTGGCAGTGTCTGTAATAACTGACATGATGAGCCATTAGCAGCAGCAGACTGTTTGGTGGGGGAAGTACGAAGAAAACCGTGTACAAACTTGGTAATGATCTGGACAAAGCTATCAAAGGAGATTCTGGGAGCCAGGGATCTGATACTGCCCTGCACTGACACGTTCGGCGTCTTGTCAGCCTCCTGTGTCAGGAGAGGAAGGAATAGCAGTAGGTCACATAGGGGAGGAGTGTGGAGCAGCCCACAGCCCCATCTCAATTCCTTTGCCTGACAAGCAAAGCCTCCTCTTCCCCTGGGAAATGACCTTCTCTCCCCAGATGGAGGCTGTTTGGGGGACACAGGACCCCGCCAAGTTCCCTCAGGCCCCTCCAAGGGTGCAGCTGCCGTAGCAGAGATGCCAGTGTGCACTCAGCTACGAGGGCTCTATTATCTTCCCACTACTTCGTTGTATTCATAGACCTGTTAGGGAAAAATTTATGCACATCGCTTTTTACAGTGCCAAGACACTTCGTGGTGGTGCGGGGGGTGGTAATTTATTTGTACCTTGCACTTTCTTTCGGGAATAGTCATGCTGTTGCAAGAACTTCTTTCAGCATTTGATCAGAAAATTAAATTTGTGTTTAAAGAGATAGTCGGGGTTGCTAGGACAACATATTAACCTCCCTTCTTTTTTCCTTGGCTCTGTATCCAAGGTTCATGGAACTCACTGTGCTGTACTCGGCTTGCAGTGTTGTTCTCAAGATGCAGGAGGGAAGGGCTTTCAGAAACAGTGTCCAAAACATACTTTTCCTCAACAAATAATCACATGAAATGGTAACATCCCACTGGGCATTCCCAGCCTGGCCTTGTCAAGCCAGTGGGGTTGGACAAAGAGGAGCAAACAGCCCCGTTCTTTGAATTTCATGGGAGTATTTGTGTGCACAATCACCAGGTTTGAGAATACGATGTGGGAGCTTGCAGACAGCGTTTTCAGAAGTGATTAATGGCTGGGAGACTCTGGGTAAGGCTGAAAAATTTGGATGCTTTAAGGAGACTGGGGTTTCAGTAATGTGTAAACAGTGGGTTTTGTGCATTTCAGGCTGTTCCACATCTCAGTCAAAAAGTCGAAATTTCAACGATTTCTCATGAATTAAAGAGGAGTAAAATAGCTGAAACTACGTGGAATATACTTTTCATGGCTTTTCGCCAAATCTTTGGCTTTCAGCTCCCTTGTCAGGATTGACAGTGGCATTACACCTCTGCAGCCTTCAGGCTCAGATCTTTAAAGGTGCTTAAACATCCGTATGGCTTTTGTCCAGAACTTACAGATTCTCATCTCTGTTGTCTCCTCCAGATCCGTTCCGATAAGGACAAAGAGATCCATATCAGATACAGCATCACCGGAGTGGGAGCCGACCAGCCACCCATGGAGGTCTTCAACATTGACCCTGTGTCTGGCAGGATGTACGTGACGCGCCCGATGGACAGGGAAGAAAGAGCTTCCTACCATGTGAGCATCAAACACCCTGACTTTTAGCTGGGCTCGCCAGCCCAAATCAGAATTGCTGGGTTCAAGAAGGGACACGCTAAATCAGCCAAACCAATGCAAAGTGCTGGTTGGTGGCAGCTGAACGGGAGCCAGCGTGTGCCCAGGTGGCCAAGAAGGACAATGGCACCTGGCCTGTATCAGCAGTAGTGTGGCCAGCAGGACCAGGGCAGTGATTGTCCCCCTGTGCTGGGCACACCTCAAATTTGGGGGTCAGTTTTGGCCCCCTGACCACAAGAAGGACATTGAGCATGTCCAGGGAAGGGCAGCAGAGCTGGGGAAGGGTAGAGAGAGTGAGTTTGATGATTAGCAGCTGAAGGAGCTGGGGGGGCTCAGCCTGGAGAAGGGGAGGCTCAGGGGAGTCCTCATCACTCTCTATGACTGCCTGGAAGGAAGTCATAGCCACCTGGGGGTTGATCTCTTCTGCCAGGTAACAAGTGACAGAACAAGAGGAAATGGCCTCAAGTTGTACCAGGAGAGGTTTAGGTTGAAGATCAGGAAAAATTTCATCCCCAAAAGGGTTGTCCAGCCCTGGCACAGGCTGCCCAGGGCAGTGGTCGAGTCACCATTCCTGGGGAGATTGAAAAACCATGTAGATGTGGCACTTGGGGACACTGTTGAGTGATGGGCTTGGCAGTGCTGGGGGAACAGTTGGACTTGATCTGAGAGGGCTTTTCCAACCTAAACAACTCTGTGATTCTATAAAAGTGGAGATAAACCGATGTCTTTTTCAGACACAAAGTTAGAGTCATTTGTTTAAAATGGTGGAACTTCACACTGCTTGTTAAATCCATGCAAATTTATGTGTAGACTGAACCACCCAAAACCATGAGAAGCCAGTCACTACATTAGCATGTCTTGGGAAATTACTAATTTGAGAATCATTACTGCATCTAAACATGCAATAATTGCTATAGTCATTTTTCACTTTAATTCACCAGGAGATGTTCAGGCAGTATGATGGGGGTGTGTCAGACAGGTTTTTAAATACACAGATAGGCTAATATTAAATATCAGGGAATTAATTAAGATTAATTACACTCAAAAGTGATGGTGCCTCATGCTATCCTAGTTCATAAAATGCTCTACCTTCAGAATGCTCACAGTGTAATTGGTTGCTACGTTTTGATATAAATCCCAGCCTCTCTATTGCACAGTGTAATTGCACAGCAGATCCAGTCCCACAAATTGCTAAAAGAATAGGCTGCCCCTTGCATGATAGCCCTACAAAATTTCAAACATTTTCTCCATCTGCTCTTTAGTTGTCTCCTGGAGTGGTTGTGAAAGGTTGTTTCATGGATTGCTATCAGCCTTAGCCCCATCTCCTGGCGTGGTAATAGCCCTTCCCAGGGATGCTCTAATGTCAGCGGAGCGCACGGGTCACTTCCACTGACACCACAGCCCGAACTGCGCCGTCAGGGATGCGCATTCTGTCAGCTTTATCAGGTATCCAGTTAACCATGTTGACACAGCTTCTGGGCTGGGGTGGAAGGATAAAGAAAATAGATTACCTCTTTAGTTGGGTGGAAAAAGAGATTTCCCCTGGGTAAAAGGAGATCTGAAGAAAAATTATTTTATCCTCTGTGAACAAGAACAATTATTTTGTTTGTTGTGCCTAGGAAAATATGAAGAGAGGTTGTTTTGGAGAAGAAATATTTGAGATAAAGTGTGTGTCAGCTCAGCACTGTTGATATTGTTTCAGCGGTGCCAGGTTATTATAACAGTCTAGTCAGTAATAAAAAAGTTAAGACTTTTGATGGAGCTGCTGTGATGTCTGCGATCAGACACTTTCAGTCAAAAACATGAGATGAAACAGATTTTGCCCTCCATCATAACAAACCCTGTGCCCCTTAAAAACGAACTGAACCTACCAGTCACGGTGAATTCAGTAAATTGAATTCTTGCCTTGTCAAAGGTGACGGGATGAGTCTGCCTTATACATGCCACAGGATTTCTAGCCCTCTCTGTTCCTCACAGAAAGCTTGAACTAGTGGCATCCATATGTAAATAAGCATATTCATATTCTGAAGGTTACAGGAAGATGTATTTTACAGTGAGAATAACTGATAAGTATGTTATGAGACCTTATAGACGGGAATAGCGAATGATAGAAAAATCTTTGTTAGCAGAACAGTAGAAGGTGATGGAGAGCATTTTAAGTTGTAGCTGTAAATGACCTTTAGATCCTTCAGCCTCAGTAGCAATGGATTGATGGTTTCTTGAACCATCAGTTGTTCATTTACTAACCCTTTACAAAGCATTTATAAATACACCATGCACAAAGCAATGACCGAAACACTGGAGCAGAAACTTACGGTAGGAATGAACAGTGATGGAAAGTGGAAAAAAATTGGCCAGTTTCCAGACAGAAGATGAAGGCCAAAGTCTTGGCTGGTGGAGGGTTTAAAGAAGTCAATGAATTTATGCCACTTCATAGAGCCCAGTCTCTAACTGATAGGAAAGGCAACGTGGAGCCAGGTTTGCAGTGAGTGCTGGAAGAGCAGTGACTGAGGTGTAGGATCTGACCTGGAGAGCTTGGCCACCTTTAAACTGGTTTGACATCTGCTGTCGTTTCCTTTAGCTTGGATTAATAGCTTTGCTCTTCAGCTGGGGTAGAGAATGTCAGTGGAGCTGCAAGGCACCTCTGGTCCCTCTGAGCCAGCAGGACATGGGCTCTGTGTCTGATGCAGCCTTGCTGCTCCTGCACAGCTTCAGGGTTTCTGCAGCTCCAAACAGAACCGAGTCTTTTCAGCATCTCTGTCACTGTCGAGTGTTGTCCTTGCTGCTTTTGTTCCCAGGTAATCTAAAAACTAATTATAAAAGAAAGAACAATAATTTGCAAGTGTTTGTTAGGCTACATATCAAGAGTTCTGTTTCATTAACTCCCGCATTTTCAACACATATTTTCTTATGCATAATTATCTGTATTGCTTCAGGACTACCATTTTTAAAATACTAGTGTTTTAACTCTCGCTGCATTCAGCAAGCCATTTGTCTGATGAAACCTGTCTTGTTCCCTAAGGTGAAACAGATTTTTTTCTAATTAGATCAGGAGTTCTGCAGCAGAACTTCCCCTGTTTTCATGATCATTCTTGAACTTTTAGGGAGGATCATTCCAAACTTGAGGTATGCAGAGACATATGGGCCTCTAGGACTCACAGCCCCTACCCAGGTGCTGTGTGTGCTGGCCCCCCCAATGATCACAACTTCAGCTATATTTTGGCCTCATCTGTTTTCGTCTGCACTCCAAACCAGAGCACAAGCTCTCCAGGGACCTTGCAGACATCCCAGACACAGAGTCAGCTGAAAATGCGAGCAGAGAAAAGCGAAACGGGCTCTGCAGCCACTTAACCAACACCACATTGTAGTGTGGAACTGCACAGGTGGCACTGAGTGATGCCCTGGGAGCCACCCCAGCATCATCAGTGCCATGGGACACACAGCATGGGACACACATCTGTGGGGCACACAGCCGTGGGGCACATTCCCCACATCTCTCTGCCGTATCAGTTCAGTCTGTGCTGCACCTCCCCTTGCAGTCAGCCCTTAAAATGTTCACTGCATGCCAAATAAGTTTCAGCAGGTTGTAGTATTTAATATGCATGAGTTCTCTTGGCCTTATTTAACTGCGCTCCCCAAGTCCTGTTTGTGCTGCTGACAGAATTAGTGGCTCTGAATGTCTTTTCTGATCCAGACACCGGCTTCATATTAAGCTGCAGTTAGGCCTGGCAAGTACAAGGGATAGAAAATTGGTAGGTTAGTTTTCCAAGACGTTTTTCAAGCTCTGTTTTCAAAAGAAATCAGCATAAACATGTCAGTAAGTAATCATTGCTTATGATACTCAAGTAATATGCATTATAGGGAAAGTTTGAAGCAAGTCCTAATCCAGTTCCAGACACATGTGTGCACTGTCAGCATCAGGCTGATTAAATGCACCCTCAGAAATGGCTGGAGCAGAGCAGGTGGGTTGTAGACTGACAAAGGGTTGTTTTAAATGCAAAGGAACAAAACAATTTTACTGCAAATTGAAGGATACAAGAGCTAATTCCAGTATTTTGAACCATGCTGAGTAATGCCAGCCATTTGTGTCACAATGCTCTAAATTGAACTTTTAATCACAATTAAGAGCACACAAATTAGGCATGACATTGTATGCTTATTGCTTAAAGGCTCTGTCACTGATTGATAATGTATATTTGTATTAGTAGTATTAGTGCCTAAGTAATATTCATATTTAACACAATTCACTGTGTTGACTTTGACTAACTACCTTCAGATACCACCAGCCTCCAGTGTAATCAATAATCATGATACCAAATCATTTGTATGCCAACAGCTACATTTACACTGGAAACTGTCAGCAGGAAAACCTCAGAGACCTGTGGTAGCTGCTGCTGAATATGATAGCAATAATTGTCACACTTTTAAACAATATTTGTTAAAATCGAGCCAGCTCCTTGGCTGGTACAGCAGAGTGATGCATCAGCTAGAGATTAGTTGGCTACGTGTATTAATTTTTCAGAATCCTTTGCAAGGTATTTCATTTGATTTTATTCCTTCTTCACTCCTGTCATGTTCTCCCTCTTGGGGAAAATGTAAATATTTCAAACTAACTTTATAAATGTTTCTTAACTGTCTCTTCAGCCACCCACCAGCTCCCATATGAATCCTTGTGCGTGCCCCATGTCTGGCATGTGTCCTGTGGCCCAGGTGATGCTCACTGACCTTTCACTGGTGTGTTTTCCAGCTCAAAATGATGTGTGTGTCTGATGGAGCTCAACCATCACCTTTTGTTCCTTGCCCAGTGCTACACAGCACTCCCATGCATCTGCTTTTCATCCCCTCCATCACTCTACCACCAAAATAGGGGTGGTAGAGGTGCCTTGGTCACGAGTGGGATCAGTTGGCAGCCTGAGCCACGGAGCACCCCAGGGATTCAGACAGTGCCTCGCAGAAATGAGCCCCATCTCAGCAACTAGAGAATGACTCCAGAACAAAGTGTGTTGTCCAGCTTGAGGATGCCTCATGAATACCAAAAGTAGGACAAGAGAACAAGGGAGAAGATGAATTAAGGAAGGGAAATGTAATATAGATCTGCCTTGGAGATCCAGCTAGTTTCCCAGCAGACAGATTGCCCCCCTGGAGTCCCTCCTTCCTTGGCTCTCTCTGCTGAGGATGGTCTCTAATGAGGAATTGTCTCTCAACAAGGAATTTTTTTTAACAAAGAGAGCTCCCATTGAGCTGAGTTGAAATTCAGCCCTCTGGCTCAGGACTCCCTTCTCCCTCTGCCACGGCTGGCACTGACCACAGAGAAGCAACGTGCTGTGGAAGATACGGAGGCGTTGGCACGTGAGAGTTGTTCAAATTAATGCAAACAAGCAGAAAAGGAAAAAAATGGAAATGTTCACTGAAGCCAGGCCAAAAAAAGGAGCAGGGGAGAGAGTGCCATCCTCCTGGAACCCCAGATGCTGTGAGTCAGGACACCAGTGACCACACCAGTGTGGCCAGCACTGCCCTGCCTCCCATAGCTCAGCCTAGTGCTGGTGCTGGGCTCAGGACAGAGGTGACACTTGAGCATGTCACCACAGGTTTGATGAGATTCCTGCAGTCTTGCTTATTGAATTTTTTTTGCCTTGAGTGCAGGCGGTAACGCGCCGATTGGTACATGTGCTCAGTGAGTGCAACAAGCAGATAGATGTGCATTGCTGAGAAATCCCTTACTCCTGGAGATTTCAAACAAAAGCTATCAAATGTAATTAAAAATTTGCAGGGGGAGAGTCAGATCTGAGGGGGGAGATACCAGCTTTGCTCTCTGCTTTATCTCTGAATGGAACCATTTCCGCTGCTGGAAATGCTGTAAGAGAGAGCCCAGTGCTGCCTCAGTTTGAAGATAATAACTTTAATTTTAGCTCCGAATTACTTTTTTTCAAAGACAGTCTGACCTCTGACTGTAAAGTTATTGAATTGCTCCATCTGACATGATGAAGGATAGCTCAACAGGTGGGAGCCAAAGCAGTTCCTATGCAGGAAAGAAATGCAGATATTAAGAGCACTGCAAGTCATGAAATACAAATGGTACATCCTGTATTGAAAGCGAAGCTGGGCTTCTTCAGGCTTTAAAGAAAACGTGCTGCTTAACTTCCTTTTAAAAAAAAAAATGTTTTTCTCCCAGCTCATTTCACATGGCAGTTTGTTCTCTTTGCTTGATTAAATGTTAATCCAGCCCATCTTAATGGTGTGCAGTTCCTTTTGTTAAGCTCTGGACTTCTGAGCACCATACATGAAGGGGAAAGTTGCATCAATCACAGCACAGCGAGAGTGGAAGACAGGAACCAGTGCTAATGCAATTAGCACATTTATTTGTCATGCATCAGAGGAGCTGGAGACCTCCCTGGCATGTCAGCTCTGACTCCCAGCAGCAGCCCAATGGTGTAGGGAACGGCTGGAAGGAACCAGAGGCCTTCATCCCTATGGATGGCACGAGCTGGTGTGTCCCCTGTCCTTCAGTCCCGCTCTCCCAGCCAGCCCTGGCACAAACAGGCTGCCCAGGGAAACTGTGGCTGCCCCATCCCTGCAAGTGTTCAAGGACAGGTTGGATGGAGCTTGGAGCAACCTGATCCAGTGGATGGTTCCCTGCCTGTGACAGAGGGTTGGAACTAGATGAGCTTTAATGTCCTTTCCCGCCCAGCCCACTGTGTGATTCTGTGACTCTGTGAAGCTCACGTCCTCTGAAGCCTTCGTTCCTCAGCCACCAGCCCTGTGGGATGTCCCGCGGCCATCCCGAGTGCCGTTCCCCGCTCTCGTGGCAGGGTGGAGCTTCAGCAGTGCTCACAGGGGCTGAAATGGAGTAATGGCCAAAATCTGCAGCACTCTCAGCCAGCCAATGCCTCCCCACTGGCAGCCGTGGTCAGGGGCCGTGCAGCTCTTGCCTCGCTGTCGGAGTTCGCGCGGAGCCGGCGTCGGCAGCGCATGCAGCCACACACCATTTAGAGTAGCCATCTGTTCCCTTTAATGAGAAAGCTATCAATTTTTTTCACCTGGTTACTGATTGTTCCAGACTATTGTTGATTGCTTTGTTTTATTAATTACTCATTTTGACATGCTGTATCTGTCTCTTTTGTTCAGAAAACAGATGCTCTTGTTTCTGGGCATTATTACTGATGGTTATTGCTAATAAGATAAAGCTGCCATTCCAGTTTGAGGGCTTAGCACTGTGGCTCTGGTTATTGAAATGCCTCAGCACTGGGTATTTTATTCAAGCCTGAGGAAATTTCATTCTTAGTGCCACGGGGGCTCCCATTTTTTGAAGGGAAGGGACTTTTTAAATGTCTTTTAGTGTGCAGAGTAGCGCAGTGGTAGCTGTTGTTGTTCCTGGAGACCATGATTAAACAAACATTACTAATGTCATCCTGAAATCTCTTCACTTATTAATCCCTCTTATTATCGGTATGAAAGGCTGCAGGTTCCCATAAGAAACTTCTCACTCAAAATCATTTCCTCGCTTTATTTGGAATTAAGCAAAATTTGCTTTTCAGATTGTCAGACAAGGTTCAATATGTCTTAAAAATTAAAATAGAGTGGTCTGTGAGCTGTGAAGGAGATAGCTTCACTACACCACAGTTAAAGTGTTTCCACTGACAATCACTGTTTTAAAATATTATTTCATTATTATATTAAGCTCTGAAAAACTGTGAGTCGAGTGTAGATGGAAACCATGTCAGTGCTTTCTGCTGGAATTAGATACTGGCTCCGTGCAGTTTTGAGAAAGTATTTATGATGTGAAGTCAATCCTTGCAGACCAGTCTCTCATTCTGCAGCAAATCCGATTGCTGATATTGTGCTTTCGTTGTGCTCGTTCCCAGCTCCGGGCTCATGCGGTGGATATGAACGGAAACAAGGTGGAGAATCCTATTGACCTGTACATCTACGTGATTGATATGAACGACAACAGGCCAGAGTTCATCAACCAAGTCTATAATGGATCTGTTGATGAAGGCTCTAAACCAGGTACAGTTGAAAAAAATGTCACCAAGTTTCACAGGTTTTCAGCCGTTCCTCTGGTGTGGTGGCTTGGCCTCTGCTGGGAGCACAGGGGAGGAGGGAGAGGTTCACTCTTGCTGCACTTACTGGAAGACTGATGGAGGTGAGAACAATCTGGTGTCTCTTTTTCTGCATGAAGACAAAGTGCAGACTTGGGCTGGAGGGAACCTGGATCCTGGTGGTCCCTTCCTGGCTGTGGAATTGGTAAAAGCAGGAGTTTTGCAGAGCAGTGCTCTGTAGCGCCGTTCTCAAACACGCATTGCACACGTACAGGGCTGTTATTCTAATTGCAGAGCACTGAAAGCCAGCCTGGCAGTGGCCTTTCACTGACCCTGTGTCTCAAATGCTCAATATCCTCCTCCTTGATATTTAATTCAGTCATTTGCCAACTCAATATCTGGCATCCAGTCAGACTCCAAAGGCCCTGTCTCAAGACAACACTTTCTTACTTGGGACCTGATGCAAGCCTGCAGAAGTGGGAATATTCCTATTGAAATCACAGGCTGATCCTCTGTCCCCACAGACTTTTCTAACAGAGGGTAAAATGGGGAAAAACCTGAAGCAGGATTTCAGAAAATTTGTGGGTGAAAAATTAGTGAGGATGTAGGCAGTATGGGGAAAAGTGATGATTTTTACATGAGCACATTTATATGCTTGGAAAACACAGAGCTGTAAAGGTCTTTAATGTTCTGTTTTTAACTCGATTGTTGATTTGTTAATTAAGTGTGGTGTAACCCTGCAGGTTCCAATATGGGAGCAAGGTTGGTTTAGCTCATTGCTGAGCGTAACTAAAATGAGTCTTTCCATTCTTTGAACATAAATTGTTCTGTATCACCAGTACGATTGGAAGTCTTCTGAAATCAGAGGGAGATTTTTCCTAGATTCTCTCCTCAGTTGTTTGCCAGCTGAGGGGTTAAATACCCCGTGACTTTGGTTTGTGTCAGCAAACATTTATCACGGCAGCTCCGCTGCCGGAGGTGTGACAGGGAAGTCTCCAGTGGGCAGTGTTTTTAACAAGGTGATTCACAGTCATGATTGATTGTCTTCCAGCACTGTGAGGGACAGGCAGCTGTGGGGGACACGTGGTGGGGACAGAACGTGACATTATTTCTGAGCAAAGAATGGGTACAGCTCCCTTCCTGATTCCTTTGGGTGGTGATGTCCCAGCTTCAAAGTCCTGGTCCTGCTTGGAGGAGGGAGTGTGAGAAGTCCCTGAGCTGACATCTCTAATGACATCTTCCCAGAGAATTTTTCCAGCTTTCATTTGAAGGCCACTTTGGGGCATATCAAGGTTTGAAGATTGATACAACATTTCCATAGCAAATCAAATTTCTTACATCTTATTCGAGGACAGATCAATATTCAAAGTGTTCCCAAATGTTTTAACTAGCTCTGTTCATCTGTCAAAGAAGCAGTAAATTGCATCCTCTTCTTGTCTGAAATCCAGATAAGCCTTTGAGCTATTAAATCAGAACAGGATAATTTTGCCTGCAAAATACTTGTGCCTCTGCTTCTAGCAGTGATTTTTGGTATTCTCTATCCCAGACTGGAGTGCTTGCCTTTAAGGCAGGAAGGTAGAAAGCAATCTGTTTTTATTCAAAAGCAATTACATTTGTCTTTGATGTATTTGTCGGGGGCTTTTTCTCTCTTTCCTGTTTAATCGGTATTCTTTTAAAGGTTTATATTAGCATTGAATTTCTCGTCCTTGCTTTTGTAGAGCCTCCTAGGAATTTGGGTACCGGAGGCCCTCATTGCGTGTGCTTGGCAAGAAACATGATCTTGTGCCTTTGAGAAAGTGATAGAGAGGTCATGGAGTTAAAGGGAATATGTGCATACTCCTCCTTTGCCTCAGAGTTGTGTGTCCCTCTTTTGTGCAGAGACAAGCGTAGACAATGTATTTAGCTAAAGGTAGATCTTGCAAAGATTTAGAAACTTTTTCATAGTTCAAGATGCCTCAGAGTATTGTAACAACTAAGGGGGTACCACACCAGCCACTGCAAGAGAAGAAATATGAGACCAGAATTCATGATTATTTCTGGCAGCGGTTGACAAATGAAAGACACTGCATATTCTTTGAGGTAACAGCAAAATGTGTTCAGTACTGATTCAACAGTAAGTTAGATATGTACATGCATCTATAAAAATACATCTGCATATGTGTGAATATCCATGCTTCAAGCAAACTAAAAAATCTTGTTATTTGTTACAGGAGTTCAGCATTCATTTTTCTCTGCTCGGTGCTGCTGAACTATGCCTGAGGACTGAAAATGCTTCCCTAGATATCCTGTGCAATTGTTATTTCTCACATCTTCCATATGCCCATTTTTAATGGCTGTGATTAAAAATGCAGGATTACTTGATTACGACAGTATCTGCAATGTTCTTAATAATTTTGCACACCTCTAATGAGAAAAGTATTAGAGTATCCCAAATAAATGCTGACTGAGGGCAGCTACAATGAGCAGCCAATGGCTGTTTGAAGTCAGTCGGAATTTTGCCCAGATTCAGTAAAAAAAACCCAGATAAAAAAGGACATATGGAGCTCCAGCTCTACCCATGGTAATTTTGCAGAGCAAGACCATCAAAAATGTGCTGTTGAGCAGAGGCTGAGCAGGGCACCGTGACCTTGAGCTGCGGGGAAAGCCCCAGTAAGGCTTCAGCAGGATCAATAGAGCAGATCCCGTTCCAGTGAGCAGGAAAGGACCCTGTGGTGCTGTCCCAGCACTCTGGGGTCCGAGGTGGAGCAAAGGCAGGGCTGTGTGTGCACAGCAGGCAGGGCTGTCCCTCCGCAGGATCCTGTGCCGCCAAGCGCAGCCTGGTCACCGCTTGGGGCCGGGATGTGGTGACCTGGAACAGAGCGTGGGGCCTCATCTCTGGGCCTGGCAGGGAGCTGCAGTTTGTGCCAGGCCAGGGCAGGGCATGGAGAGTGGCCAAGTGAGATGTGACCTACTGACTCAACAGCGAACAAGCCAAAAGGGAGTAGAGTGAACCGAGGAAACGAGAATGCAGAAGGAGGCGTGCTCCAGCCTGCGGCACGGCGTGGCACTGCTGGGCACTCAGCCTCCCACAGAAGCAAGTTTCCTTTCGCCTGGAATACAGATACACAGAATTGTCCAAGAGCTGGAAAAATTGGCACTAGTGTGAAGAGACTCATTAGACAGTCTGATGGGCTTTAAGTGAAGGGGCTTCCCAGCCTGCAGAGCACTCAGCCTGGGTTCCCGAGGAGCATGCTCTCTGTGAGTCACCTTGAAGCAACCCTTGACAGGAATAGAAAAGAAATCATCAAGTATTATTAATTATAATAGGTTGTTGTTGCTGGTGAAGATTATAATAACTTAATTGAAATAGTGTCTTGAGCTGTAGCGTAGTGTTCTTGAAATCAGGAGCTCACTCTTGGTGAAGTTCTCTGTAGTGAGAACTGGCCCCTGGACACCCTCACATGTGCTGGCTCTTAAACTGAATTGCATCTTTCCTTTTCTGACACTCTCTGGAAAAACAGTTTAATGCACTTCTAGCTTATCTAGCCTCAGGTCAAGTACCTGGGCAATTGAAATGTGTAAATGCAGGCCCTTCCAAAAATGCAGAACGGGAGTAGTGATGCAGGATTTCCTTTTCCACAGGACCGTCTTTCTTCCTCACTCTCCCCCTTCACGAGTTGTTTTGATTTAACGCGCCACTGTTTGAAAGTGTATCTTAAAAGACCATGTTTTACTCATGTTGAATAATGTTCTGCCTCTTTGAACTTTGCCTCTATGTGAAGAACACAGCCAAGTTTTAAAAATGCAGCTGGAAGCTGGAGCTGAAATTCCCCTGCTCCCTCTGGCAGCCTTAATCACCAGAGCTCTCCCGGAGCTGCGCGTTGCCTTTCAAACGCTGACAAACCAGGACGGGTGGCAGAGCTCGGCTGCCCAGCGCTGCCTGCCCTGAGAGGATTCTGCTGCCTTTTCCAAGCCCACATCTCCGAGCTGCATCACACCAGCTCCTTACAGCAGGAAGGAACTGGGGCTTGGAGTGGGATTTTCCCCTCAGTGCAGCCCCTGAACTTGCACTGCCGGGTGTGCGGGATCCCAGCGGTGTCCTTGGGGAAGGCTCTTGCAGGAGAAACTCTACAGTCTCCAAGAAAAAATCGCTCAATAAGGTGGCATGAAAATGCTTAAATAGGAAAGAAGAAAGGGAATTTAATCACGAAACAACAGTGTGATGGAGAAAGATTATTTCCATCTCTGCAGAAGCTTGGTTTTGCTACAACCACCGCAAACCCTTCCTCACGGAAGGATGTGGATGTCTTACTTAACTGAAGCGTTCCATTCTGAAAAGGTCAGTGTGAAATGCTCTGCAGCGACTTGAGTGCTTTGCTCTGGGTTGTATCTATTTTGTTTTAACAGAAAGATTGTCAAAAATTAACTCATCTCTCAAAAACAATTTGTTCCTGTCAGACTGGCCTTTTCCATTCCCATTCATCTTTTCCACTTCACTAACTCTCTGGATACATCTTGGTCCCTTTCAAGTCAATAGCACAAGTCCAAGTGACTTCTTTTAAACTCCAGCGCCTTCATTCTCCTGGAGTTCTGTAGGATAGTTTATTCCTACCACCCTCCTTGGGAGTGGTGTGAAAGAGTGCTGAGTATAGAGAGTCCTCCAAAATAAAGGAATATTAGTATTTCTTACATGAGAAATGTTGTAGTTTATAATTTCTCCATCTCCTCCTGAGTCCATGGAACTCTGATAGAATAATTGTTGATAACATGCCACGTGAAAAATGAAATAGCTGCGAGCCAAATCTATATGTGGCAAATTGAGTTAAAGAAATCTCATAAAAAATAAGCAGTATATAAAAAAACCCAAGGATTTAAAAAGCCGATTATTCTACTGGTGTCCCAGTTTGTTTATTTTATTTCTATGCCAGCAGAGATTCCCTCTGAGATTAACACCATGGACTAATGCACAGATGGGGCCAGAAACTCGAAAGTCATCTGAATATTAAGAATTTAAATCTTTAGCCTCAGTGATTTGAACAGAAAGCCAATTATGAGGCTGAATTAGTTTTCAAATTAAACTGCAATTTAAGGCTTGTGAAATTAATCTTTTAAGGCATATAGTTGCATTTGTATATATATTCATGGGGAGAACTTGGATTCTGCAGTTCTGGCTTGTTCCTCTTCTCCAGCCTGACTGTGCAATTCATGAAGAGATGCCTGGTGTGCTGCAGGTTGTTTGTTCAGTGAAGGAACAGAGCAGGTGTTGCTGGGTGGCAGGGCCTGAGATCTGAAGAGAAGATGTTTCATTTTTAAAAATTAATAGGACACAGAGTGAATCCCTCTTCCTGCCATTGCAACCCATTCCAAAAACACCATAGTGCTGCTCGTAGTCAAAACATTCAATATGTTTTTTTCAGCTTGGAGGGAAGTTAATTTTAGAACTCTTCATTTACGAAGGTCCCAGTTCAAGAGAGCACCTGGACAGGTTCATGGATGGGGCTGCCACATGTTCTGGTTGGTAGCACTAGAAGCTGAAAATAATATAAATTCTGAATGTGTCAGAGAGATCATGCCCAGGTAAAATATTCCAGAGGGCCAGAGTAGGACTTAACAGATTCTTCCATTCATCCCAGAGCTCTTCACAAGTTGGATGCATTACTTCTGGATCCATCCCAAGACTGATGGCAGTGCCATCTTCTGCACCCTGGGTAGGTGCTGCTCTTACCCTTGCACTTTATATGCTGTTAAAAATGGCTGCATCCAACCTAATTCCATTCTCTCACACATTACACACAGACTTAGGATACACAATATTCTTTTTCAAGTTCTTTTGCTCAGCCGAGCACAATTTTAAGGTAAGAAGTTGTTTTTCTGCAGACTCACGTGGTAGTGCTTTCCATTTTCTTTCGAGGTGACTGGTTATGAAATCTGTGCTCTTAATTTCCTTTTCAGAAGCATCCAGTCCCAAGAGCAGGGAAGTGAATTATAGGACTGTAAGTGAGAAAAAAATGCAAATCCCCAGACTGATGGGTTTTCCCTCTAAAAAAAACATGGCCAAGTTGTTGTAAGGGAAAAAAATACAGAAATCATGGTCTGAGAGCACTCTAGGAGGGAGTTACAACTGAACACTGTAATACCCTACTCTCTGCCTCCTTTTAACTACAAATAGCATAGTGTGATATATATAATAGTGTTTATATTATATTACACCACTTTGTATTATATTGTATCACCTTATAGTGTCAAAATCCAGGAACTGGATTGAAGCTTTGTGGAGGACGTGTTCAGTGTCGGGTTCTGTGCAGCTGGGGCTGCATGGATGGCTGGAGTCACACATGCCTTCAGTTCAGCATGAAACCTGGCTGTGCTGCTCACACAGTTCAGTGGGGATGCTCAGGATACCTTGTCCTACCATGTCCAGCCATACTTTCCCCCTTCTTTGAATTAGCCCTGGTAATCAAGAGGATTCATGTGCAGGAACTCAGCCGAGCTGAACCTCATGAATTTATGCACCTGGAACCATTTGCTCAGAGGCTGGATGTGCTTTTGCCCGTCCTGATGTTTGACTGGTGGGATTTCTCTGGGATGAGGGGGTCTCAGTAGGCTGCAGGCTGCTGGAGGGGAGTGATCTTCAAATCTGGCAAGGGCCCTGTGTGTGCTGCAGTCAGGGCATCTGCTCCTTGGCTCTCCGGAGGTATTTATTCCATTTTTAACAGCAAGGAGGTCTTATTTCCGTTCTGGGTGACAGCAGCCTCTTCAGCTCTCTCTGTTGTCTCTCCAGACCTGCTCGCTCTCTTTATTCTCATTAGGTTGGCTCTTGCCCTGTCTGAAGCTGAGAATCCAGTGTCTCTGCTAATTAGGAAGTGGCATCCGTTATGAATTAGGTTAGCTGCTTGAAAGGTCAAAATTTGCCAATGATTACAAAAATTACGGTGAAGGAGAATGACAGTAGCTATCAGTTATGACGGAAGGAATATCATTCGGAAGGAAAGTGCTGCTTCTATTTAGTTTTTTTATCCCGAGCGTGTGAGATGCAGTTTAATTTAAGTATATTTGCAATTTATTACATCTGCAGTAGTTTTATTCACTTCTGTCATCTTGGTGTCTTGTCCATGTTCCTGTTCACCTCTGTGACTCCACTCAGCACCGTTGCTGGGTCAGCTACCCAGTTTCAATTGAAACCCTTAACAATGAGTGTGTGAAATTGTTTCACATCACCCATGGAATATTAAATTTTTTTGACTTGAGGATGCAGCTTTGTTAGATGAAATGCTTTAGTCTTTAACACTACGAAAAGTTCAGTTGTTCTCTGAGGACTTTTTCAGGATCCCATCATACTTACCACTGTAATGTGGTTTTGATGCCTTTGCTTTTCTCATGTCTTTCTGTCCGAGACCTCCTTGCAGTGAGTGAAATCGCCTAAAGGGTGAGGTGTGCCTGCCGTGAGTAGGGGCATGAGATTCCCATCCGCCGTGGGGAAGGAAACTAAAATCAAGAAACTCCTCTGAGTGGAAAATTTTGGTTTTAGGAAATGCTGTAAATTTTATACACTGTTCTTCAGTATTTAATCTTCCCACAACAACTCTTACTGTCCTCTCTATCTAGCATCGGATGCAGAGGGTTCACTAAGTGAGCTTTCCAATTTGGGGGAAAAAATGAGGAGTAAGGGGAAGTTTCCATTAGTACAAAGCCATTATTAACTTGGGTTAATGAAGATCTAATGTAATATGGCCATCACCACATGTCTGCACATAATGATTCCGTCCTTTTCTATGGGGGAATGATTAAATTAAGTATCTTGTAGGTCAAAATTAGACTAAGAAGGTTAACCAACCTTTAATGATTCTGCAGCTATTTACCAGCCATTTAAAAACATAAACTGTAAGATAAAGCTGGATAGAGAAACAGCATTATCAGTAAAAAGTGGGTGAAGTTTTAGCATTTTCTGCTTATATCACAGGAGAAGACAGAGAGGATTATGGGGTTTTGCAGTGACATGTGGGATAAAGGGCAAAGTGAAAGGAGTTTTTATTTTTTGTTGGCTTCCTGATAAGTGCCCATTAGCTCTTTATTTTAACATGCATTAAATCTAACTAATGGATATCAAACCAGCTTAGAAAAATGGCAATTATAAAGCAATTGTACCAAAGACTTTGGGAGCACAACTGTGCCAAAATATTGTTTGTGTGCCTTAAACTCATGAAAGCTCCATCTTTATGGAGAAATGACGTTTTACAGATGGGAGAGCAGAGATTGCAGACAACGTGAGGGGAATTAGCAGCCCTCAGGATGCTTTGGGATTGTCTGAGCTACAAAGAACTGAGCTGATTCTCAGATTCCAGAGTGATTTGCGGGGGGACATTTGTTTATGACTGTGCTTATCAGCTTACACATGCTCAGGGCAGCTATCTCTCTTGTTTTGCTTTTCTTTCTCCTTAACGTGTACAGATGGAATGAGATATGGTGAACCTAGCAAAATCTCTGCAGTTTTTTACAAGGAGATGCAATTCATTTTAAAATTGATAAGCAAATCTGAATGTACAGGTATAAATTATCTCCCTTTGCTTCAATCACCAGGTTGTGTAAGGCATTTTTTTGCCTATCCTGTAGAAACCTTAATTAATCCAATGGGAATATTTACCATAAGGGTTGCTTTCAAGCATTTCTCTCGTGTCTTATCCATGGTTAGAAACAAAGCCATCTCATTTGACAAAATAACATCTGAGAGGTTGTGGTCTCTGGGAGAATCGAAGGGAATGCATTGGGAAGTTACAGATTCTTTAGGTCTTGCCTTTTACTGATAGATCTCTTTCGTCATGCCATCCATTAATTTTAACTCAGGTGATATATGAACTCTGCACATTAGTTAATGAAGGCTAATGCACAGTAATCTTGTCATCACTAGCTGTGCATGGTAATTCAATCTGCTGCTCAGAAGAGCTGTTCAACATGCAGCAAATTTGATTTAATATTGACATGATGTACTAGGTTTGGTGTTTTATTTAACATACCACGTGCCTTATTTGATGAGAAATGGTTTTCTTTCAACAGGTTACGTACCTGAGTTAGGCCAGGTGTGTAGTTTAATGCAGTTATATCAGATATATATCTGTTATATCTGCCCCGGGTATTCATCCTGTGATACACTGCACAGGCTGGGGCAAATTTCTGAGTTTGGCACTTTATGCATTCACTTAATATTGTCAGTGTGCTTGAGAGCAAGCCCTGAGGAGCAGAAAAATAAAGGTGATGCTTTTCTCAGACACTGAAAGCATAAAGTCCCTCTTGCCCTGTTTGCACTTGTTTAACTTTTGTAGCTTCATCACCACTAGCAGGGCCTGATGCAAAATCGGCAGAGTACAGTTTGGGGGTCCTGGGTGTGACTTGGAGGAGTTTCCTCAGTGTTTCTGGTCTGTAGTAACTGCTTCTAGTCTCTGTTTGGGTAGGATACAGGGCTGTAAATATGGTGTGGTTCATACTTTGATTTCCACAAAACACACACACCCTGTGGGCCAGATTGGGCAGTCAGTGCTTTGTCACTTCAAACAATACCAGCTTCAATCCTCGAGTGCATTAGAGCTGCGCTCTCTGCCACTGTATATTTGCCTAAATTGTGTGGTATTAGGGGCTGGATATGGGGACGTATTGCCTTTATTTTAATATAAAGTACACAAAGATGTATCTCCATGCTAAGGACATAGAAGCATGACATTATTTACCTTTACTGCAGGTAAATCATCACCAACCATCTGAGTATAGTGCAAGAGTTTATACAGCACCCAGAGGATGTTAGACACTTTATCTGTGTATATCCACATCGCTCTGTTGAATACTCTCGCGCACAGATCTATGTTTATGTCATTCACTGCAGCACGCAGGTATCTGGAGGATACACCTTGCTTAAAGGCAGGCTAAATGCAAAGCAAACCGAGTGGAACATAGGCAGTGGTGGAGGTTACCGCAGCTGCTCCCTCGGGAGCTGTCCCTAGGGATGGTGCCCTCAGCACGGGGAGCAGGAGACGCTGCCAGACAACACTGCCAGGTGGGAAAAGCGTGTACACAGGAAAGGGAGCGGAGACAGCAGCCACTGGCCAGACTGTGGAGAGGGAGAAGCAATTTGCAGCTGGTTTATGGCAGGCTGTGGTCAGACAGGCAGCCCCAGGGAGAGCCAGGAAGGAAGCGGCTGCTGCAGCTCCATCATGTGCTGCAAAGTGCTGCAGCCACACAGGGCCCTTTGCAGAGAGCGTTTTATTAAGTTACAGGGTAGTAATTAATGCCAAGTTCCTCTCTTTATTTTTTCTGTGGTTGGGTTTCATAATCGAAATTAAAGATAGGAGATAGGAAGCAGATTGCCTCTTGAAATAAAGCTCCCTGGTGCTCAGTTCATGACTTTAGAGACATTTGTCCAGTCCCATCTCCCTTTATGGAGATGTAGGTCAAATGCTGTTGAAATAGTCCTTTTTCTCTAGAGCAGATGTGCTCAGTCCAGTGCTACACCACAGGAAAGAAGCCAAAAGGTCAGGGAAAGGAGAAGGAGACCTCCTGTGCTCTCCATCCATGGTATAGCTGCTGTCCCCCACCCCCTGCCACCACAGCTGCAGCCTGTCAGGTTCCCCTGCCGAGCTGGGAACCCACCTTCTCACACATGTGCTGGTTAATTCTGGAATCTACAGTACAGTCTGAGACATCCCACATGAGGAGGGACCGCAATTGTGGGGTGCCCTTGTCTGAACCTGGAAGTCCAAATGACTTTCAGAGCTGTTTTTTTGAGCTAGAAGTGCATCATGAAATACCACCTGTTTTTTGGAATGCATCCTAAGACTGCACATGTCCTAAAATAGATTCTGTTTTCCTCTTCCGCTTCTGTTTTCATTAGCCCCAGGTTTTGACATTTTGTTCAGAGATATTTTCAGTATTGAATGCATTAAGATAACATAAATTCCAAATCAAACATCTCGTTCAGCGTATTTCCTATTTAAATTTCTCCCGTACATTTTCCCTGTAGTTATCTAAGGGTTGGTTTCATTATTTGTATCAGCTGTCTTGTGATAACTGGTTTTGCAAAAGAGCAAAAAGCGAATGCTTGTAGAGAAAATAGAGAAAATTTGTTGCTTGCACAGCCTTGTTTCAATTCAGTGTTCCTTCCGTCTTCTGAAGTTTATTGATCGGGAGAATGTTAAAGTTGTTGAATAGTTTGTTTTCATTTCACAAATGTGAATCAGGATTATTGCAGAAAAACAGGAATGTATTCATCATTAAGATTTGCTTTACACATTCATTTATTTTTTAATCTATAATTCTTATTGAACTAAGAAGACTCACAGGAATATATGTATCACCACCGAGAACAAAAAGAGCCTGATTGAGGCAGATGGAAGATCAGCAAAGCGCTTCACACGAGTGCAAAAATACAAACTTCTTGCTAATACTGAGAAACGTTGGTTTCCCAGAGTTGGGAAAGATCCTGGGGGGATTTCCTACGTGCTGAGACTTGGCTAAGGTACAAAATGCTGCAGCCATTTCTAGATCTGCCCATTTAGAGCACGGGGTATTTTTAAAGCCTTTTGCAAAAAGATGCAAGCTCTCCAGCTCTCTGGTATTCCTGAACTGGGAGTGTGGTAGCTCCCAGTGTGACCAGGCTGGGGACCTGGGCGTACCAGAGCAGACACGGCACGATGCTGATGTGGCCACACGTCCTCAACTTTGCCAGTGGCTCACATCTAACCCAGAGAGCAGAACAAACTCATCTCTTTTTGTAAAGCCACGTGTGGCTCCATCTCGAGTCAGCTCAGGTTCTTGCTGGGAGCACTTTGCATCTCTCCAGCACAGCAGGCTCGTAAGTCCGTCCGTCTGCTCGGACTTCCCACATGCGCAGTGTTTGAGCGGCACCTTCCCTCTTTGCATGGATGCTGTTGGGTTTGGTGATCACAAAAGGAGGTTGTGTCTGGTTTCGCTGTCTCTCTCTGCCTCCCGCTCCTCCTCTCAGGTCCCATGTCATTAGATTCATCCACCATTGCAGATTGCCTTGTGTGAGCAGTGTGTGCCTGCCCTGCAACTCATTCCCTCCTACCAACATAACACGTGTAAAGCTGCGCCCTACGAGCTCTGGGGGGTCACAGGACCATGCAGCTGCAGGAGTCCATCCAATCAAGTAACATCTTTTACCCTTATAATGATAATTTCCCACTTTAGCAAAACACCCTGCTGCCAAACTCCAGTGCTAATGAGCCTGTCAGTGCATCAGAGCATTCCCGACAGTATCGGGAAAGTAGGGATTGTTTTTTTGCAAGGCAAATGAAGACACTGATGATTAGCAAGAAACAAACCAACAATTCAATACATCACTGGCCACACATACCAAATCATTGATTTTCTGTCCTGCTGGGCAGCAGCTGTTGTATTTGCTCTGCAGAAATGGATTTTTTAATCCAGGAGGGACCAGAAAGGTGGATGTTTCTCCAAAAACTGGAAGCAGCAGGCAGTTGCTTCCTGCACTGGGCATGGGCATGTTGATGGTGTCCTTCTGAAGCTACTGAGAAATCTGATGGGCTTTCCACTATTAAACTCTACTTCTGAATGCATGTGAATGCAGTGATTGGATGGAAAAAAAAATCTCCTGTGAGAATCGGTGAAATTGCAGGACAAAAAATGCTGCCCTAAAACCTACAATCACTGAAAGAATTAGAAGTTAATCATAGGCACCCTCACATGACTTCTCTCTATCTACCAGTTATGTGTAATCAGCATCCTTCCAGATCATCTATCTCAGCAGTGTTGCTATTTCCATAATCCTCGCCTTGCCTGGCTGGCTGGATTGAAGTGGGATATCTATTCCATAGCATTTCTGAACAAAATGCATGACCCCAGGTCAGTGGGACCACAATCTGCCCTGCAATGAGATAACACTGATAATTCCTCTTCTCTTCTTCCCAGGGACCTACGTGATGACGGTGACGGCGAACGACGCAGACGACGGCACCACGGCCAACGGGATGGTGAGGTACCGGATCGTCACCCAGACCCCGCAGAGCCCCTCACAAAACATGTTCACTATTAACAGCGAGACAGGGGACATTGTCACCGTGGCTGCTGGACTCGACAGGGAGGTGAGTTTGAAACCGTCTTAGCAGGTGTTGTTGAGGGTTGCTGGCGTGAAAAGCCCAAACCCTGTCTTTAATCCCAAGCCTCTAAAAGCTTGAGTTGAAGCATGGAGATCACAGTCTTTGCTTCTGCAGCAGCTGTGGGGCATCGTGGCTTTGATGTGATATTTTTGTTTTAATCCATATCAGTCGATGAAACCCTGAGAGAGTCTTCAAACTCCTGGAGCTGATCTTTTCCTTCCATAAGTTTATGAAACCCAAAGATGTAGAAAATACTCCAGGAGGTGAAGGGGGATGAATAAATGGTCATTTTTCCCCCTTCTGTTGGTGGACAATAAGGTGCCAGGCATCTATAGCCTTTTCTAGACCTGTCTTGCTTAGTTCTTTGCATGTTATCCCTGGAAAAAGGAACACAGCCTGCACTCAGCACGCTTTGTGTCCTTGTGTCATTTCCAAACTGGTAAAATGTCTTGCATTTTACCAGTTTTTGGGTTTGTGTGATGTTCTGCCTTTAGTGCCTCTTCTTTCTGGCATTTTACAGTGTGCAGCTTTTCCAAATGCAGAAGAAATTTCACTTTTACAGACAAAAAAAAATACTCTGCCAGTGTAAACCATATAACATGATTCTCAGAGCTCTGCCTCCTTTGGTTGTGGGTGTAGCTCAAGGACAAAGCATTTACACCTCACATATTAAACAAAAATCAGTGCAGTGTCAGTGGTGGGATGGAGTGAGTGGGGAAGGAGGGGATGGGGTCAATGAGTGTAAAGGGAGAGAACCCCAGAACTTCCGTTCTGTTTTTATTCCCCGTTGGACTGTGCAGGTCATGGAGTGTCACCTCAGTGCAACTGGGGGAGCTCGGTCAACTAAATGATAGAAAGGAGCAATGGGCCACAGAGAGTATGGAAAGAAGGACTCTCGCAGTCTGAGGCTCAGATGATATATTCAGGCAGTCTCCAGGGGTAACAAGTCCGGTAAATCCCATTTGGGGAGAGCCCAGTGTGCTGCGTTTCTGGGAGAAGGCACCAGAAACCAGTTTTGTTCTTCTTTCTCTCCTTTCCTCCCCTGTGACAATGGCAGGGACAGAGCAAGCAGGAGTCCCCACATGTGGGCCTGGCACCTAAACTCTGAGGGGTGAAGCCTCCAGCACCTTGGAGATTTTTCCCGTGCCCCTCAGGCCAGCAGCACACTTTTGGCCCCACTGCTGAGTGCTGTGCCAGGCTCCAGTCAGGAGACATTCCCTGCCAGGGACTGGCTCTGTTTCATTCCCAGGTCTGGGGCTGCTTTTTTGCTTCAGAGCAGCTCGAGGAGAAATCCCAAAGGCAGCTGCTGAGAGCAGATAAAAGCCCCGGCAGCAGCTCAGCAGCACGTGTGGAGCCCCAGGGCAGCCGCTGGGACACTCGGGATGGGCTGGGAAGGCTGGCTGGGAATGCTGGCTGGGAATGCTGGCTGGGAATGCTGACTGGGAATGCTGACTGGGAATGCTGACTGGGAATGCTGGCTGGGAATGCTGGCTGGGAATGCTGGCTGGGAGCGGCACAGGGCTCGCCCTCAGCACCGTTTCAGGGCGAGCTGCCCAGGGGGGACACACCGTGTGAAACAGCTTTCCAAGGAGAAGGTCAGGAGAGCGGAGAGCTCTCCAGGTGTGAAGACAGGAAGCAGAGCTGGGGGAGCAGGAGGAGCTCCAGCGCCTGCTCCTTCCCACCTGACGTGGCAAGCACAGCCTAGGGCAGATTTGACCTTTCCCTGCTCCTTTTATTCCGAGAGCTGGGAAGTTGGCTGAATCTTAAGCAGGTAGATTATCCCAGGCAGCGCTGGAGCCTGCGGCAGGCTTGCAGTGGAAGAGGAGAAACAAGTGCTGGAGAGATTGCTGGCAGCCCCTGGGGGGACGGTAGCAGAGTACTCGGAGGAGAAATTGGAATTCTGGCAGGAAAATGCTGATTTTATGGAAATGAAAGAACTACTATTGCCCCCCTGACATCAGTGGGGGCCATTTTAATGTAGGGCTTTATGGGCAGAGAAAGGTCATCGGTTTATATTAATTTCAGAAACACAGATTGGGATAACTTGGTGGGACAGAGGTTTTAATCTCAGCAAATCAGCTGAAAAAAGAGGCAGGTAATAATTTGGGGGAAAAGATGAGGAATGGTTGTCTTTTCTCGTGTTTCTCTCATTACATCTGAAGTATTTTAAAAAGTTGCAGGGGAACTGTGTGCTTCATGTGGGCTCCCCTGTGCACAGGGTCCAGGATATCACAGCTGGCACAGTGTCGGTGGGAATCTGGTGCTGAGTGTCCCAAGCTGGGTACGAGGCTGGGCAAGGGACACTCGGATCGAGGCAGAACAACCAGCTCTGGGCACAATCCGGGGTCTGCCCTGAAGCTACGGGGCATGCCTATTCCCAGCTCTCTCTCCTACTTTCAGGATTACATCTGGAATTGACAAAACTTTCTGGTTTATTAACGTGAAGTTGTATTGCATCTAAATTGAAAATGGTGTTTAAACACCCCCATTACTGTACCACAGACTGGTTTTTTGTTTTTGTTTGTTTTTCCTGAAAACTTGAGGAAGCTATTAGAGGAGTGAATTTGGGGCTGCTGCTGACATTTCCTTGTCGTTAGGAAGAGGAGACGAAGAGCAATATTTGGAATGCAGATTTGTGTAAATTAAAATGTTAACAAATCTGACCTATTCGGCTGAAACTACTATAACCAAGATAAATTCCCTGGATACCAGTTATTTCTCCAAATGCTTATTGACACATTTATCAGTGCCTGGGACATGATTAAGTTAAGCTGTGGTGATACAGAACCAGGTTTTCAGTCTCCATTGGACCCTTCTCCCTTATTTCTGCAATGCAAAGCAGGTGTAAAAATAACTTCCGGAGCTATTCCATATCTGAGAGACAGGTCCATGTTCCAGATCCAGCATTTGTCTTTCAGAAGGGAGAAAAGTCACTTCAGAACTGGTGTTCCTGGCTCAGCATTTCTGTTGCATGCTCATTAAGCGAGATTTCCTGATGTTCTCAGCATCTTCGCTTAAATATTGGTTCTTTGCTGTTTTCCTACATTACCTTCAATCCATGGAAGAATAAACTGGATGAAGTTTTAGCTTGTTTTGTGTCATGAGTATTTTGTCTGACCTGCGAGAAACCTATTTTAAAACAAAGTCATGTATTTTTGCTGCTGTTTCTAAACCCCCATTTCCACAAACCATGGAGGCAATTAAAAACTCAGCCTCTCAGATTGTGCTGGTCTCTCCTAAATGTGTCTGACACTGCAGATAGCACAATCAAAAGCCAAAGTATTAAAATATTGATGGCTTTAAAGTTATCTTACCTGGTTCCCATTAATCTGGATGTAAATATGGTGACAATGCTTTGTGTCCACTCGCTCATGATGACTGCACTTAATTGAATGGATCCCCAAGGAAGATAAAGTTAATTGGACTGCACTTCATAAAAATTATTAAAGGAAGAGAGTTTAGCAACAGCCTGATGTAAGCCTGGATGCCTAAGGGTGAGAAATGCCAAGGGTGGAACAAAGGAACCCCTATCCCCCGAACTAAGAGGGAAAATGATGGGGATTTAGAGTCATCAGAGGTTCAGAAGTACATTCAGGCATCCAGGTTTTGATGAGAAGGTTAAAAGCAGATGCTTGCTGTAATGCAGGAAAACATCAGAGTAACATGGGAAATCCATAGCTGACTTCATAAAATTAGGAGGAAAGGATCATGGGATGGTGGGAGCACAAAATGTGTGGATTACAGGGAAGGCTGTGAATGCACGAGATGAACGGGTTGTGGCAAAGGTCAGGGGTAGGAAGGGACCATGGCAGCTGATTTAATTTGTGGCAGGCTGCTGCAGAAGTGGGTGGTACTACACTACAGGAGATGCTGCCCGACTGATGGCTTCATTTAGCAGCACATCTGAATTCCACATTTCATTGAGCTGGAGTTTATTTTTCCACTGGGAAGAAAATTGCAAGAGGTAAGAAAGGGTCAGCTGGGTCTCAGGTACAAGCAGAACGTTCGTGTTTTTGTTTTCCATCCTGAAAAGTGGCATTTCTCTGTATAACCTTGCAAAAGCAGCTGGCTCTGTTCCACGTGTTACTTTGTTCCTTCCACTCAGCCCAGTGTCTCAGGTGGGATCGAGCCCAGACTGTCAGTCTGATGGTGCTCCTGGTGCAGTAATTCAACCCCATCACCAATTTTGATTTCTCTGGTGGCAGAATATCTGTCTCAGTAGCACAATAAACCTGCACTGGGGGTAGAGTATAGGCAATAGCATCCTCTGAAGAGCTTCCCCTAAATATTTTATGAACACCGAGTTTGAGCAAGCAGGAGGGGAAAAAAAAAAAAGGAATGAGAGAAAAGGAGGTGGTTGATCCCAGGCTCTGCTGGCAGGCCAATAAATGTTGAGACATCTCAAATGTCATCTAGGTTTATTTGAGATAATAAGTATTTCAGCACTGCGGTGCTTGTAGTGTAATGCTGCTAACTTTTTGAGATGTCCCTTAGAAAGGAGTCCCTTCCCAGTACATTCATCTGGTGTTGGAGAAATGAAAGCAGTCAGGAGCACTGAGTTGCTTCTTCCAAATTTCTGTATGTTTGTATTTCTTTTACAAGTGATTGGATCTCTGCTGCTGCAAATGCTTTTAAAAATACATGAAATCCGATTCTATGATTACTGCACTTGGCTTTCCAAAAACGTGATGTTGCTGGTCCTTCTCAAGTGAGTGAAAGATAAAAGGGAGAGCCTGCCAACGACTGAGTTAGAGGCTTATTTTATTTATGAATGAAATGGCAGGATTTTTGTGGGGAAGAGGAGAAGTTCTTCTTATTAGCAGAGGCAGTTGATTTCTTTTCCAACACTCTGGTTTTGATGCAACTAGACATTTCTGATAGTGTAGAACTTGAAATGTTATGTTAAAGAAAAAAACCAACTGTACACTGCTCCAAACACTGAGCAGGGATGGTTTTCACCATCTGCAGTAACTATGTTGGGTACATTTATCTCCAAGTCATTGGAACAGCTTTTCAAAACCTCCTTGTTCATTCAAATGCTGGCTGGGAGTAAGCAAGGCATTGCCCTGGTACAGGAATGACTTTAGCCATTGAGACTGCTGTGAAACATTCCCACAGATAGACATCCACTGGTCTGAGATCACCCAAATACAGTGGGTTCAGTCTGGGCTTGTCTCTTCGGGCCAGCCGATCATCCAAGTGTAACCAGCAGGTAACTCAGGCTGAGCAACTCCTGGAATACAGCAAAAGGAATTATTCTGTTGTGAATTACCACGGCCCCTGTTAATTATTTCCCTCACTGCATATCAGTGTGATGTTCTGCAAAGCTGCCTCTCCTCCTCCGAGCAGGGCTGGAGGAACATCTGCTGCAGCGTGAGGCTGAAGGATCCCACACCGTAGATGAGTTTACCTGGGCAGATTGTCACTCGTGTGTGTACTGACAGAATACAAAGAATGAGGGAAAGTGACATCTAAATGGCTTGACTGTGTCCTGAGAGCTTCTGCTCTCATTTTCCTCGTCAGATTAGCCTTCTCTGAGGAGTAGGGAGGAGTAATGCAGAATTGCTACAAGCATGTCACCTTCTGACAAGCACCATCCAGCATCCACCCTGTTTGCTATTTGTATCTATTACAGGAGTTCTTTAAAGTGAGAGAGATTCTGGTTTTCATGTTCTTTTCATTACTTTTTCCAGAGAAGAACTAAAACAAGGTTGTTAGACTCTGCAGAGCCACGAGTATCTTGCTTTTCAAGATGAACTTCCCATATCACTGCATTAAAACATGTGCAGAAAAATGCATCCACAGCTGAACTCACAGGAGGAGAACCAGAGTGAGGAATTAGTAATTATTTTGCCAGCGAGGCACATCCATTTCTATGTATTTGGACCACAAGTCCCTGTATTTAGCTTCCAGACTTGCAGGCTCCCAAAGTGTTTTCCAGTGACTGAGAGGATGAAGGACTGTAACATGCTTCCAGGGTTAAATGGCTTTTCCACTTCTCACAGCATTCAAATAGCGATTGGGAGTCCTTGTGGAACATGTCTTCAAGCCAGACATAAACTACCAGAGTCTTAGTGGGGATAAGCAGGTAAAATACTTCAGCATCCTCTGTCAGACTGTGTTTTACTTGTCCCTCCCAGCCTTGGCCCCGATGTGTTTCTGACACATGAGGAAACAGTTCCCCTCATTCCACTGAGGAGCAGTTTGCCCCCATGCTGTCGCAGCACAGGCTCTGCCCTCGCTGTCTGCCTGGCAGCCACGTGCCACGCCAGGGATTTGTGGAGCACAAAGTCACCCGGAGGGATGAAATCCACTCTGTGCACGTCGTTTATCACTGAATACTATGTTGTCCCTGATACCTTGTAATTTTTCGGGGCCATGTAACGAAAATGTAAATACTGAAGCTTTATGTATTAATATGCCTGAAATCATTACTTAAAGATAAAACTGGTTAAATTATTCAGTTATAAAATTATCCCATTTCCACAGCAGCATATCCTGTCAAAGGAAGAGCTGATTAGCCATAAGCTGAATTTAGCCAGCAGATTTATGCTGGATTCTGGTTTATGTTTCTACATTGTACATAGGACTGGTGTGAGTTTGCTCCATCATTCCAGTGCATTTCATTTTCTCATTACAGACAAGAATGACCTTTTTCAGCAAACTATGGTGAGGAGCACTACCACTCATCAGTGAAGAAGATTTATTTTATTAACCTTGTTTAGTGCTTTGGAAGTGTGTTGTGCACTCAGTGGAGGGCCACCTGCAGTAGTAATCTGAGATACCAGAAGTTAGCAGAGGGAGAGGGCTCAAACGTGCTCTGAGCACTGTTGGTCCAGCACTGCTTAAGGGAGATCCCTCGTAGCCTTTTGTTGCAGGGTGGGAAAGATGTGAGCAAAGCCTTGTCACAGAAATCACACCATTTGTTTTAAATAAGAAGGGAATCATGCTGGTGGTTCTGATGCCATGTCACAATTCCCAGGAAGGAATACGTCTCCCTGTTTGAGCCCCTCGAATTGCAGTGCCTGTGTGTCTTTCTGGTGGGTGCTTCTGGAATGTTCTGTACCTTTTGGTCTTCTGCATGATTGCTGCAACTCTCTAAACGAGAAGCTGGCAATCAGTTTTAGAGCTCCTGTGTATGGAAAGGGGTTTTTTGATTACTTTTCCTTTTAAAAAGCCTGATAGCTAGATAGACTAGTAAAACTAATCGAGGAAGGGCTCTGAGCCATGGCCTTAGAAGAAAATAGCATGAGTAGGAAAAAAAAAAAAAAGTGGATATGATAGGAGACACTTTTAAAGAATAAAAGAGCTTTCCAAAGAAAGAGGCTGGTAAATAGCTTGAAACCTGTGGGAGTCCTATGAGCAGACAGCAAACCAGCCATGGTATTTATCTCCCAAAAAGGTACACCAGGGGGACGATCAGGACACAAGTGTAATGGGCTGGAGATCATCTGGCTGTGCAAACTGAGAATATGTTGGCACAGTTGGACTGTGAGTTTTGGGTGAGCTCAGCCTGTGATCTGCTTGCACTCGTCTTGGCCCTGTCCTGTCCTGTCCTGTCCTGTCCTAAGGCCCTTCATTCCCTGTCAGATCACATATTTAATAAAGAGGACCAAGCAGAGCAGTAGGGCTGGTTTCATTGCTCTGGGAGTTGTGTGCAGTGTTTCAGCTCTGGCCCCAGTGCACTGTGTGTCCTTCCTGCACACGTGCACAGGAGGCTGCTCCAGCCTCAGAGCTGGGCTGTGAATGGAAGCCTGCAGCCCGTTTACATCTCCCCTGGAGCCGATTCCACCAAGGGGGAGTCCTGCCCTTTGGCTGAAACAAAGAGTTTCCCCCAACTCAGGCAGTGCCTATGACACTATTTGCTGCCTGCCAGAGTAGCTCCCAATTTGTTTTTTTAATTCTTTCTCCCATTTGGCTTAGATTCTCTTTCTACACCTGGCTTGCTTTTGGTATTGCCAGCATTTAGATGCTGGAGCCTCTGGAGGAGGTTGTACTGACTCACATGTGGAACTTTAATGATTTTTTATTCATATTTGGGTGAGCTATTGAAGAGATGTTACCAAATTGAAAAGCTGCATGATTTGGGGTTGAACAATTCAGATAAAACAAAGCTTTGAGTTTAATTGGATCCAATTATAGAGTCTGAGCAAGAATAGGACTGATACCCCACCTCATCAGTTCCCTTCCTTTAAATATGGAAATCTTCAGAGCTTCTCCTATAAGAAAATTCGACATACACTAATAGCCTATAGATCCTTTTCTTTCTTCAGACACATTTTAATATGTTCAGAGAGTTCTGGTACAGTCTGGTTGCACTTGTTTCAAGTTGCTCATGAAATCCCACCTCTGACTACAGTGGGTTGGTTTATGCATTATTCAGTAGTAAAATCCCAGCTGAACAGGGAGGAGGAAAAAAAAGTTAAATATCGGAGTGGAAAGCTCACCAGGTCCTTAGCATAATCTCTCTGGTTCAGACCTGCATTTCTTTTTCTATTTGAGCTTGTCTTACAGTGGAGAAGAGTGTATCATTCCAATTTTAGATAGAAGACTACCTGCTCAGCTCAGGCAGATTTAAACTTTTTCTTTCAGTACATCGCATACTTTCCAACAGCCCCTTCCCCTCTCTAAAGGGATTATTGTCCAAATCTGCACCAGGTCAAGTGAAATAATTAAACACAAGCTGGCTCCATTAATTAACTTATCCACAGACCATTGTCTGTTATTAGCATTTTAAAGAGAGGCTTTGTTAACTCCTTCTTTCTAGACCTAGTACTACTTTTTTAATAGCAGAATTCATTCCTGTGAGCATCTTTGGCTACTTTTTTTTACTTAAATATTATCTTCAACACATTTGCCAGAGCATGAGTGACTTTATGGGATGTTTCACCCTGCATCAGTGACTTTCCTTAACTGGGCATAAGAAGAAGGCAGCTTGAATGCAAAGGACTGTGACTGTCAGAAGACCAGATACAGGAGTCTTGTATTCTGAAATATTCTTCAAAATAGAAATGTCTCAGTGTAAACAGCAGAGAGGCTGTTACATGCTTTGTAAAGTGTAATTTAAATTGTGATATATCTAGTGTTTTTATAGTACATCTCATCTGGAACAGTGTCAGGATCATGGAGTTTGTATTTGCAGAGGATGTAATATTTCCAAAAATACAGAAATGTGTGCACAGGGACCAAAATGTGGGCGTTTGCTGTTCTGCACCACAAATACTGTCTATTTCCTTGAGCTCTGCACTAATTAGTATCCAGAAAGGCGGCAGAAGGTGGCTCTTTGAAGGGGAGGACTGTTCTTGTTAGACACTTGCGAGCATCGCTAGGCTGGCTATAAATAATGACAACATCAGGTACCGAGGTTTGGGCTATTCTCCATTCACTGCAGGCTGAGAGAGGGCTTGTGGATAAGGCCAGCGAGGTGTCACATGCAGGATGGAGCTGTGTGCTCTTCTTCCCAGAACTGCACATTAAAGCATCTAGGAGCTTGTAGTAGCAGAGCTGAAGCAGTGAGGCAGTTTGTTCTTTTGTCATGGTAACCTCACCATTTTTCTTCCAATTTTTAGGCTCAATATTTTCCTTTCATTGTTGTTCTGTTATTCCAGTTTTTAAAAAATTCGGAGGGCTTTGTGTAAGAAATCCTCATTAAATAGAGTACATGTCAGTACAATCATGTTTTATTCAAGCTATTCATTTTATGCACTTAAAATGTTTTCTGTTCCAAATGCCTTTCTAGAAAAATAAATGTGGTTTTCAGTTAAAGTAAACAGGTCACATACTGAGTGACCTTAAATCTGATGGCTCAAATTGAGAAGGGGAACTAATTGCATAAAAATGCAGTGACTCGTGTTGTCCAGATGTTCAATAAGTTGGTCTTTCCAGTCTTATTTATACATCTGTCTGAAAAATAAATAGATTGTAGTTTCGTATTCATACCAACATGGATGTCACCTCAGTTTATGGGGAAGGATCTTGTTTTATTGGTTAAAGGTTTGGGCAGATGCCCAAAGAGGGGTGAACTGGCCAGACTGATTTCTGCTGCCTGCGGAAGGGAATCAGGATTTGTAAGTCAACAGTGACTCTTTAGAAGTGGGAAGTTTTTCTGCCAGGTATCTGCTGTTCTAAAGGGAGGGTTTGATGCCACCCAAGCAAGAACATGTCAGATAAAATGCCTGCTTAGGAAGCATTGTGGTCACCTTCTGAAGGTGAATTTCAGAATGATCACAAGAGCAGCATCCTTCTCTCTTGAACTCAGGGCAAACCCTGTGGTTTGGTTGCAGCAGAGTAGAGCTGGCCCAGCCACAGAGATCTGCTGTGATTGAAACACCCTACCCTGTATTGTGTGTATTTTGCTCACAGGGGAGCCTGTGCTGATGTGAAGTAGTAGATGAGAGGACACTCCACGCATTATTCATTCTGGAAGTGGTTTGTTTTGGAGATGTGTATGTTTCTGCAATTATTTTAGCCATTAAACTTCAGCCCTGAAAATGCTTTCATCTTGGCTGATTCCATCTTTTTGTGGCAATGGCAATGCAGAGGAGTGTGATGGGAAATGCATTACTAGATTTGTAAATTATGTGCAGCTCCCTCCCGCCGTATGTTTGATATCAGAAGACGGTGTTTGACAGAGGAGGTAATGAATGGGATTTGCTGGTAAATCAGCAGCTAGATGTGGTTTGAAAGAAAGCATATTTGAGCACAAAGAGACAATCTGGAAGTGTTACCAGTGCTCTGCACTATCAGAAAATCTGCCCTACAGATGAGCAGCAGAGCAGCTTCCACCAGTGAGAGCTGGAGAGGCACTGGGTGCCTTCATGACTTCAGGGTATCAGCTCTTGGCAAAGCAGTTGAGCAAAATTCCCTAGAAGAAGAGCCTGCAGGGAAAACTGCAAGACATTGGATGGTTCTTTGAACAGGTAGCCCACCCCCAGCTCCTTTGGCCGTGGTCACACCCCTGAGAACCCCTAAAGCAGAAAGCAGGAGAATCTCTCAGCTCTGTCCATCAGATCAGAAATTGAAGCATCAGCAATCATTTATGTAAATTATCCTGATTAAGCAAGAAACGCCCCACAACATTTTCCCCACCCCCAGATTAGGACAAAATACTGAATTTTTTTAATTGTAATTACCAGTCAGAAAAAAAAAAAATCTGGAGAGATTCAGTATTTTTGTTTTAATAGCTGCAAAAATGTCACATTAATATTGGTCTTTTAAAATGATGTTTGACATTTTAGAAGATCAATTTTTTGTCAAAGCTAGCTCAGACCATTAAAACCATTTTAAAAAGGACTCTTTTGCAATGTAAAAATAAATTCCAAGTGAGGGAGAGCTTTCAAGTGCCCATCCTTGGGAGCAGTTTCACTCTTAGTGTCTTGTGATGAAAAACCACTTTGTCATAATATTCTCCACCAGTTTTCATCCTCAGGCCCCTTCAGCTGTCTATATGGTCTCTGCCACTCATGTCATCCAACCATATCAAAATGGGTATTTAGGGAAGTTCTTCTGAAAACTAATTCCAGTGTTTGCAGGAAGAGCTGTTAATGTAACTCGGAGTGACCATTGCCTGCAGTATCAGCATCTTCAAAGGCTGACTGACACATTTGAGAAATGGATTTTGTGTTACTCTGCTGACCCCAGACGCTGTGCCAGGGCAGTTCAGAGAGGGACACAGGTACAGTCCTTTCCGTACAGCTTCCATAGGGAATAAGGAAAGCTAAATTACAGACTTCATATCCAGATGTGCAGGGGAGCGTTCAAGGAAAATGCATCAAAACATCTTGCAAAAACTCATTTAAAGTTACATAAATTATTGTTTGCGTTTTCACATGCAGTTATTTTCAAGTCTAACCAGCTGTATCTGATTGAAGTGGCCCTAAATAAATACATCATTACATAAACACAACATTTGTTTGGGGATTTTTTCCCAATAAGGTCCGGGCCCTGTTTGCTTCGCAGTGTTGCACAGACTGTGAGAAGGAGGTGTCTGAATTTCAATGGGACATTTTGACACAGAAAATCCCATTCTTAGTATGTTTGGAGTTTCTAAGCCGTATGGTGACAGCTACCTTAAAAGAAGACACAGTAAATAACATGGCACATATTTTGCAGAGAAATTAGAATGCAAGCAGAAAGTCCAAAGAGGTGATCACATTGCATTTCACGTTTTTCACCCCATTTCGGTCCATCAAGCCGATGTCTGGTGTGTGCTGATGCACTGAGCAGGCGTTCTGCTGACAGGCTTCCCAGCAGCATCTTGGGTTGCTGTTTGCTGGGAAGGGCTGGTGTTTGCTATTCCAGGAGAGCCCTCTGTCACGATCCGAGGCGATAACACCTCGCTCCCTCCGCCAGCACCGGCGTTACCATCTCACAGATCAATTACCTGATCAAGGGTGATGCTCACCAGAGCAAGGCGCTGGTTACTCACTGCTGCAAGTCCAGTCCACGAAGTTCAAAAGTCCTTGAGCACCACTGAAGTGCTCTCCAGCAGGTCCCCAGGTTTTATAAATGAGGAAATAAACCAAATGACTCAAGGCGCAGAGATGCTCGTCTGCGCTGTCTCTGTTCCAAGCCAGAATAAAACATGAAAGAATAATCTGAAAGACGTGACGGTTTTTATTGAAGAAATAATCAGAGAGTCACTTATCAGAATCAGGAAACCTGCTTTATCCTTTGTCGCATTATAAATAAGAATTATATTTGTTCTTGGGAAACAAGCCTGAAGTACACTGCAAGACGTTATTATGAGTGACGCACCGGGAGCAACTGAATAAATACTGCCTGTCTGCCCCATTAGGTGCTTTTGTTTCTTACATTTCTCTGATTCCTTTACCAGGAATGACTTGTTTTTTCATTTCAGAGGTGCACTCAGAGGTAAGCCATGATTGGTTTGCTCGTGCCTGGGCCTGAATTCCAAGCTGACAGAAGGGAGGATGCCAGGCAAGGAGCGTGGTGCTGGGGAGGACGCAGGGGCTGGGTTCTCCAGGTGTGCCCCAGCTGCTCACTGTCCAGGTGGGCTCTCCTGCTGCAGGGAGAGCACTGTTGGCCAGAGGAGCCCATGGTGGTGTGGAGGAAGCAAGAAAAAACAGAGAAAAACAGAAGTGAAAGGGAGAGATATTTGCGGAGATAGAAGATTTAGGAGGGTGGAAGAGAGGAGTTTCCTTTTTCCACTCTTGTAAACTCTTGCAGAAGCTGTTAGCTCTGGATTTGAAGGGTTATAGAGAATGCCATCCTAGATGGAACAACACACAGAGTGCAGCATCCTCTGATGATCCAGGCATCTGTCAGAGCTGCAGGCACGAGCTCTTGGAGCTGTGTGTGCCGGTTATGTCTCGCGCTGGGTGATTAGATGTAAAATTACACAGTATCATCCGATCTTGGAACATAAAACCACTTCCATGCTCTGTCTTGACTGTTCGTAATGTTTCTTGGCAGAAGTTGTTGCAGACACCAGCTTTCAATCCTTCCAAATTAAATGTCAGTTGATGGCAGCGCTGTCGTCAGCGGGAGCGTCCTGCTCATCCCGCTTCCCCCGGCGCTGGGAGCGGCTCTGCACCTCCTCAGCTGGCTGATGAGCAGCTCAGCTGGGAGCAGTTTCGAAGGAGATCTTTGACTTTCTTTGGCTTCCCAGAGGAATTCATAATTATTTCCTCCTTTATCATGGAGTGCAGCTGGAGGCTTCAGCTCCATTAGAACTGCCCTGGTAATTTCACAGTGTGAAATTTACAGCAAACTAGGGACATTAACGTTAAATAAATTTATGCAACAGCAACCCTCACCCAAGTCATTAAAAGTATGTGCAGTTTTTAATGGATGCTTCAGCATGGCATTTGATAAGTTTGTTCATTTCTTTTCCCAGTCTGTTAAATGTACGTACACACACACACATTCTTCTGCCAGAGGTGTCGGTGGAAGCTCGCTGTGGCCTCGGGTGTCACCTCCTTGCAAACACTTTAAACGTGGCTGTAATCCCAGCCTCAGTGGAGTGAGGAGAGGCTGTCACTGAGAGAAGATTTGGAGGGGGAGGTTGTGAGTGTGGGTCTGTGTGCGACTCCAATAATCCAATTGAACTATGTAGCGATTCTGTATCACGTCTATTTGAAAAGACAGGATATCATAAAGGCTGCTTATATGGTGGAAAATTGTATTAAGCTGAGACAAGACAAAGTTGATTATGTGCACGACTAGTGCAGATGTGCCTGGCGCTGGTCGTTTATGCATATTGATTGATCTTAAATACAGCAGGGCAGGGGATGGGATGGGGTTTCTATGGTTATTGATTTTGTTTCAGCTCCTTGGGCTGTCATCAGAGGCTTTCAGATCCGACTGCCTTGACCGATGCAAGCCCTGATCAGAAAGCTTGATAAGAAAGGCACGGGGCTGATGTCCTGGCCAGAGAAAACGTGCTGGGTACGTCCTTTGAGGAGCAGATATTCAGGAACAGCCCCGCTCTTCAGCTCCGTGGAGCCGGAGTATGGAATTCACTGGGAGGCTGCAGTTGGGCTTTTGGGCTGCCTTGCTGGATGTTCCCAGTGTGGGCTGTGCAGGAACAGCCTGGAGTGCTCACGAGGGTCAGTTTGCTGCATGATCTGCTTCGCTTCAGTTTGCTGAAGGATGAGACTTGGTTTCCTAATTGTTTAATTTTGGCTTCTATAAACCTGCTGGAGCAGAACTGTTGTTTTTCCACCTCTCCCACGTTCCAAGCAGTGAAGTTGGAAACAGGAGGTTTTCATCATGTTCTTTGGTTGTTTTCTCATTCTTTGGGAGGCGTTATTAAGACAGTTTGCTTTAGTCCTGCTCTGCCTGGGGCCACTGACCTCTGCCACCAGGCAGCGTGGCTTCCAAGGGCTCTGTGACTCTGCTGGCATGAGTCATTTAATGGCTTCCAACTGAAAGAGAGCAGGCTTGGGTTAGATATTAGGAAAAAATTCTTTACTGTGAGGGTGGTTAGGCCCTGGCACAGGGTGCCCAGAGAAGCTGTGGCTGCCCCATCCCTGGAAGTGTCCAAGGCCAGGTGGGATGGTGTTTGAAGCAACCTGGGATAGCAGAAGATGTCCCTGCCCGTGGCAGGGGGTGGAACAAGATGAACTTTAGTGTTTTTTCCAGCCCAGACTGTTCCACGATTCCATGATTCTCTGATCATCAGCATAGAGTTCGAAACATGATGTGGGAGTCAAATAAGATGCTGGTTTTCTAATAAACAAAATATTTAGGAGTAGAGATAATTAGACATGTAGCAGTCAGTAAAAAGGATTTGTGGATGTTTGCCTTGGAAATTCCCTAATATTCCAGTCCTGAGGGGCATCTCCACCTCCAGCTCAGGCTGCAGCCTGAGCTCTGTGTAGGTGGGTCTGCTGACACAGGTGAGTTTTCATGATTATGGCTTAGTTCTGAAAGAGGAATTTGTAAGCACATTGAATTGAGTGCACATAACTTACTTTGATTTATATTTGAGCTGAGGTGAAAGAACTCTATCTGTGATTATGGACATCAAAGACAATATATTGAAATTCAGTTTTATAATGTACACATCATTTATCAAATGTCTGTCCAATAATGCCAACATTTGCTGCACAGAAATACAACATGATGGATTACCTGCTTCCCACCAGCTTTCTGAAGGCCAAGGAAGATAAACATAGGATTCTTGTAGAAATGTCAAGTTCAGGCAAGGGAGAGGGACTGAAACAAAAAACCCCAGGGCAGTTAGCGAAATTCATAAGCAGGGTGAGAATTTCAGGGACTTTACAGTTTTCAAAGGAAACAAGTTTCTTTGTTTCTTGCTCTCACCCAAGAGCACGAGCGACCCACCTGCTGCAGGCAGAACGTGTCACCTTTTGCAGGATTTGGCCTGGTTTAGTGCCTGCTCTTGAGATGCTGATGATCTAAAAAAAGCACATTTTTTACATCTAAAGAAGCAGTGATCTGGACTTGGATCCATAACAGCCAGTTCTTGCCTGGAATCTGAAAAAAAAAAAAATCTTAGAAATATGAATTTCAAATTAAAACCAGGAAAAAATAAATAGCAGAAAACACTTTTATTTCTTGCTGAGCTTCTATTCAGTTCCTGCTTCCTGTGTTGACAGTGTAAGTTATACTTGGGCAGGAAAAAAAGGAAGCCCACAAACATAATTGCAACCATGTCTAATTAGGCAGAGCTATGTAAATTTAGCGTTTCTACATGATTATAAATGTCAGGAGAGCCTTAGATAAGACATGAGAGTTTTGAGTATCTCTTGTGTACCTAGTCTAAAATGTCCTTATTGCTAATCCTATTCATCTGGAGTTGCTTCCTAATTAGAATATTTATGGGCTAATAAGGAGGTGAACAAGACACTCCAGTTCAGTTCCAAAGGTGAGAGTAGGGATTCATTAGACTCGGCGTCTCTGTTTTGATTGCTGTACAATGTAATTAACATTGTGCTAGACAATCATTTTAGATTTACCTTAACAACAAATGTTTAAGAAGATTCCTGTTGTTCTGTCTTTGTGCCTCGGTCTGCTGAAACCAAAAGCAGTGATGTCGGCAGCTTTGAGAGATGAGGGGGCTCCTGGATGGTTTTTTTCTTGCTTTTTTTGATGAACTGTTTTGACCTCAGTCTGTCAGTTACTGATGTTTCTGAGTTTTGGCCATGCCAGCTAAAAGTGAATCTGGTTTGCATATTTTATGAATTCATGTTTTATAAATTTTATATCACTAGGACCTGCTTTATAGGAAATGCTTGTTTTGATATTTTGGTGGTTTTTTTCAGAATTTTCACTGGCGTGTCTATAGCCAGTGACCTGATATGAAACAGAATTTTTAAAGTCAGATACAGTTTAGCTGGTTTTAGGTTATACTTACTGTGAAAGCACTGGGAGTGCCTGATGTTCAGTGTCTGACTCTCTAATTCTCCTTCTGGAAGATTCTTCCCTACCAGGAGCCCCACTGAGCCCAGGCACAGCAGCAGCAGGAAAAATGCCTCCTATATCCAGACTGAGAACCAGGCAATCCTGAGTTCCACCCCACGGGGTTATAGACCTTACTGATCCACCACTGTGTGAGGATTTGGATGCTTCCTTAGTGGGATCATCCCCTCTCTTCGCCCTTGAGGGAAGGTCCAGTCCTTGCCAAGCCATCCAGCCCAAGAGCTTGCAGAAGACATCTCCCAGATTTCTTCCTGCTGCCTCCTCTGGCCTTCACAAGATGCTTCTTACTTCTTGCTGCCAAAGCTCCCCTTGTGAAGGGCCCGTCAGTACCACCTAAGGAGAGATGTTCTTTCCCTGAGTCCAAGGGGGAGCTGGGAGGATTGCCAGCCCCAAACCCCTGGGGCATTGCTGCTCAGGCCAGGGAAGCTGGGGACAGCTCCTGAGAGATTTCAGAAAGGACAAGACACAGAGTTTCTGTTCTCCCTCCCACATCTCTCTTTACTTACAGCCCTACTTCTGCCTGCAGACCGCACCTGAGTTGTGCAAAGCAATGTCCATAATAAATACAAACGCTAAATTGTCCCTTTATTTTTGCCAGTGCTGTGGCCAGCCTCAAAGTCAGCTCCTTTTCAAGGGCGAGCTGATCAAGGTGAAACCTGGGGGGCTTGATCTCCTCTCTTTCCTCTCCCTGCTGAGAAATGATCTGGTTGTCTGAGAAAACAACGTTCTGTGGCTTTAAAGGTGTGATCAGAAAAGTTGTTAAGATGTCAAGTCACGTTACTTCAAGTCTTCTCTGTATAAATTATGGTGAAGTACGGTGATCTCATAAATAATGATAAATATAGCAACATTCTACTGCTGATGGAAATCATTATCAGCCATTATCAACTTTAATTAATATATTCACATTATTCAAATCCAGGTAGAAAATGTTCTTTGGCATCAAGTCTAGAGGAATATGGATTGTGGCTTTTGTGCAGCTTGAAAAGCAGCTGGCAGCAGGAAGGCAGCTGTGGGAAAATATTTTGTTTAGACTCAGGGTCCAGCACATTGATTGTCCCATAGATGTCCCCCATTTTCCATGCTTGTGTGCAAGAGCTGGTAGATATCACATTTTCCAGGGTTATTTCTTTCCTTGGAGCGCTGCTCCTGCACCAGAAGAGCTTTCTGTTGTTTGTGGCATCTCAGTTGTCTCCGTAGCAACCAGGGTAATGCTGGGGAATACACAATTGAAGATGCTGGAGATGAGTGCTGGTAGCAAATGTTCTTTAACATGAAAAATGAGTGAAAACAAACAGAAAATATGGGCTAAATAAACCTCTGCTAGTTCTAAATGGAATGGTTCTCAAAAATTTCCATTAGAACTTAACAGCTCTTTAAATAAATAACCAGTATGTCCCCTTCCATCTGAGGGTTTCCATCTGTTGATTGCGTTTGTTTGCTTTTCTCCCATTTGGTGAAAATCCCGAGGCCCACTCCTGCCCCACACCCAGCCCCTGGGTACGGGGCTGAACATTCCCTTCCTTTGGAAAAGGATCTGAAAAACAACATCAGACAAATGTGCCCCACCTGCCACTCCAGGGGCAAACCCCTAAACCCTGCATCCACAGCTTCTGCTGCCCCTGGAGCGTGGCCAGACGCCTGTTTGCAGCTTTCCAGGAGAGAGAGGAGGGTTTCTTAGAGCAGAAATTCCCTATGTGTCCACTGTGCTCAGCCTGCCCCACACAGCCGAGGGCAGAGGGCTCTGCTTTATGCACACAGGAGAACAGGTGGGAAAAGTGCCTGAAGAGGTGCTCCTGCATCCATCTTACCCCTCTGTGCCCACCCCTGCCCTCTCAGCGTGCCCCAAGCCCGGCTCGTGGCATCTCTCCACAGGCAGTGCAGAATGTCCAGGATAATTCCTGTCCCTTGGACAAGAACCTTCTGATGTTTAGCCCAAAGAAGGTGCCAGCCCAGGATGGTATTTTCTGTTCCAAACAGAGTGGTGAAAATGGGATCTCTGTGGTGTGTGTGGTGTTTTCCCTGGGAAAGGCTCCCATCAGTGATTCCGAGGGCTAATGGCTTAGTTAGAGACCAAAGTAAGGACGTGCTCCAGCTGGTGTGCGATAGCACTTTGTTTCTGCTGTCAGATAATACATCTCTAAATCTGGACTGTTCTGACATTTCCTATGAGAAAAAAGAAATAAAAAATCCATGCGGCTCCCATTAACCAAGAGAGAGAGGTAAACACTGCCATTAGTGGGGTGAGATAAAACCTTTTCACTCTGGGACACAAATGTGAGTTCAACTTATGATAAAATTAAATACCTTTCATGATCTCACCTTACTCCCCACAGGGAGTTAATCCATCTCACAAAATTCTTGACACATGCTTATCAGAGCCTCCAGCTTCTTCTGGGAGAGACCAAGGACCAGAGTCCTCAATCCCTCAGCATTCTGCCTGAGGAGGATGGTCTCACCATGTCCACATGCAGCCTGGTCTTACAGCCCTGCTTCTTTCATGCAGTGAAGTACCTCAGCTTCTGGTTCTTCTACTTTCCCAGCATGGTTTTCTATGAGAAGTGGAGGAAATACAGCATCACACATACAATATTTACTTAATTTAACTTCACACCCCTGAACCTGAGGTGAGCAGCTCCACAGAAACTTAACATCGCACACTGCCGTAGGAGTAGGAGAAATACTGGTTTGCTTTTCCAAAAGTACACGTCTCACCAGTATTTTGGAGAGTATTAAACTTAGAATCTCATCAGCTCTTTCGGAATCTCCTGCAGGGGTAAGATGTTAAACTGGATTCTGAAGAAAATGCCGGTGCAGTTTTGGGGACGTTTCCCTTGAGTTGTACAGGCAGCTGAGATTTTGGAGCATGAACCACAGATGAGATGGTTTCATTTGAATTCCACATCACAACCAAAGCAAAACTAGTTCATTTTGAGGGAATTCTTTATCCCACAGTGTCCCTTTTCCTTTGTAATTGCCAGAAATTATCAGTACCGGAATAAAGACTATTGTTTGCGACTAACACAGCCTGAACAAATTCCAGCTCACACGTGGTACCCTGAAGTGGGATAAGGCACCCCAGGTTTATGGCAGGTGATGGGTGGCATGTGCCAGATCCTGTGGAGGGACTAAAGCACTGTAAATGCACACCCCAGCTTGTCTCACACCTATTTTTTTATGCGCCTATATCCTTAGTCTGCAGTTACATTTTTGGACTGGTTCTGTCACTGAGCATAAAGCAATGAATTGCTGCCCAGAGCTTACAGTCAGATATTTACAGGTGCAAAAAGTTTCTTTTTGGAATAATTCTGCTCAGGGAACTGGTGCAACTCAGCAAAAGGACTGTCTTGCACATAGAAACAGGTCTGAGCTGAGGGTGGGGGGAAAGGAAGTGACATTGTGAGGGTGGATTTAATCAATACAGTTTTACTTCTGTGCATAAAAAAGGCTTAAAACTGCCTGCAGCATCTCCAACTGGACTCTCCAAATGGATGAATCCCTCTGGAAAAAGAGCCTTAATTCTTCTGCCTGTTCCCCATCTGAGAAATAGGAATAATTCTCAGCGTGCAGAAGTTTAATGAGTATGAATTTGTCAATATTTGTGCCTACAAAGAAAATAAAATATGCTGGCATTATTTATAGCATTTCTGTCAGAGCTGCATCATATATGATCAGGTCATGGGTTAACAAGGATTAATTATCTTGTCAGAATTATGCTTTGCAAGTTTTCATTTGAGTCTGTTACTTTTGAGTATTTGATAATGCAGCCTACTAAATTCAGGGTCATTTTGCTTCTTGTATGAAATTCAGCACTTCCCTATATAAATGTTTTTAAAGAGGAAATGTAGCCAGAATTGGAGAGAGCTGAAGTGCTGAAATTCCTTCTTGCAGCTAATAGCCAAGAAAATGCTACATTCCTCCGATTTTGTTGCTGCAAGAATTGCATTTTGTCACATAAAGGTGGTTGGCGAGTTCCTCTTTCATACCTCGTGGCAATGGGAAGTTAATTCCATATTAACTGGAACCTGGGGGGTTGTCAAGAGGGTCTCTACAACGCCAGTTCCTTTATAAAATTTCCCCTGCTACGATGGAACCTGCTCCTGGTCGCCTTTGACACTTTGCAAAGATCCTGCACATCCCTTAGATGACAAAAAGCATAGAAATTAAGTGCCGCTTGATTAAGGCCCTGATCTGGGAAAATTAAATTTCGCCTTCAATTATTGCAGTGGCTTGTGGCTGCTGCTCCATCCTCTTTGTCATGCACAGTCACCAGAAAGGGCCCAAGGTACCCTTCCAAAGGTCTCCCTGTGCAGCTGGGACAGTTTAGGATTATCAAAAATCTTCCTTGGTCTACTCCCTCCTCTTTCAAATTAATAAACAGGGCATTTAATTTCACACTCCATCTATCAATCTGCTTCTTCTGGAGCTCTGCTCTGACTGGACCTTCTCCTGCACTGACACGGAGCAGTCTTCCTCCGGATGGCAGCGACTGCTGTCTTTGGAGTCTCACCTGGATGTGCAGAGACTCTGCTAAGGCAGATCTGATTAAGGCTGACAGGCTCAGTATGGGAAGGAAAACGTCCCTGCCCATCACAGCAGCTCTCGCAGTGGCACTCTGCCAGCCCAGCGTCTCAATCATTTCATTTATCAGCGGTTTTTCGGTTTATCATGAAGTCGTTTGTTCCTGTTTCTCACTTGCCTGGTTTTATCTCTTGTCTGAAGCCCTCTGAGCAGGCAGAGTTGTGAGTTGTACTCTCCAAAGCAGAGAGCAGGTACCTGGAGTGTGGTGAAGCCCTGCAGGAGCTGGGCCATGGCACCCTTTGAAAAATGTCTGCGAAGCCTCTGGGTCAGCAGAGGTTGGGGTTCAGACCTCACTGTGCCGTTTCTCTGCTGGGTCTTTGGGTATAATCGAACCCAAAACTGAGTTTGCCCAAATGCCCTGCAGCCGCTTCCTGTTGCAAACCCATGATGGGGCAATACAGCAGTCAATATTTTCCTGGGATCACAGTTTCTCATTCCCCAAATGCTGTACCCCACAGAGCAGTGAGTGCTGACAACCATCAGGAAGCTCCATGGGAAGCCCTGTGCTGTTAATACTGTTCTCTGCAAATAGTTCTTCATGTTGGTGGCCTTTCTTTTGTAAGAGTACACATAATTACCTATTTGTGACTTCACTCAAATGCATTAATACAGTGCTTAATAAAAAAATCTTTCTTTTCTGTTTGTCTAATACAGCTAGATATAAACATGAGGATCATTAGCTTGTAAAAAAGCTGAGATGCCTCCTTCAGAAAAGTATAGCACTTTATCCTCCATTAATCCTAGATCTTGCTCAGTGAATGATTTGTACCATTGAAGTAATTGCAGCTGTGTAGCATTGATAAGTTATCACAAACTTTATTACTGTATTTTGCTCTGGACCTAAGTGTTTTTTCCATCAGGTTCAGTCTGAATTGTAGCCCTTGTTCTACACCAAGGCATAGTACAACAGGCAAGTATTGAATCAACTGCATGTCTTTATTTTCTGGGTGTTATATCTTTAACATTATTAATATATATAAAATTAGCAAGATCAAATATTGCTCATGTTCAAATGCCTTTGTTTCTTGTCATGGGTCAGAATTTCCAGCCAGAAAAAAAAAAAAAACCTTTGTTCACAAGCTGAGCTTTCAGTTAATTTTCCCACAGCACTAGAGATCTTTTTCATTGCACCTGTTTTCATGTAGCCCTTTTCCAAGTCAGGGAAACAAAGCCTTTGCAGGCAGAGCTGGTTTTGACAAAACCCCCCTTTACTATTTCCAACTTCACAACCAAACTGAATTTCTTTTCCAGAAGTTGTCAATCACATTCTCCCTCAGCAAATCGACACAACATGACCCTGCCCACACTGGGTGAAACAGCTCTTAAGAGAAATACAATAGGGAGCATCTCACATTAATCTCTTCTCTGTTATTTGACTGTTTTCCACTAACCTTTCCTTCTGCCAAATTTAATTAAATCAGCTGCTTTTGTGGCTATAACGTGTTCCTTCACTGTTTGGACATTCCCTTCAGTTCATAAGGCACATATGACATGCAGCCAGCAGGGACTTAGCCAAGCTATTTTCTTAAAATAATTCTCAGCAGTGAATAACGAATGACACCAAATGAGTTTATTTTATCCAGACCATAAGGAGTCAGCACAGTACAGATGCCCCAGACTTGTGTTGTGCTCCTGACTGCCAGTAATTTTAAAATCCAGGATCTTACTGTTGTACATGCCACATGTATACATATAGGATTAGACAAAATGGTTTGAATATATTACACTGATTTTATTTTTTTAGTTGCTGCACTGATAGGTTTTAAAAAACCTCATGTTCCTCAGAATAAAAAGGTCTGGCTACAGCAGTGGTGTTATGAGTGTGGAATTTCAATCTTATCTGCAAAAATGAGACCGAGTATAAATAATGAGCAATATTATGAATATTTATTCACCTACACTGATCCTCTTGATGATCTTTTTAAAGCTTCCAGCCTGACAGAGCTTAAAGAAGAAGGCAGTTTTACCTGAATTGTGAAAGGTTTTTCTTCCTCTTTCTAATCAAGCGTGATAGACCAGAAAACAAATCAGGCTGATAAAAACAGAAGTCAGGCTTACAAGAAAAACAGCTGTAGCAGCTAAATGGCTTAAAGCAGAGAAAGTAGGAAAACAGCATGTGGGGCTAATGATGGGTGGTTTTCAGGTTTCAGAATACATTAAGACATTCTCCCTGTTTATTAAATTGCTCTGGCAGCATTTGACAGCAAAGGTTTTGTGGATTATAAGAGTGCAATGGACATAACTAGGATATTTTTTTTATCCTAAAGCCTGGCCTTTGGGTAATCACCAAGAAGTTACACGCTGTAGGAGGAATTTGCTTTGCACAACTCCAAAGAAGGCTGTTTTTTACTTAAAAAAAATGTGTCTGAGATTGTTGTTTACCTTCTCTGCCTTGAGATTTTGAGTTTTTTCTGTCTCAGCACTCACTCCTTTTGTCAGTAAGTGGCAGAAACCACCTGGAAGCAGCATCAATTTGCTGCTGGCGTATTTACCAAAGGGCACCTCTCTGCAGCACCAGTTGCTGTGTGACCACCCAGACTTTGGTCTATTGCTCGTCTCTCCCTGCCCAAGAAAGGCCAAATGTAATTTCATGGTTTTACAGAAATTGCCTCAGCCAAAAGTTAGAAGGCTTATTATTCCTCAGGTCTCCTTTTAAGTGCTCTTTGTGAGATGACCTGGGATCTCTGGGGCATAAAGGCTGGAAAGTGCTGATGGGAGCTGGGTCGGAGCTGGTTCCTGTTCTGGGAGGTGCAGATGGACACCAGCTCTGTGCCAGTGCCCCGTGCAGAGGGAAGGGGCTGGGGATGGGAGCTCTGCAGCCTCCCTCATCCCAGCGGCCGAGTGCTTCAGCCAACAAATGGATTTCTATTCTCACAGTATCACTGTTAGGTAAGATAGAGTTTTAATTTCATTTTGAAGTGTTATTTTCAATTTCTTTGATGCACAGAAAAATTAAATGACCTGCTAAAGGTCACTTGGGGAGGGTTTGGGAAAATGCTAAAGAAATCCAGGTCTTCCAAGCTGCAGCCTTAATCACAACGCTTCTCTGTTTTGGCACAGTGGCTGTAGTCAGAATCGAAATACATTATCCAAGATATTCATCACATCTCTTTTTTTTAAATGAAATTTATCTGTAGCTTGTGCTCACCGCCATCCCCTTGCATGACTGTCAGAAGCAGGTAATTCAGTCTCCTTATTTCTCTCCTGCATCCTTGTGGACTTACATCTGATCTAGAGTTTGGATCACTGAAAAGAGAGGTGCCAATTTCTAGTGATTCTGTGATTCTAATGTTGGTACTAAATGAGAGAACCATATGAGAAGTTCATTTACTGACAGCCTTTCTAAACAGAAAAGTTGATATTATCCAAGGACAGAGATACTGTAATAACAGAGTTTCTGACAATAATTTTGACAATAATTCTAACAATAGTTTTGAAGTCAGCTCATAGCACCTGAGTAACTTCATTCAAGTTTTGACAAATGCCTGTGCTCAAATATCTGATAAGAAATGTTGTGGCCTCTTGCCCGCCCTCTGCAAGTCGAAATCTAGAACAAGTATCAGGTTAATAACAAACCCTACACACAGCACACTTCTAAACATGCTGCTGCCACCAGCGGTGGCCACCTGGGCTCAGAGCCTGGCAAACCCTCTGCAAGGTGTGTTTGGTCGCTTCACTGTTCTGGTGAATGTATTTTCCTTGTAGGCCCCTTGCTTTGGGCAGAAGTTGCGGCATTGAAATTCCGCATTTCCCACTGCAGCTTGGGTATTTTTTCAAAACCTTGATAGCCCAGGCTTGGTGTCTAATCCCTTAGGGGTAAAACTCAAAAAAAACCAAAAAAAGTATCTATCACAGATGAATGTGGTTGCAGCATATTGCACTCAAAGCAGCTCTGTTCCAGTTTAACACAGCCCTTCCTATGCACAGCATTGCTGGCACCAGGCATTGTTAAAAGAATCATTAAAATGATCCATCAAGACCCCAAGTCCGTGTTACCATTTCCAGTTATTTGTCTGCTGTGGGTAGGTTTTGTTTCTTTTTTTTTTCTTTTTTTCTTTTTTTCTGGTTTTGTTTCAGGGTTTTTTAGTGCTTGGAGCTGCTATTTCGGAGCTTCCCTGTGTATCCCTGACAACTGGCAGATCGCTCTCGGAGCTGAGATGCTCAGTCAATAGCCCTGCTCCTGGAGCTGTTCAGCAGCGTCCTGGCACCCACCATGAGATGAGGTGGATGAGCAATTCTGTTTGGTTCACAGACCTTCTGCCTGGGAGGCTCCAGGGAGACGTGGCCAGGATGCTGGAAGGCTTTTGGGATGCCTGCTGGGGTCTGCTCTGTACCTAGTGCAGGAAAGATTTTCACTTCACCACTTCTCCTGCCTGAATGACACAAGAAAAGGCAGCCGTGGGCAGCAGCCGCTGAACTGTTTGGTCTCACGCTACTAAAAGGCCAAACAGAGTAGACTCCTGAAAGGCTTTCTGGCGTTCTTTGATGTTGTAACCTCTGTGTGATAAAAAGATCATATTCACTTTCTTTCAGGTAACTTTTAAAGCACTTCCTCGTGCTTTCATAGGAAAGCTCAGCTCACTGTTGCTGGCTGTTGTACCCACCACCAGAGGCTGTTTTGCTTTCAGAAGCTGCCACACAAAAGAGGAGGTAGCTGCTAAAAGCTGGAGCAGGTCCCATTTACATTTATGTGGGAGATTCAACTCCCGCTCTGGGAGAAGCTGGAAAAGTTAATGGTGTGTCTGGTGGTTCCAAATGGGTTAAAATGTGTAAATTGTAACACATTAATATACTATCATAAAGTGCAGTAGCTTAAGAGAGGATGAGTCATATAAGGTGTGAGATCCCCTAGGTTACAAGTCCCAGGTGTAGAGAGGGAAAGTGTTATAAAGAAGTTTAATTGCTGGTTGTTAATCAGGCTGCCAGGAGAAACCCATTAAAAGTGGATGTCAATATAGCTCCAGTGCCAAGTGAAAATCCTGAGCTTGGCTTTGGACCTTCATTGTATCAGAAAAAATGGTTTTTGAGGGTGAGTGGAACAGCTCCTCCACACTGGAGGTGTGGATGAAACTGCTGTGGGTGTTGGGACTGAGGCTCTTCCTGACACAGAGGAGTTTTTTGGTATTTGGGCGGTGGCCACTTTGGTCAGAGGGTCACAGGAATACACAGGGTCTGACCAGCACATCACAGGCCAGGGAGTCACATCATCACCTTTGCTGGGAAGAAAGGCAGCCTGGTGAGCACAGGGCTGCTCCCAGCAGAGTAAACTGTGCCTTGCTGGACAGGGACAGACCAGCACTGCCCATGCCTGGGGCTCTGCCATCACAGGTAGCTCATAAAATCAAATACCCCAGAGGCTTGTGGGGGAGTTTATTTGTTTTTAAATTGGCTTTCCAGGCTCTGGTGCAGTATTTATTAATGGTGTGTTTGCCATCTCTGATACCCAAAAATGTGAACATCAAGTCTTCACTAGCATGCAAAAAAGTGATTTAGAAAACAAATCACAAGAACATCTCATATTCATCTCACTGATATTGCAAAATTAAGGGGAGATGAAAAAAACATAGATATAGAAAAGATGTGAGGATAACAATTTAGATTTTCTGTCTCCTTCACCAATAGCTTCCTGCTAATACATCCTACATCCTGGTAACCTTATTTGCTTTACCAGACGTGATGCTAAAATTAGTTAGTCATACATTTCTCAGGAAGTAGTAATTAATTGGACAATATTTGTACAGTGCTTTGGAAATGTAGGTCCTAATTTTGCAAACCCTTTGTCCGTAATGCAGATTAATTTAATCACATAATTACTGCATTTCTGGACTTTGGTATACACAGTTCCCCAGCTCGTGTGTGATGTATAATAATTGTCTGTTTAAACTGGCAATAGCCACACTTCTCAAATACTGTGTGTGCTCGTTTGAAAATTGGGATCACAGGTAGCACTCCATTACTAGGACTTGATTTTAAAATACTTTGTTCTTTTCTGCTCTGTCTCTGAATATGATTTACTCTTGTTTATACTCTCTCTCAGCAAGAACTGTGCACAGCTCAGCCAGGGATTTGAGCTGGTGCTTTCTGTGCCAGCCTCTGTCTCGATGGAGAGAGCCACTTGCAATAGCTGTAATTTTGTTTGGGGCACCAGGTCCATTGTGTGTGCCAGTGGCATGGGCTGCTTCAGTGATAACCATCAGTGTTAAGCCTTAAGCCATTTTCACATGAACATTCCGTGCTACTGGGACTGAAAGGGGTTTTCTTCTTTTTCTTTCTAAAAAGTTGTTTGTACACAGAGAATGCTGAAAGACCTCCCTTCTGCTTTAGCTCAATTTGTCATAATTTCTACCTAGATCAAGAGGATTTAGCCCTAATTTAATACATTCTTTTGAACATTTTTGCTCACCAGACCCTGTATTAGATTGCTCCAGCATCTCACTCCTTTAGTGGTGCAGGACCTACTAATTTCCAGCCTAAATTTATTCATGGCCGGTTTATACCCATTTGTTCTTGTGTCAACATTGTCCTTTAGTTTAAATTGCTTCTTTGCCTTCCTAGTGTTTATCCTCCTGATGTTATTTATAGACAGCAATCATATCTGCTATCAGCCTTCATTTTGCTAGACTAAACAAGCCAGGCTCTTCCAGGCTCTTCTCCAGTGATGGGCTCTTCAGTGCCGGCACCTGGTTGGATCCGGGGGGCTCAGCAGTGAGCACAAGGGCCTGGACTGTGCTCAGCATCTCGATGAGCCCTGGATGCTTGGCACAAGGAACCAGGACTGCCAGATGTGCAGGGCTGAGAGCTGCACACAGGGTGTTTGCCAGTGGTGTTCGTGCCTTGCTCGGCAGCAGGGAGCTGATGGGACGTGGGGACAGCCCTCCTTCCTTGTGTCCAATAAAACAACTTCCAGGAAAGGATTTTTTTATTGGCCCCTTCCTAAATTGTCCTGCATTTTGTGCTATTAAATCACACCTTTTTTCTGTTATCTAATTGCCCGCTTACCCTTCCTCCTGCACTGCTACCTTTTTAACCAAACCCTTGACTAATTTCCCATTAACCAGCTTAACAAATTTCTTCAACTAATTCCCATCTTCTGGAATTTAGCTGATGTGTTTCTTTGGGGCATTGTATCAGATGACTGACAGAAGAAGAGCAGACAGATTAGATCTGCCACAGTTCCTTCCTTCATAATTTTTTTCCTTCAAAAGCCCTTCTTAGTTTTTAGGTCAGACTAAAAGTTCTGCACTTACCACGATGAGGTTTTTTCCTTGGCTGAAGTAGGAGCAGCACATTTGCTTTTCTGTAGCATGAAAGTTTGTTAGATTTATTAAAAATACTTGCCAGGGGACCTCCCACAGGCTTCATTGGGGCTGGGTTTTTAGTCTAGACCCCCTTGGGCCGCAGGCTCATTTCTTGAGTTCCACAGCATCACCATCAGAGCAAACATATAATAAATGTTAGGACCATTTTGGTTTACCTCTACACTGTAGCTTCTGCCCTGTGCTATTTAAAATGTCATTTTTGTAAAGAGAGAGAGTAGGAGAATTATTCTGTATGATCAAAATGCCATCGAGAAAATGTCTCTCGTGCTTGGGGGCATGAGGCTGCCTTTTTTTTTTTTTTAATAGTCGTAACAATAATAATACTATTAGGACAACAAACTGAGATGCCCCTGGAGATGATGTGACAAATTGGAAGGACATGCTGAAATTGAAATTGATTGAATAGTTCAATAAAATCAGCTTAATGCACAAAAGCAAAAAGATTAGCTAGAGAAAAACAAAAAAATCAGTAATTTGTTATCTGCTGGGGCCAATCTCACTGGAGATTGAATTAGGTATAAACTAAAACTAGGCACTTGAAAGGAGCACCCTTATATGCCCACAGTGCTGGAGCCTTTTGGATGGAGCTGCATGTGGATGGCAGCCATGTGCCTGAAGGTTTGGCAGATCAGATCTCAGACTTTGTCCATTTTGTGGACTTGGCAATGTTGACTTTATGGCTGGACTTGATTTAAAGGTCTTTTCCAACCTAGATGTTTCTATGGTTTCATATATCTGTGTTCTGTACAACTTCCCACACCGTTCTCCATGGCAGAATCCACTTTTGCTCTAAACACAATAGTTCTGTGTTCAATTGATGGAAAACAGTGCAACTTTGGGGATATCTCTAGGATTCCCCTAGCAGCTCACTTGTGGTGTGTACCCAATGGCCTCAGCAGCCTCTGGTGTCCTGAGATACCATCCCTTCCCTTCTTCCCATCCTTCTACATCAGTTCTTCTTCGTGGCTGGTGCATTTGCACCTTACTAAACTCTGGCCATTTTCCTTCTCTCTTTTTTTTCTTTTTCTTTTTTTTTTTTTTTTGGTGTTCTGATCAATATCTTTCTTTTAAACTTCTTTAGTTTAGTGTTCAGAATTTGTGCATGTTTTTGGTTTTTTATTATTATTATTTATTATTCTTTTTATTATTTTGTTATTATTATTTTTTTTGTATTTATTAACACTGTGCTACAGAGCCCAGTGAACAGTGCTTTGTTAAATAAAACAATTCTGTTGTAAACCTGGGGTCTGTGAGTACGTACACACACACACGCACACACGTGTTTTTCTCATTTATGTGAAATCTGATTGCTGCTACTTTTTTAAGTATCCTCCCCACTTCTATGATTTAAACCTTCTGTGATTTAAACCAAAGTATTTGGCCTGTTAGGGAATACTTCCATCAGCCTCCCAGGTCGTCTATAACAGCGAACAAGGAAGGAAAAGCTAAGTATGAAATAGAAATTACAGTCACTAATAACCACATTTCAGCCTTGTGCAGTGCTTTACAAATGGAGTAATGAACAGCAGCTTCTTGCATGAGGCAAAACAAGGGCTAACAATAGTTTCTCCCTCATGTTTTATTATACGAGATAGGAAGAGATAATGAAAGTGCATTTCCATAATATATTCCAGTTGCAAGGTGCTGATGGATCCCTGAGTGTGATGTCTTGTCAATTTAGCAGGTCAATTAAAAGCCCTGGAATCAAGATAAAGCTAAAATGCAGATCTCTTATTCTGGCAATTTAGAAGAATTAAAGAATTGAGCCAGTTACAGCACTTCAAGGATGTTTGTATGGGAATAAAGAGACCTGACTGACCTAATTCTTGCCCTTTGAAATTCCAGAGGACATCTGACATTTTACACACACTTGTAGCATTGGCACCTTGAAGGAGCAGCCCTGGGTACCTGAGCTGTGTTCTGGGAGTAGTTGGTCTTTCCTTGCACCAAAGTCCCTCCACTTGACTTCACAAAAAAGCTTTTCCTGCATAAAATTCTGCCTCCACCTGGTTTACACACCTTTTGGGCTCTCCGATGTGCCACCTGAAGCTTTAAGGAACAGGCTCATGCTGAGCTTTTGGCTGGGTCCTTCCTTGGTTCTCATGCATCCCTTTGCCCACATTTCAGGAGAGGAGCTTTGCTTTCCTGTGAAGTGCTCTGTGCACACAACACGTAATCAATACTAAATTCTGCAGATCTAAATGAAAATTTATTGTTGAGGCCAGTTGTAAAGATCAGGAGACTTTTCTTGGTGCAGGCAGATATTCCTAAATAAAGAGGCGTCCCAGGGAGATGTGTACACATGCAACATCAGATGGCCTCTCCTATTTTATTCAGGTTTATTTTCCAGTTGCATTGACTTACAGCATCCCTTAGAACTTCACTGTGTGATTTTTATGGCTGGCTCTGTGAGGTTTTTCCTTTGAGAGCTGTGTTGTAGGGGGTGCTCAGGAATTTAAATTAGTTCTGCTGAACTGCTGTTTATTGCATTGAATTATTTTTTTTGTTCCATACTGGACTTAAATTCTCCTTATTTACCAAGATTGTGTTGAGGATTGAAACATGGAGAGCATTTTAATGCTTTGTGGGCATCAAACTGTGGGAGCAGAACAAGCTGGAGGGCCGCCAGGCAATGTCGATGTCAATTTTGGGGGTATAATGTTCATAGCAATGTTTTCAGTGAAAACACATGAACAAAACTTTTACTGGTTTTCAGAAGGCAGAAGCTAATGTTGCAGAAAATGCTTAAAAGTTAATAAAAATGTCAGCTTCAACCAGAGAATTTTGCCCATAAGACTTTTATTTCCCCATGAGACAGGTGATGTCCACCAATCTATGCAAAAATCACTTCAAAAACGTGGCAGATTATTCTTTTGATCTTTTTTTTTACTAACATTTTTAATCCAATTAACTTTTTAGTCTGCTTAAAGATCGCACTTGTATATGGAAAATAAACCAAGGCCTTTTACAGGGTGCGTTTTTGTTTCTCATCTTTTCCTTTTCTTCTTTTTTTTTTTTCCCCAGAAAGTTCAGCAGTACATAGTCATCGTTCAAGCAACAGATATGGAAGGAAACCTTAACTACGGTCTCTCGAACACGGCCACAGCGATCATTACGGTGACGGATGTGAATGACAACCCCCCTGAATTCACGACCAGCACCGTGAGTATCGACACGTCAGCGCGGTGATGCACGGACGCGGCGTTTGGAATTCATGGATGTTGATATCTGCTGTCCCTCCGAGCTGGTTGGGCAGATAGGAGGAACTTTGATGGATAACTGTGGAGTAAAGAGTTTCAGGGGAGAAAAAGGAAAAGACTGATTCATGAAGCAGCAAAAGTATTTGGTGACCGATTTGGCCGAGGCGCTGAAGGAGCTGAAATAACGTGGCAAACTGCCCGTGTCTGATTGCACCAAAGAGGATGCAGTTGTTTCACAGCAATTGGCTGTAGACATATCAGAATTATTAATACTTATGAGTGAAATCAGTGAGAGATATTTGGGGTTTATAGCTCAGATATGATTTCAAGAGGGCTGTAAGTACTCTAAATGGTAACAGGTAGCTGGTAAATTTGTACTTCACTGATGGCTATAACGGATGTATTTGTGTGTGCTGGCAGTAAATGTGTAGACATTCTTCAGTTCATCTGGTTTTAATCAGTTAAAGATTCTTCTTCTGTTTTATTAGTACAGTCTTCTTCTGTTCTGTTCTCATGTGTTCCAAGGTAGTACTGGAGGGCAAGGGGCAAAAACCAGAGATTGCAAATGACAATTTTTTAGAGCTGGTTAAGGTAAAAATGAAGAATTGGAAGGCTGGTTCATTCCAACCTTCATAATCCATAGATGCAGAATATCTGAAATGTGCATAGTAAGTTTGGAAATCACAGAGCAGTGCAGAGGTCTGTATGCTGATAAATGAGAAATGCTTGTGTACCCCCTGTCTGTATTCATATGAGGGTCAGCAAGGAGCAGCAAGTGATGGATCTTAAATGGACATCAAATCTTTACAAATATAGAAGGTCTAACTTCTTTGTGCTCAAGTCACTGAACATCTTTGAAGGAATGTTTTTATTATTTACATTATTCTGAACTTTCATTCCATCCCAAAGGGTCTCTAAATATTTATTAGGGTAGGACCAAAGTTTCCCCTTAGTTGTACTCTTACGAACTGCAGATATGTTGCAGAACTCAAAGAAGTCATGCAGAGTCATCCAGTTTATGACTGAGATTGGATTCGTGTCAGTTATGGAATCTGGGTCCTTCCCTCCCATCGCCATCAGGAGCTGGGCGTGGGGCTGTAATATGCTCAATTCCCAAGCATTGCCCACATTTTCTAATGAAGTGACTTGGACCTAGCTTCTAAGGAGAAGAAAGGCACTAAATTCCACTTGAGTCACAGCAAAGTAGGCACCCAACACATTTGCAGGTCTGGGCATCAATCCCCAGGCTGCACTGCTGCTCCAGTGGATGCAGCAGCACGTGTGTGCTTTGTGTCCATCATGGATACTCCAGGCTTTCTGTTGTAAAGTTGTAGTTAAATATTTCCTTCAGTATGGTACAGTTATGAAGAGCCATAAAAATACAGCACAGGTCTTGGGCTCTGTGGTCCCTTCTCCTGCCAGGACAGAATTATTCTCTCTGGAAGGAGGTTTGTGTCTGTGGGGCCACGGGACCTCGCACCACAGCACTGCCTCAGCTCCCTGGTGACTGTGGGGGCTTTTATTCTGCCAGGTAAATGCTTCTCTGCCCTCCTTTTGAGTGAAAAAGGAATGACATCTAGTGGCCGCGTCGCTTCAGCACAGGTTGTTCACATGACCCAGGTCGCAGGGTCCTTGTCTCCAGATGCAGATTGGGAGTTGAGGTTTTGGGGAGCAGGGTGGGCTGGGTCAGGGTTACTTGCACAAGCACACTGGTGCCTGCTGCAGGGCAGCATCCCTCCAGATGTGGTGTGTTTTAATGGCTTTCCAAAACAGTTCTCGAAGCTGATAATGGAAATTTGCTTTCAGGTGAATTCTGAGTATTTAATGTCTCGGTATGTGTTAAACCTAGAAGGAATAAAAGCCATCAAGAGAATTACCCATAGAATTGTGTTAAATGGATTAGAAAATGCTACTCTTCCTCTAAGCAGAGTTGATGTGTACCATTATTTCTCTAATTTCAATCACCGAAGAAAGAGTTTTGCAAGGGCCAAAGGGCTTTACACAGTGGCACATGGGACTTCTCTATAAAGAGTTGAAAACCCAGGGTGTTTTACGATAATACTTTCTGATTCTATGGAAACAAATATCTTTGATATACTCCCGGGTATAGCCAGGCTGAATTTCATGTGAGTGTGAAAGTATAATATGTTTTTTCCCTTACTGACAGAGAGAACAGCATCAGGCTGATGAGTTTCTTTAAGCCTGAGCTGAATCTCCTCGCTGTCCTCAAATAGTCTGATCTGCATTTTAACGCCTCTAAAAAGAATAGCAAAAATCGCTTTCCAGGAAATCTACAGTTCCTCAGAGGGTAAGAAAGCCCACAGTCTCTTTTAAGTCTGCAGACTGTTTGGAGAGATATTGTATATTTTTACTTTAAATAGTTGTGTTGAGATGCGGCTGTAAAAACAAAAATAGGCTGAATAACTGAAACTGTGGCTTGCTCTTGGCAAGCTGCCAGACGGGAGGAACTCAGGAGCTGTATTCATCCCAGACAGATGCAAAGGCCCACCCTATAGCGCTCCTAAATTACCTGTCATTCAGCCAGGGTGGTTTTAGACTTAATCGTTTCTGGATGGGAATGTAGCTCAGGAGGACACTGCACCATGCTGGTGTCACAGCTCATGTATTCAGCAGCAGGAATTAATGTTGCTGTGTAAAATTTAACAACAGGATGGAAGAGAGGAAAACAGCCACTGCGATGGTCGAGAGAGTCAGGGCACGTCTGCAGCTGAGCACAGGGCAGGAGGGGAGAGGCTGCGTGTATGGACCACGTGGAAGTTCAGACACAGGCACAGGAATGCCAAAATGACACATCCAGCAGAGTGGGTGACCTGCAGGGGTGTGTTGGTGAATGGACATCCAGAATACCAGATGGGCTGGCATCAAAGTGTAGTGCTGGATGAGAAATGGTAAAAGAGCAACAAAATTACAGAGAAGATCCTTAAAGGTACAAAATGAAGATACCTCAGTAAAACTCAAAAATGCCTGGGTGCTTCCATGCCAGTCGATGTCAGTGGGTTTCACATCCTTTGGCCCGCAGCCTGAAAGGCAGGGGAAGAAGCAGCCCCACCTTCTCAAACAAAGGGTTTTGAAATTACATGGGAGGAAGGAAATCAGAGTCTCTGGATGAAACAATTTGGAGCTCAAGTCTGTTGTTAACTCTGAGACCAGTCTCCTTCAGCATGGCCAGTCCTGGTAGTCGTGACCAGTCCTACCTGCACTGAGCTGCAAGGCACCGGGGCACAGCGAGGGCAAGGTGCCTCCTCTGGTCCTTTCCAGCCCTTTCTTGTGATGGTGAGTGTTTCCTTGATCTGCCACGCTACCTGTGCCTGTGCTGAGAAGCATCAGAGAGCAGCTAGCAGTGGGGAAGTGTCTCCTGAGAGACACCACCAGAGTGGAGCATCCTCTGAAATGCTGTAAACATCACAGGCAGCTGTTTGGGGCATTTTTAATGATTTAATGCAGGACTGTGACCCAGGGAATGCTCTCCTGGCTAGATAAGAGACTTCAGCCTGTCCACAGTGTTGTGTTCTTCATGTGGCAGTGTTGCTTGCAAAAATAAATGAAGAGAGGCAGCTCTTCCATCTGCCAAAGAGGAGAGGTAGCATTGGCTCCTCAGTGTGCCCAACCGGCCCATGCCCACAGGCTCTGGGTCAGAAGCCATAGAAAAAGGTATTTTAAACCCCCCATGCCCAAATTTTCCACAGTTCTTTGAGAGTTTTTAGCTGTGCTCATTCAGTTCTGTGGAACTTTTGGTGGGTTTTGAATCTGCCGAGTCACCAGCTGTTGTAAAATATCAAGATTTTAACTGGACTGTGTTACAAAGGCTTTGTAGGAAGTTTTACTGGAAAAAAGATAAAGGTATCACTGTGCCCTCCATTATCCAGCATCCTTGTTACTTATAACAGGGTCATGTCCTCTGACATGTCTTAATTATGGGGAAATTCCTCAGTCTCCCTTCAAATGTTTATCTCCTGTGTGCAAGTGAGTTGTGGTTTCTCCATATTAATATAGATCCATAGCCTCTGGCCAGATGCTCACCTCAGATACAGGGGGTGCAGTGAAATTAGTGTTGGTATTTCAGAGATTAAAAGTCAGCTGAGGCAGACCAGTGCTGGATAGTCTCAGGCGTGGTTTTATGTAAGATTGAAGCATCTTTCTTGCTCACAGAAGGAGCACCGTTAATTCCAGTGGAATCTTTAACTCCTCTCAGGCAGGATGCCCTTTCCAGTCTGACCCATGATACTGTTAACAGCCATCCAAGGATTTCCACTTTATCTGAGAAAATGCATAATCAGAGGGGAGGAGAAGTGAAAGAAATCCATGCCTACACTTGACTCAAACAAAGTCTATTTTTATCGTATTCAATCAGGAACAATCAGGCGCAGAGAGGAGACGCAGATGAATTTGCATGATCAGACTTCTGTGTCTGAAATGTTAATTAAAAGTTATTTTAAATTTGCCTACTGTGCAGAACTTGTTTTTATAGTAGCCCATGTAAGGGAAATATTATTTCACAGGGCTAAAGTGCTCATGATTACTTGAGCTTGTGAATTCTTGGGAAAACCTGCCTGGCAATCAACCTCTCAAAAAAAAAAAAAATTGGAGGGGGTGCAGAAAGAAATGGAAGAAAGAAACTGGGCTATTCAAGTTCTTTAAGCTCCTGAGCCTTAGGAGGTCTTATTTAAAGCTACTTTAAAATTTGCCCTTTGGCACTGCTTTGAGAATCTCCTCTTCCAAAGCTGAATCCAGTGGAGTCTGTTTTAAAGAGGCAGCTCTAGGACAGCATCGCCTTCCCTGCCTCGCTGGCTAATCCTGACACTGCCACCAGTTAGGAACAGCTCCAGAGGTTTAGGGCTGGACTATCAGGATGGGTGGGTGCTTCCCAGCTCACAGGGCAGTGGTGGCATTTGCTGGCCTGGGAGAGGCCGCCTGGCCAAAGACTGGCTGAGCTCAAAGCAGAGTTGCTGGTCTGGAGTAACCTGAATTCAGAGAGGCTGTGCTGGAGCAGGATGGATGTGGTGCTGGGTCAGGTTAATCTGGTTACAACATGGACTTGGCTGATCAGTGATGGAGTAAGTCCTTGTCGCAAGCACACTGGGAAAAGCAGTTCTTTCCAGCTTTTAACTGGCCTATTTAATTAATATTGTCAGACCAGGCTCACCCCTGGCTGCTGCAGTGAGGCTGAGTTAACCTGGCTCGTGCTGGCTGGATCAGGCAGCACTGGAATCTGCAGAGAAGAGCTCGGTGCTTCCTGAACAAGAGAACATGGAGAGAGAGACCCAAGTTAAAAGGGCTTCTTGTTTTTGGCACCACACTGCCAAAAATGTCTGACCTTTGTCTGAGCAGGTGCCCTGGTTCCTCAAGTACTGTGGGAGATGTTAATGAGCCCCCTCAGAGAAGTGCTTTGGAATTTGAGAGGGAAGATGTTCTCAGAGCATTGCTGCCATGCTGGCGTTGTCCTTTACCAGAAAAAGTTCTTCCTTCTCCCATTCTGATGTTTCCTTCCCATTTTCTCTCCCCTCTCCCCCATGCTTTACTAGTGTACATCATTCTGTGAAGCAGAACAAGCCAAGATCCTCCAACCCCTTCTACTCTTCAGCTGCCCTTCCCTGGTTATCTTGCTAACCTTGCTGTGCTCCACACTCTGCTCAGTTTTCATTCTTCTGACCCAATTTGGATGTAGTAATCCACTTCCAGTGCCTTGAACAAGGCCACTGGTGTTTCCTTTTTCACCGCCATGGTGTTACTCTCACTTAGCCTCCTGCTCTGTAAACTTGCCAAAATTGTGGAAACAAAGCAAACAAGCATAACCCAAAGTTGTATTCCCTGTTCCGTATGCGTTTGTTCTCACGTTCATTGTTTGTTTGAGGAGAGAATATAGCTGTGCAACAACCTGTGCAAGAGCAGCACTGCACAGAAATAGCTGATGTGAACTGTAAAAATGTGACTTTTTTGCAAGTGGGGGTGGATGCTTTGCCTGGGCTCCAGCCCCCTCAGCCAAATCCTGCTGAGCTCCATTTTCAACAGTGAGTTTCAAAATAGCAAAGTAGCAGGGAACACCCTCAGCTTTTCCTTCAGGCTGAACGATTGTGACTTCCAAGTGACTGGGATGCAAAGATGCAAATAGGTCTACTTTGAGAAATGATATTTAATGGTCGTAGGAAACCAAAATCGGCATCCACGTCAGGCTGCCTTGGGGTTTCCTAAACACATTTATAGGCAGAGGTACCCAGAAGCGTTCAGAACATGGGAGTGTTATGAGAAATCCCTTTTACATGCATGCTCATGTTTTACAAATTAATCTCACACCGTGGAGGGAGAACGCCCAGCAGGAGTGGGATGTCACTGGGATTTCCTGCAGACAGAAATTTGGACCAGGATGCCTACGAGGGCTTCCTAAAAAGAGATCTTAAGAGGCTGATCCATGAAAAACTAGTGAAAAGTGGGTAGCTTACTATCTCCCAGGACCTTGGCACATGCCCATCTGTCTCCTCCCTGTTCCTAAACCCTGGAAAAGATCAAGGGCTTAAATCTTGAGCACTGTGTACATGATTTGCCAGTGTACAGACTAAAGCAGCATATGGAGTTGTCCGTTCAGATCTCACTGTCCCCGTCACTGCACCTGTGCCATTCAGAAAGTCTGCAGTGACATTTGAATGTAGATTAGCCCGGATCATACAGCATTTTTAAATCATCAAAACTGTGCCTGTGGCATAATTTAGAGGCAGTTGTCACAAGAGGCAGAAATCAGGTAGATTGCACAGGTCAGAGCTGGTGAGGGGAAAGACCGGGTGCTGTGGTAAGGGAATGTGCAGGGCTGTGTTGTTTTACAGCTGAAGACAAACCCAGGAGTTCTGTACAGTCCTGCAGACAGGCTTTATTGTTAAAAATCAATTATGCTTTCATGGAAATTCCCAGATGACTGTGTTCTCTTGCAATTTTCCAGTCAAAACGAGGCTCAGCCAAACTACCCAGCAAAGCCTGGGCTGTTACAGAGCTGTCATCCTCTAACTGAAATAAGTTATTATATTCAAGTGAATCGAATATGCCCAGTAGCATTTGGGTACATGAACGTCTACCTAATTCTGTGTGCATTTCCATTAAGTATGTAGTCAGTGAAGTCTTAAAAACCACAAATCAGTCTAGTTTTCCTAAGTAAGACCCCAGTGCTTATAAATTGAAATGGGCTTTCTGCCTCTCGTTGCATGTCCCGGTGAAAACCTTTGCCATGAACAATGAGTTAGGTTAAGGATGTTAGGGTGGGAGGTAGCCGTGACAGAGCACAAGGAGAAACAAGATTCATTCTTCCCATCCTGTTTCAGCCCTGTGCTGAACTCACCACAATAACTGCAGGGCTTTGCAGCTGTAGACATGCAGGTTAACCACGGTCAGGAAATTATTTACATCTGGATCTGCCTGTGGAGTCAAACTGACCTTTGGAGATGGATCCCTACCTCAGTGCAAAGCCTGTGCAAGGGAGCTGAGGAGGTGTGAAGCCCACACAGTTTCATTCTGTTAGAGAATGAGGGTGATCCCCAGCCCTGAGTGCGGATTCCCTGGGAGCTCCGTGGCTTTCCCAGGCACAGCATCTCCGAGCGCCTGGAGGCCCTTTCAGTGCAGTGCCAGGGAACACAGGCCACGCTTCCTACTCTCTTGTGGGTGCTCGACTTTTGTTCTTTATTTTATCACCTCTTTCATCTAAAATGAAAGATGTTTCTCACTTTATGAGAAAACAATAAGTCCTCATGTCTTAATGAAAAAAGCATCAGCCTCTTCTGTGATGTCTGTTAAGCCTTTACACCAGTGTAACGTATGACAGAAAGGATGAGACACCTTTGAGACTGCTTAGTGTAGTCTGCAAAACAGATAGAGATACAGAGATGTAAATGTATAAATACAAAATAGAGATGTGCATATAGCTGGATCCAAAGCATAGATAGATGCTGATACAAGGCAAACAGTCATCAATCATATCCAAGTCTCTACTCCCAGATATATTGTGGTTTATATGAATTACTCCATTACATTGTGTGGGTATATATGCATTGATTTAAAAAAAAAAATGTCATCGCCTTGATAGAAGTCTCTTCCTAATAGACCCCATTAATCAAAACCTAAATTTACAGTGCCTTTTGTTTTGTTTATTTCCTTTCAGTACATTCATTTTTAAATTATCACCAAATTAATCATATGCAGGGCTTTAAACTGGCTGCCACGTGGTAAAGCAGTTCTGGTTCCTCTCCATTGCACTGAGCATTTGTGGTTAAGGCACAGTTCAAGGCTCTGTTTAGCCTGATTCTGCCCTGAACCTAATTGGAATCAGCTAGATTCTTCCTTGTAAATGGGTCACTCACACAGAAAAAGCATCAAATGTAATCTTGAGATTGTGAAATAAAGCAGAGGACAAGAAAAAAGAAGATCATTTTATTTCTCCTCATTGATACCTGCCTGGTGGTTAAAAGAAGGATTAAAATGAGGTCATTAAACTTTCCTTGGAGACAAAACCCAGACCTCGGTGGTAATATGATTAATCAAATATAAAAGTGAAGCTATTCTGAATGAATAACTCATTTTTATAGAATATCTAATTACTGAAATGTCGTCTGCTGCAGAAAAAAAAAGGGGGGGGGAATTAATTGCAATAACAATTCAAGAAGATAAAGTTTTTCTGAATTAGGTCTACACAAGAAGCTAAATTGAGTTGATTAAGTAATTTTGGCTTCAGGAACACCCTTGATGGAAGTTAGTGGTAATGAATTTTTCAGACCTCAGAGTTTAAATTTGCCAAGACCAGTGATTAAAAAAAACCTGGGAACGGTAGTTTCATTACAAATTTCAATTTTCTGTCACCAAAAAAAAGTGGGGAGGGATATAAAAAAATATTCTATTGATCTCTCTCAGATTGGACACATGTACTACTTGGTGTAAAATCAAGAATAATACAACCTCCTCTCCGTGCTGGAGAGTGTAATCTCAGTCAGTCGGAGCTGCAGCACGGCATGGGAGGCAGAGCCAGGAGGAGCAGCACAGATTCCATGTGCTTCCTGCATATGTTCCACCTGGAGCATTCAGCACGAGGCCCTCGTGTCCCTGCAGTGCTTTCAGCAGCTGTCACTCAGGGGGTGAGTGGCACATCCATCCTCGGCACCGTGGGGATACGTCGCAGTGCGTGTCTGGGACACATCAGTTGGTTTAACGTTTGCTTGTCTAACCTGCTGGTTTGCAGGTTTGTGCAGCTGGGTTAATATTATAATTAACATTATAATATCATTTTATTAATAATATAACTATACAATTTCAGTTGATATTATAATATCGTGTAATGTTATCAAAAGCACAGACAACCCCCGGCCCATGACAGCGCCCATCAGCCATCACTCACTGTCCCCCATTTGTCATGAGCCCTCTCTTTTGCAGCATCTGGCAGAGCTCTCTCCTGGTTCAATGTCTCATTTAGCAGGGATTTCCTCTCCTCCTTCTCCTCTCCTGTTCAGTCTGTGCAGGATCTAGAGGGGGAAGCCGTGGACCACATCCTCATCCCATGCTTTCTGTGGAATTGTCCAGGGAGAAGGCGGTTCCAGGCAGGTGTGAGCTGCCTGTGTGCAGTGAGGTGTGACAGGGACAAGTGTCACTGACGGAATCTCCGCAGTCAAAGGAAGCCTCAGAGGGAAATGCCCTCGTTACTCTGTGCTGTGCTGCCGTGGAAATCGCCGAGGGCTCCACCACCAGATCCGTGTGTGTGGATCAGACGCTGCTGCCATCATTTCTGGCACGTCAGCCAGGCTGAGATTCCAGGGAGAAATCAGATGTTGATGCTCCTATATCACACATCTACCCTCGTTTCTTGACTGACATTTTTCCACCTGTAGCATTTCCCTCAAATTTGAATGGTTTCTTGTAGATTTTGGGCCTCTTTCTGCTTTTGGTTATATATGAAATACCCTAATTCTCCTCCTGACCCCACACCTGCCTTTGGAGAGCCCCGTTCAGTTCTCTGAATGTAGATACCCAGCACCATCCTGGTTAGGCTGGATGTCCACACAGCCATGGCATGTCCATGTCTGCCAGGTGTCCCAGGCAAACACCCAGTTGTGCTGGATTACTTCATTATCTGAAAATTCCACAGCATCTCAGGCACTGGTGTGAGGCTGAGAAATTTAAACACATTCTGTAACTCCATTATTGCAAGGCACTGAAATAAATCCCCTCCTGAGGTTGGCTAACTTCCTTGGGTCGGCAGGTTTTTAATTCTTCAATATTTAGTTGCCTTAAAAACAGTTGCTTCTGAGGGCTGTCATTTTAAGAGGATATATATCTGGAATTTCATTAAGTACATTTCACTTATGAAATCTTCAGTGACATGTTGGGTGGGGGGGTGAGGGAAGGGAGATTTAGCAAAGGATTTGGGAGTGCTGTGAGTGAGTTTTCTCTTATCAAATCTTTCTAACTGTCCAGGATGTCTTAAAGCTTCCCAGTTGTAGAAGAAAGGGTCACAACACAGAGAACAGCCAGTTAAAATCAGAGAATGGTTGAAAGGTTTCACAAAGTTTTCTTGAGCATGGTAGAGTTTTTCATGCTTCTCAGCATAGTGCAGTAGCAGGTTTTAATTGCTAAAAAATAAAAAAGGAGAAATAATACTGTTTTTTTTCCTAAATGTAGAACTATAGAGTGACTCCATGTTTTCTTTGACCCAACATCCTGCGTTTCTCACTGCATTTCTCTGCTCCATTCCACAGGAAATGCTGAAAACAAAATTTCAGCGAGAAGCCTCTTTTTCATGGCAAGGCTGATTAATTATGCAGCATTTAATTTAGACTTTTCTGTCTGTGAGTCACTGTAAGCAGGCAGGCATTTCTCTAGAATGGCAGATTCTCACCTAGGTGAAGGTGGCAGGGAGTTGGACTAGGTGACCTTTAAAGGACCGTTCCAACATGAACCATTCTGTAATTCTGAGATTTTAGAGACTCCATCCTTTCCTGTAGAAACCCTGGCACAAATCTCCTGGGAGTGCAAGGTCTCACCCCACTGGCAGACATTGCCATTATATTTTAAGCATCAGTAAGGACATAAAAAATTGGCCATTGTGGCACTGGTGCAGAAGGTCGTGTCTTTAAACCACAGAATAAACCACAGTTTAGAACAAAACACCTGCGTCCGTGGGTTTCTCCTACAAGAGTGCTCTGTCCAGTCAGGAACCCTTTTTATGGCCAGACCAGAGGGTCTTCCAGTGCCTGATGGTGGAGTTCAAATCTACTCATTACACAACCCAAAAACCCCCTGTGTGCTAATTCTGAGACTGATCTGGGAAAGAACAGAGATTTCAATTGCAGTGCAGAGGAGGTTTGAGCAGGAGTCAGTGTGCAGATGGGCTGAGCTGTGCTGCACAGGAAACTTGTTAAAAATCTCAATACCAGGATTATGGCATATGTAAAAAATCAGTTTCGGTACTCTCAAAATTCTTCCTTTCCCAAATACCCATCTTGAGATCCCAGAGGCACATGAGCAGCTTTTATATGCTTTAAAATCTGAAAAAAAATTAAATTAAAAACTCATTATGAGGAATGGGCAGTTAATAAGAAAATCCTAAACCTGATTTATCAGCTTAAGGCCCTTCCTTATGAAACTTTATTACAGGTGCCTGAATTGAAACATCTCCTCCTAGACACATTTCACCAAGAGATACAGAGCCAGACCTGTGGAGTACATTTTGCTCACTTAGGAGCTGAGCTCTCTCACACAACTTTTGCTGCTCTGGTTTACGTGTAAATCAGGAAAATCATGTTTTCAAAGCGTTGTTCAAAGCAGCGTGGTTATTTGCTGCTTTGCAGTTTGCAGAAGGAGAAGGAAATGCAAGGACTGACGTGCCAACAAATGAATTAATTGCATCTTATTTTTAGAGAGCTGGTTGTTTTAGAGAGTAAAAGTACGCTGGAAAGCTCCTCTGGCCGTGGTGGGGGCTGCAGGGGGCACTGCTTTGGCAATTTGAGCTCAGGATATCCAGAGCAGTGGTGGTTTGATTTGAGGTGGTGGAGCTTTCCCAGCTGGTTGTTCTTTTGCCCTGTTTTTCCCCAGCCCGTACAAACCTGCTGGGTTTCCCCAGTGGAACTCAGAGCCTGGGAAGAGCCGTGCTGTGATCCAGCTCATCCCAGTTCCCCGCCAGCCTTGCCGGCCGGGGGCTTTTCCATGCCGGCAGCTCAGCGAGGATCACGGGGCTCCGTGACAATGCACTGGGGAGATCGATGGGCTAATCCAGGCTGACCTAATGGATTTATCAAGTAGCACATGAATTAATGATGTTCTCAGGATTCTGCCCCAGCGCAGGGCACGGCTCCAGCCCCTTCTGCAGCTGCCTTGGGAGACAGGCAAGTCAGTTTAGGCTTTGGTTCTGCAGCTGAAGGGAAGCATAGGGCTGTCAAGCACTGTAGAGCCATGATGTATCTGTGCAAAAATGTTCTGTTATATAAATGTATGTATATAAGGGACTTTTTTTAAAGAATGAGGCTTAGTAGGCAGTTCCAGCTGTTTTAAAATCTATGTCTCTATTTAAAAGAGAGCATTACTAATTATACCTGACAATCAAATAGTCTGCAGAAAAGTATCAGCCACCTTTTCCTGCTGTTCATTCCGCAGGCAAGAAACAAAGGTATGTTAGACAAGAGAGCAAATGAAATGTTCAAAGGATCCTTGTCTAAAACTGGAAAATAAAGGTCTGTGCTATCAGATCAGAATTTTAATGTATATTGTTTCCACTGGCTCCTGACATAAAATCTTTCATTGTTGGGTATAACCATTGTTAAAGGTCACTGTTGCAAAGGCTACATCATTTAGACGAGATGAGATCCCATTTTGGATAAATTCACAATTTTAGTTCCTAACAAGGAGATAGTATCAGGATTTGAATGTACAAGAGTGTCGGTTTACGGATTAAAGGCTTTTGTGTTGTGGAAACCACACTATGCCAGATTTCATGAGTTTCAGTGAGATGTGCAAGTCCCCAAAGTCAAGTAGGTTGATTAAAGTGGTTCTTTATAGCCTTTGAAATAGAGATAAAGTACAACTTTCCTACACGGGGTTAATGTAAATTTTTTTTTTTTCTTGACAAGGCTATATGCCCTCCAAGGACATAATTTTAATCTCTTTTTAAACCTTTCATATGAACATTGTTAAAAGCTCCTTTGTGTTGTAATGCATTTTTATAAAATACCTAAATTTCTATGCAAACTTCAAACCTCATTCCTTAAGATATATTTATTTGGAAATGGTTATCTTGCAGCAGGATGGTGTCTTGTGTCATCATTTCTGCGGCATCTTTTCATGCTGCCAAAAGAATGTAACATCTGATAAAGAAAAAAAAATTAGTGCTCTTTGTTAGACATGCAAACTACTTTTTTTTTTTAATATCCTTTTACTATTATGTGCTCTGAACTCCTAGCAAGTACTCAAAGAGTCTTTGAACCAAGGTGAAACCTACACGTTCCTTCCTCACACCAGAGTCTGAAGTGAGAGGGTTTTCTTTTGCTGCTTCTGAGAGTATGTCTTTATTCTCCTCTGCTCCACCTTTGCCTTCATATTCAAAGAGTAAAACTCGTATATTGATCCAGAATTAGTCATTACTTGAGATTTTGAAAAAATAACACCAGTAAAGACCGAGTGTAAAGCCAGTGGCTGTCACCTGTGGCAGGAGCACGACAGAGGTTGCCTGTGCTCCAGCCTGAGATCAGCTTCAGCAGTGCCAAACTTTAAGGCTTGCTGTTGTTTTTCAAACTCACCCAAAGAAAATGAAACCAGCACACGGAGACCATGCTGAGCATCGCTGAAGCTTCCTGCACAAACTCCCTGTGAGCAGGTGGGTGCCTTGTCTCCCCCACGCCATGCACAGAGCTGAGAGAGCTCCTTTGTGGGCAGGTACGGTGCTTTAACGGCACAATCTGCTGAGGACAAAGGCAGAACTTCCAAAGCATCTTTTCAAAGCTGGTGAGCTCATTCTCGTGCACTTCCTTGGCTGGGCTGGGCAAAGCTGACTCCTGCCTGACCACCACGAGGCAGTGCCCGCAGCCCGGGCAGCTCCTTTGCGAGGGAGCACTGTGGCAGCTGGGTGTGAGTGCGCACATGGATGGACTGTGGAGCAGATCCACGTGGATGCGAAGCCGAAGCAGGGATGCTGCAGTGAAGAGGATGTTGTGGCCATGAGCCTGGAAAAACAGCAGCCAAGAGGTTTGTGGAGGGGCTGCTGGCTGGTGTAATGCAGAGCAGCCTCAAAAAGGAGCGAGGGCATCGGTGCTCATCGCTCGAGACCTCGCCAGAGTGAGTAGTTGTTTAATAAAACCAGAAATGAGCATCTCGAAGCCTGGCTTGCAAACTAAGGCTGAATTTACTGGGGTTTTGTGGGGATTTGAGCCGGCTCGTGGTCTCCTTTGCACACAGTGGAGGGAGACCCTGGCATTCAGTCCCTGTGTGGCTGTCAGAGCAGCTGAGAGCCTGGGTTGAGCCGCGCGGCGCAGAGGGGCTGGGACAGCTCACAGCCCCTGCACAACCATCCCTACAGCAAACCATATTGGAAATTAAAGGTCACAGAATTGATAGTAAGGCTTAAGAAAACAGCAATTAGTCTGCTAGGAAGAAAAGCTAAATTACCAGTAGTAGGAGTAGAGGGGGGGTGGGGAGGGAAAAGAGCGTTATTGATCTAAATATCAAGTTGGCAGATACGGAGAGTACAATCTAGAGGTTTTTTACACCTCTGGGCTTATTCAACCCCCACAATAAAAAATGCAGGCCTATAAAGATGGAATAAGAAGCAATCAATTAGGATGGCATTTGCTTGTTTCTGTGCTGCAGTTGGGCAGGCACATCACAATTAATGATTTATTAGGAGATTTTCATCTTTTTTTTTCCCCCCCCGCATTTTACACAGATTGCTGCAACCAGACTGCAGTTGTTTATTAATTTGCGTGCTTTTCAAGCATCTTTGTTAAATATCGTGCAGAAAAGGCAAACCCTTGCCTGGGATGGCAGCACGGGGTTGGGTGGATGCCCTGAAGCGTGAGGAGCTGTGGGTTTTATTCAGACTGGGTGCCTGCTCCAACAGCTGGCATGGGCCAGTGCAGCCCCCGAAGTGCTGGGGTCCCTGGCTGCACATCACCTCGGCTCCAGAGCCTAATGGGACAGGCTGGCAGCAGGAACTGGGGAGGGATGGGACTCCCCACCACCACATGCACTCACTCTCATTTCGGTTTCTCCCAGCCTAAGGGACCTAGAGAGAAGATTCAGCGCTTTGCAGCAGTCACAGCTGTCAGGGGAAGGGCTCAGAGTCTAACAAGAGGACTGAGATGCCCTTATTCTTCCGTGTTAATCCACAGCTATAGGTCATGAAACACTATTTCTCCAGGCAGTTCAGCCTTCATAAACCACTGCTGCCTGGAACAAATGTTGTGTCATCATTAGCGAATCTTGGAGACAACAGAAAGATCTTTCCTGCAGACATTCCTGTGAACAAGTCTTTGCCTTCACAGCTTTTTAGCAAAACCAGCCAGGGAAAAAAGTAAGAACATTGGAAAAAAGGAATTCCCTTTAGAAGGAAGCCTGAATAATTATCTTTTTGTTCATCTGTCTCAATCCCACACCTCCCTAAAAGTGGCTGCAGTAGCTAATTGGTTTTACTCAGCTGTGCATGGTTTCACTGCCCAGACTCCAGATTTATTGCACAAAGTCAAGTCATGGTGTGAATTCATCATTTGTCCCCCACATCAATCCCTTTCTCCTCCAGAATGACATTTGTCTGCGTGTTTATGTGCTGTCAAGTCCCAAAGAGATGAAAGACAAATTCTGGGATTAACCAATTTTAGTACCAGCCCAAAAATCAGAATGAATTATTTTCTTTTCAGCAAGGCATGATTTCCAGCCAGCTCCAGAGGAGTGGGAGAAGGAGTTTTGCCAGCACAGGCCTTTATGGGAGGGGAAGAAAAAAAGACCCTACAGAATTTAAGGCTTTAAGAACATGCCAGTTTCAGAAGGAATCCTTATCTGAGAAGGGAAGCGAAGTGTGTAACAATCAGCCATAGAAATCCTTGTGAATGGTCTTTAAAAAAGCACTCTGGAAATTAAGGACTTCAAATGCAACAATTGAAAGTGAAGCTAAATGAAATACAGGGGAATATGAGTAAATGCTACAGGTATAGGTCAAGCCCTGCTTTATCAATCTTGTGTTTACTCCAGCAGCTCCTCCGTTGCCCATTGTTTTATCTTGTTTGAATAGATATGCTTCTCTTTATTTGAAAATCAATTGTAATCTTATGAAAGAGAACTTAGAGCAGAGGGAAATGCTGGAAAGCAGCACAGTGAAAGATGTTCATTATCCTGAATTACTCCAGGGTAGGGAGGGAATGACATTAAAGAAGTGTGGGTAGCTTTGAGCTGCCATCCTTCCTTTAGCAGGTGTAATTTAATGTCATTACTTAATGTTATTAAAGGTAAAGACAATTGTGGACAATACACATTACAGCATTTACCTATAATAATGATAGTGGGGGAGTGTGAGAGGGAGGAAAGGCAGACTCCAGTTTGAATTCCCAGTAGCTGCTGATCTGTAGCTGATGAAAATTATTCTTTTCTTCATGGCACATCTCTCCAAGATTTACTTCTTACCCTGAACAGCTTTGGATGGCTCCTTTGATTCCAGTGAAGGTGCTCTGTTCTCATCAGAGAAATACTTTGCTTTATAAGCACAATAGCACAATAGGCAATATCCACTCTCAGTGCTGCTTAGGACTGATGATTTCCTAACTGGACCTAGCAGAGGTCAACAACAAGTGGAGAAACTCCTGGACTGCCCAGGATGTGCTGAGCATTGTGGTATTTACCCCAGTGGAAAAGCTGTATAGGCTACTGTGATCTTTCTCCAGGCTTTATATTGGAATGTGCTTGTGTATTTATAATTTTTAACATAACCTCATATTTTAAAATGTGTAAGCTCTGTCCCTGTGGGCTGACAACAGATGTTGTGATGGTGGCTAGAGGAGCTGCTGTAAAATCTATTGTGCAGGACTTTTCCATGTAACCCAAACTCACTGGCAGCCCCTGGGTTATGACGTGCTAAAGGTGTTCAGGGATCACATGGGTAGGACTGGCCCTCTTCAATGGCTTAAATACAGCTGATGGTTTGTTCTTGATGACTTAATTCTGTTTGGTTCTGCAGGGCATAAGCCTGGGAGTGACAGACAAAATCTGTGGTCCTGGGTTGAAGATTTGAGATGGTTTCAGGGAGCGTTTAACTCCTTTGGAATTACAATGTGATACCTCGTTGTCAGCAGTGCAGCCTGAAAGAGGCTGGGGGCTCATGAGCTTGTCACTGCTGCCGTGCCATACAACATTAATTTAATGTAATGGGCAATAACTAGTGTGGATTTAGGAAGAGATGATCCTGTTTAACTAATCTCCTTCAGTTCAGACAAGGTTGATAGTAGAGTGTACATATGACATAATCTAATGGATTTTTCAAGAGGCTTTTGATAAATTTCCATATATTTCCCTTGCTTAAGCTGTGTGCCGCAGAGACTCCAAGGTGGGCAAGAGAATGGGTAAAGAAGAAGTAAAATCAGGGGAAATAAAGAGAAAAGAAGAGCTGTAGCATGTAGTGGAGTAAGAATTATCCTGCAGCTTCCCACTGTTCTTCCCCAGCACTCGGCATGGCTGGAAAGAGATGCCATCTGCATTCACTAATGAAAACTTGTTTAGGACAGGTGCACAGCAGAAAAGAGGGCAAGATGCCATTCAGGATACCACTAAAGGGCAAATTTAAATTTACATTAGCATAAGGCAGATTGAATATTTTTGCTGTCAGTGGTGAAATAATATATACTAAATGTAAGCGTCCGTAACGGAGAGATGCCAAAGGATGGGGATGGGTTAGGAGGGGAAACGGGCTCTTGTGCTAACAAAGGAGTGATTTATTATCATTTACACAACCTGGCATTTGTGCACACCAAAGGCCAGATTTTAGAAGTGCTCTACTCCTGCAGTTTGGGGCCAGGATTTCAGCTGCAGACTCCGAGCCAGCCGCTCCCAGCGTTTCCCCGGTGTTTAATTTGCCATATGTCAATCAGAGTGTTGATTTGCAAGTGCTGCTAATAGGCAATGCTGAGACATGAGGACAGTTGAAAATTTGGGAATGTGTCTTACTGGCAGCTTTTGAGCCCCAAACACTGGAAGTATTCACAGGCCAGGATCCCTGATCAGCCATGTGATAAATCAGGCACTGGAAAGCTGAAAAGAATGCAGTTAATGTGTCAGGATGTGCCTGAACGGGACATGCTCCATGGAAATCAGTGCTAAATGAGAGAATTAAGCACCAGGAAAGGCTGTGGCAAAATCACAAGAAACACTTCAAATAATGAGACAAAATCAAATCAAGGGCAAGAATGAAATAAAATGAAGTAAAATCACTGAAGAAGCAATAAAATGCCATCACTGAAATCTGAGTGAGGTAAAATACCTTGGGATAAATGGAGATAGTCATCCTAAAAAATTTAGACATTTTAGTCTGCCATTTTCCCCTGCTGTTGACAATTAACTCTATGGTTGCTGTAACTGAGCAAGAATGTCAGGAATGTTTTTTGTTGGTTTCCTTGGAGCATTTGCTGAATCTTGTGCAGTGGCTGTGTGATAGCAGGTTTGCTCTCCTTTGGGCTAAGAGGTGGAGTTAGGCTTTGGGAAAATATTCAAAGGAAAAAAACCCAGGAAAATCAGAATTTAGAAAGAGGTGTGTTGCTCATTACAAATAACTCCATGGTCCTCTTCATGGGACTGGTTTCCCAGTGGGCCTGGTGATGGAAGGGAGAGGGGAGGGAGGTGTGAGGATGGACAGAAAGCTCCCACCGTGACCGCTCCTGCCTTTCTTTTGCAGTATTCAGGAGAAGTGCCTGAGAACAGAGTGGAGGTGGTGGTGGCAAACCTGACGGTGATGGACCGGGACCAGCCCCACTCTCCCAACTGGAATGCCATCTACCGCATCATCAGCGGGGACCCCTCCGGCCACTTCACCATCCGGACCGACCCCGTCACCAACGAGGGCATGGTCACCGTGGTGAAGGTAAGGGGGAAGCCGAAGCACGCCGTGTTTGTCACCCTTACAGCTGCAGGGATTGCCGGGAGCCTGCAGTTCTCTCATGCCTTCTCTGCCTGGAAATGCGAGTGCTGGGATCTGTTGTTTCCCATCTCTGTCCATGCAGGAGTCTTGAGTGCTCTCACCTGCAGTGTATGGCGCTGGTTCTGCGTTCCCGTGGTTCTGTTGTTTCCCATCTCTGTCCATGCAGGAGTCCTGAGTGCTCTCACCTGCAGTGTATGGCGCTGGTTCTGGGTTCCTGTGGTTCTGTTGTTTCCCATCTCTGTCCATGCAGGAGTCCTGAGTGCTCTCACCTGCAGTGTATGGCGCTGGTTCTGGGTTCCTGTGGTTCTGTTGTTTCCATCTCTGTCCATGCAGGAGTCCTGAGTGCTCTCACCTGCAGTGTATGGCGCTGGTTCTGCGTTCCCGTGGTTCTGTTGTTTCCCATCTCTGTCCATGCAGGAGTCCTGAGTGCTCTCACCTCCAGCGTGTGGTGCTGGTTCTGGGTTCCTGTGGTTCTGTTGTTTCCCATCTCTGTCCATGCAGGAGTCCTGAGTGCTCTCACCTCCAGCGTGTGGTGCTGGTTCTGGGTTCCCAGCTCAGCCCAGCCCACCATGAGTTTTTGAAAAGCCTCGCGTGCTGAAGGGATTCCCAGCACCAGAGCCTGACCTCCACCTCCTGCTTCTCCGTGGCTCTTAGAGCTCTGTAAGAGGGAGCAGGCCCGGGCTGGGCAGCCCTGCCCTTCTTGAGCCAGAAAAGCCCCTGCTTGCTGTGAATCAAGGGCAGTGTTTCACTGCCTGGGTCAGTCAAGTGATCCTCTGTGAAAGCAAGGAGTGCAGGAGAGATCTCAGGAGGAGTGAATTTTCTGGTAACAGAAGGGAAGGAAATTTTCTCTTTGACTGAGTTGTTTGGCAGGAAAACTGCTGGAAAAATTTTCCTTTTCCTGGTATTAAGTGATAAACACACAGCGTGGGACAGATCCTCAGTTCAGGACGGCTCCACTCAAGTGAATGCCACCCCCTGGATGGATCAGCAGACAATCTTGTCTGAAAACTCTCAAGAAATCAGACTGTAAATATCCACCATCCCATCTTCCCTCCATGTGCTGGGAGAGCTGGAAGCCTCAAGATACCCGCAGCAAGTATCAAATTGTGTTTCCTTCCTTGCCTCCGAAGAACAGGACTCTATCTTCACTGGAGCATTCACTTCTCTTTCAGTTTTGAGGCCAGTGAGTGTTTCTGCAGTCATTACACACAGCCAGGACATCGCTGGATCCCTTCAGCATTCACTGAAGCTCTTCCCAGATAAGGTGCCTGTGGATGCTCCCTCTGACTACAAGAAACAGCGAGGACATCACACACAGGCTGTTGAGATGTGTAGGAGCTGTGCAGCACACACCATGCACTGCACGTGGGAAGGATTAATACCTGCTGGGGTGGATAACGCCAGCACCTTCTGATAAGTCTGGCCTTCCCTTACAAAGAGTTTTAATCAACAACACAGGTAGAAATACTAATGTTTAAAGGGCAGCATGATTCAAGAATAGCTCTGTGCTGAGCCCTGTTTCCTTGTTATTAGCTAAACAAGTTGCAGTCATTCCTAATGCGCACAGTTTGGGTCTCAGGAAAAATGACATCAGTGAAATGCCAATGAGGTCGCGCTGGCTGGAACGTGTGAGCCTGTCCTGTTCCCTGACCCTTGGGCTATGTGTGTGTGTCTGCAGATGCTGCTCTGCTGAAACTTCAAGGGAGACATCATCCTACCTGCCAGATGGTATTTCAGCAGGGTCCTCTTATTTATCACTTTTTAATGCTCTGTGATGATGGTTGACAGCCTTAGCTGGTGCAACATTATGAAACCTCTTCAAGCTTAGACACGTGTATATGGTTACATATATGGGTATGAGTACACAAATATCCACATCTGTGTATTTTCTGCTTAAACAGAAAACATTCAACTAAATAAAGTGCTAAAATTTAACTTCCACTGACATCAGCAGCCAGTCTGAAGTCGAGATGCCAACGTTTTCACTGCAAGCAGGGGAGGACCTCTTATTCTTAATCTTGCAGAGTGTCAAGATTGTAGTTTAAAGGCACATCAAAGTGAACAACAGGGGATTTGCATGATCAACACTGCTGCACAAGGACTTGTGCATAATGAACCATCCCTTACTCACAACTTGCAGGCAAAAAGCAGGGCAGATTTGTCAAGACACCATTGATGCTGGCAGTGACTTTCCACTGCTGTGTAACCCACAGTGATCACAAAGCAGAGAACCACATGAAAATCCAATCTCATCAAGCTGAGCTCAGGGCTTGAAACTGCATTGGATGGCTTCAGTACATCACCTCACCTGATCCTCCTGGGCACCAGGGTTCCCTACCTCTACCAGGCTGGGAGGCCTTTTGGTGTATTTTCAGCAAGGAGAATTAGTGAAATTGCTTGTGATTAAATTTTCATGGTGAAGAAGGGAAGACTCTTAGGATTCCACCTTCTTCTTTGAAATATTTTGTTCTCTGTTAATAAGTGAATGTGCTTAAAGATTTGGGGGATGTACTCTCATCAGACTGGGTGGCCAGTTAGCGCTTGTTCTTTGCGGTGTAGGAGCAGTCTCTTGCTGGTTTGATCACTGATGTGGGTTGAAAACACAGGTAAAAAATTAAGTTGGGTAATGAACCATTTATTTACAGACCCTACATGGCTGGATTTTCTCATGGCTCTTCAAAGCCGCTTACATATAACTCCTGCTGCAAGCAAAGGAGTCACAGCAACAGCACAGGGAGGGAGGCTCTGTGCAGAATCCCACCACTTCACCAGCATTTGAAGGGCCTGAAATGGAAGGCCACAAATCCTTCCAAACCAGATTTCCCTTTGGAGTTCAGATTATGCTCCTGGGGGCCATTTTGCAGCTGCCCTCAGCAAAACCCCATCTGTAGCTCCAGTCTGATCACCAGAAGTATAACATTTCCCTTTTCTGTTCTTGCCTTTCCAAACCATTTCCATAACTGTGCAAGACCCTAATCTTCAAAGAAAGCCTTGATCAAGGGGAGAGAGAAACTTCCCACTCAGATGAGACACCGCAGAGTCTGAAGACAATCTCCCAGAGCAGCAGTGGCTGCCCTGTGGCAGCCAGCTAAGTAAAATGTTATTATAAACTCTGCGTGGATCAGAGCTGTGAATTTGTAACGGAGATGCTGCTGAAGCTTCAGTTGTTATTTGGCTCAACTATAACACCAGGCAGATTTGTTCACTTCAGTTAAAAGTACCCCAAGAAAAGGGGGACACGTGACAAGCCCTCAGCGTCGCTCTGCTGCACCCCGGTCGGAGGCGCTCGTGAAGGAGGAGGATGTGCAGCATCTCCGGGGGGATATTTCACAGCCAGATCAGACACCAAACGTCCAGCAAGGAGTATCTGCAGAAGTGTTGCTTTTTAATTTCATGTCAAGTGCTTCTTGGCCATAAAAGTGAAAAGTAGGCAACAGTCCCACGTGTCCTTGTCCCAAATGTAGCGGTTCTGTGGGCTTTTTCAGGATCCTGCTGTCATAGAATCAAAGAATCATTTTGGTTGGAAAATACTTGTAGGATCATCAAGTCCAGCTGTTAACCTAGCAATGCCAAGTCCACCATGTCCCTAAAACCATGTCAAATGACCGATATACAGCATTTTCAGTGAGATGGGGGGAGGTGGAAGGGGTGAGTGTGGTGTGAGGAACACAGAGTGCTCTGTGCACCGTAATCCTCAGAGGGAGGCAGGTCTAGGGAGCAGAGGTATGAACTGTTCTGGTATAAATTTCGTATTAAGGTGTGAAAGAAGTTCTGCCTTAGGGCTGGACAGTGTCTGGCTGCATGGGGCTGCTGTCCCACAGGGGTCGATAGCCCAAACACTGCTGAGGCAGCACAGGTTCTTGATGTTACCTTTCTTTTTTGCCCAAATAAAACGGTGTGAAGTAGGACTCAGTGGACACAGGAGAGATGGAGGCAGGTCAGCTCTGTCTTGCAGACTGAAGCGTGGTGGCCACTGTGTGGGGACACTGGTGCCTCCTGGACAGCCTTTGGGGTGGCTGATCCCGGTCCAGCCCCGCTCCTTGCACGATTTTTCCGCAGCCCTGGTTTTGTTGCTCCCAGAAGAAAGAAGAAGAAGCTGAGAGAATGGCCCTGCATTTTGGGGGGGAGGAAAGAAACCCCACTACTTTGCATTAGGCCACATCCTAGGAGAGCCGTGTGCGGTCAGTGTGTCCTGAGCATCGGCAGCAGGGAGTTTCCCACATCATTCCCCGTGGGGCTGCTCAGCTCAGCTCCCAGCTGCCTCTGAGCCCCTGTGGGGAGGGAGGTGCACAGCGGCTGCGGGCAGGTTAGCAAGCAGACCAGCATGAATAAAGGGGAAAAAAAAGAAAATTGGGGGAATATAAATTAGAGGGGTGTGAAAAGAAGTTGAGGAAATGCATTAGTCAAATTGTTTCAAGGCCTTGAATGGTGTTTAAATGGGAACTTTTACCGTGCATCAGTTTTGAATGCAGCACAAGTCCGTGAGTCAGCACGGGTGGGTGTACTGGGAATCTTTATGCTTCCTTTTATTTATTAAATGTTGGCCCTGCCTGTCAGGAAGCCATTTAGCATCGGGAACATTTGCACTTCAATCGAGTAGAGATTCCGCTGTTTTACCTTTTGCCCCTGAAATTTGTTTCTCTCGTGTAGCCTCCTATGATTTGATTTCCCTCCTGACAATACTGGGTTTTAAACAGGACATGGCAGCCAGCTCTTGTTGCTGTAAATCCGTGCCCAAGTCGGTGTAGCTGTGGCGTTTTACACCCTGAGCGAGCGCTTTGCAGACTCAGCTCTGGAGAAGGTATTAGGGAGGATGGATACGCTTCTAAATTTATAAATCACGGCAAAGCAGTTTTTAACAAGCAGAGGTGTGATCCTGCATAACTCAAGCCTCCCTGGCAGATGATTAGCGACTTCCCTCATAATAATTAGTGGGATGGTTTAGAAATTATTATTATACTGGGCTCAGTCAGTCGTGCCAGCAAAGGCTTTTCACTCCGTCTGGCTCCTGAGACACATTGTCTTCGTGTGTGTGTTGAGGAGAGATCTGTGGCCTCCCAGCAGCAAACCCTAGCTGTAAGAGCTGAAGGCAACCTCCAGAGACCATGAGGTGCCTTGCAGGAGGATGAGAGGTCCCACTGGAAGGACCACCTGCTTAACCTGACCAGGGATTGTTCCTGGCAGCTCCACCTTTGCTTATAAACTCATTTAAGAGGGAAAATAAAGAGCCCTTCAGGCTCATGAGTCCACAGAGACCAGCCTGGTTCCATAGTCAGCAGTTTTGAGTGCTAATAGCACTGCTAAGTGCCTGTCCCATGCCTCTTAACAGGCTCCACCTGTTGCATTAGAGCAGCCCTGGGTGGGTTTGTTCATTTGATGCTCAGCTCTCACAGGCAGGTTGTCTTTTGGAAACCACTTAGCACTGGAACGAAACACAGTGAAAATGCCCCCTGCTGTTTGCAGTTTTTCCTTCGTGGAATATTTTTAACTATTTGCCCCTCCAAACACTGGAAGGCCAAATCCTCCACTGGATTGAAGTTGCTCTGGATTTACACATTCAAAAGAACTGAGCTCAGGAGGAAACAAGATGAGGCAATGACTTTGATATCATCTGCCTTCTAATCTTGCAGCTTCCAGCCAGAAGGTAGAATTTATTCTCTGCTTGGCTCTATACTTGCTTGTTTGTTTGTTTTAGGCAGTCGATTACGAGATGAACAGAGCTTTCATGCTGACAGTGATGGTATCAAACCAAGCTCCCCTGGCCAGTGGCATCCAGATGTCCTTCCAGTCGACAGCAGGAGTCACCATTTCAGTCACAGATGTCAACGAAGCGCCGTATTTCCCAACCAACCACAAGTTAATCAGGCTGGAGGAAGGGGTGCCAACGGGGACGGTCCTGACAACGTTTTCAGCGGTGGATCCCGATCGCTTCATGCAGCAGGCAGTAAGGTGGGACACCAGGCGAGCCAAGGGGCTCCCCTGCAGCTGAGGGGTTCAGCTGCACGAGTTTGGGGAGCCAGGCAGCTGAAAGCTAATTTACAAACCGACTGGTGGGATGTGAATGGAATGCTTGGCAGGAGCGGCACCTGCAGTTGAGCGCTTGCACGGTGTCCTGCATGCCTTAAACTCTCAACCTCCCTGCACCAGGTGAGCCAGGCTCTGAGCAGCCAGGTCAAGGAGGGCACTCAGAGCTGGATCCTGTGTTACTGGCTTGCAGTGGGGCAGATCACACCTCCAAATGAAGCAGGTTTCTGCACTGTTACAGAGGTCAGGGCTGCCTCACCCAGGGTGATCTGACCTGTGTGGTTCGTGCACTTCATAAACACAGAGGTTTAGAAAAAGGCAGCTTTATTATTTCTGTTTTATGGGGGGAAGCTGAGGCACGTAAAGGGCTAGGCCTGGTTTTTCAAAGGGAATGGCTGGGATTTTTAATCATGCCTTGTGTTGCTTCCGGAGGATTTAGGTTCAACCTGGCTTAAAAGCGCAGTGCAAGAGGAGCTGTCAGCTAGCTCAGAGCAAGGCTGGTGAGGTTACAGACAGCTGCTGGGCTGGCTTTTAAAGTGTCATATGGTTCAGTGTTGCCTGAGCAGTCAAACACCCATTCACAGGCCATTGGCACTTGGTCTGTATCTCACTGATGCTCCCCTTGCCTGCTCCCAGTAGGTGCAATTTGTTCCAACCTTCCCTTTCTCTGCAGAGCAGCTGCCAGACATAACCTCCTCCTTAGCTGCTTTCCCTGTGAATGGGATTCAGCTGGCAAAATTTTAACCTTGTAAAAGTGAGATTTTTGATCCAAGCAGCTTAAGATCACTTTTAATTCATGCTGTGACCAGGAGGGTGTCACTCACTCTGTTTTGTCCCACCTGGGCAGACTGGGGACTGAATCCACGGTCCAGGACCCCGGCTCACACACCTTCCCACCAGGAAATAATTGGCAGAAAAGTGTAGGTGAAAATAAGAGTCCTTGTGACACTTTCACAACTATTTCAGCTCCGTCTGTGCAGACAGGAAATGCATTTCCCGCTCTTGGATACTTCTACATCCACAGAAATTGGTTTCTTTTTTACTCCCAGTCTGTAAGGGCTGCAGTATTTTTGGCAAAACCTGAGTATACGATGTGACCACGGCTGAGACCACTTAAACTTGCATCAGTTGTGACATTTTGTGTCAGGAAGAGTTTGAAATATTTCACCTGGCACAGAGCTGTCTTGTCTAGAAAATGATAGTTTATTCACTGCCTCATCTTGTTGTCTTTAGACAGGTACTGTGACTTTGGAGGAAAGACACTATCCTAACTAACAAGCCCATTTTTCTTATGTTCTTTTTGAAATATTGGCCTTTGAAGGGTCTTTATTTCCCTGATGTCTGTACCAAGGCTGGTTTTCAGAGGAGAGATTCTGATCAGCTCATTTCTGATTGAGTACTCCCTCTAACCTGGAGGGGGGTGATCTGTAACCCAAACGAGCGCCTGCTGTTCCTGTCATTGCACAGGGCACTTGCAGGGCCTTGTGAGGCTTCCTGCGAGTATGAACAGCCAGTGACTTGAGGTGTTTCTCTCTAGGGCTTCCAGGACACACATTTTGTGCATCCACAAGCACTTCATTTCCAAACCACAGTACAATCTCTCTTCCTTTGCAGCAGGACAGCCAATGCCCAGGTGTTGCAAGAAGCAGTGGGGCATTTTTGGGGTCCTGTCTTTGTGAGATGTAAAAAAGATATTTTTTTTATTATTATTTCACAGTTGGCATTGGTGAGTTAGGAAAAAAGATACCCAAAAGGCTAAGCATACAGATCCATGACAAGCATTTTGCAGAGCTGATCCAGCTGCTAGAGCCTTGCATACAATTTTCAGTCTCTAAATAGTCTTTGATGAAACAGATTTTTCACAAATAGAAGATGAGGAAGCAGGAGCATCTCCAGTAACGCACAGCTTGGCATGGCCAGTGTCACACTTCAAGTTATCCTCATTAGCCACAGACACATTCACAAAGTCAGCTTTGAAACTGGATCCCTGGTCATTTAACACAGAAAGGGCAGGAGCCTCACAGCAGTGATATTGAAATGAAAACATCCCAAAGAGTCTAGCTCCATGAAATGTAATTCTTTCCTTTGGCAGGGGTTTGTGCAGCTGTGTGTTGCTTTCCTCTTCACATGGATTGATGCAGCTCAAGTTTCCCTTTGAGTTTCTGCTTCAAACAGCCCAGTTCTGGAAAGGGAGATTCACCAGAAGCCAGTAGTGCTCTCACCTGTGTATCTAATGACAAATTATATAAAACTATCAGCAGGTCTGAGTTATCCATGAAATAAGCTCAGCTTCTGTTTCCTGATTTCAGTAATTTATAGTCTGGCCATTAGCTTCCAGTTGGATAGTTACGGTCCATCCCAGTTCAAACAGTACAAAACTGAGAGATAGAAATCAAAAGCAATGAATTAAATAAAAGCGAGGAAACAAGTGAGAAAGATGAACTGAACACACTGATCTGGAGAACACAGGAAAAGTTTGCCCAAAACAAACCGTGTTCTCAGCTGGTTGCATGGGACATGAATAGACAACAACAGTCAGTTGACTGAGTATTTGGGAGGTGACTCTGATGGTGTGGTATTCCCAAACTGTTGTTCATTAGTGGTGGGCAGAAAACAGGGATAACCTTAGCTTTAAAAACCTGTTTTTAGAAGGGCAAGGTCAGGAGGAGGAGAGAACAGGAGTCCATCCTCTAATTCAGGCATACGAATGCAGTGATCATTGCAGACCCCATTTCTCCCTGGCTGCAGAGACCTCAGGAAATGTCCTCTCCTAGCAGCAGGAATCAGTCACGTAAGTGGCACTTAGTGGAAAGAAAAACCTTTAAAACTAAAGAAATTGAAAAATTGAATAATTGTAAAGGTCAAAAACCGGATACTCAATTAACATTGTGTTTGTCAACAAAACCAGTTATCCAAAGGTCCTTTGAATCACGGGTCAGGAGTCCAGAAAAAAACGTGTTTCAAGCAATATTAAGGATATGTCAGTGAAAAGACTGCCATGTATTTATTTCCTTTCTCTGTAGATACTCTAAGCTGTCAGATCCTGCAAACTGGCTGAACATTAATGCCACAAATGGTCAGATCACTACTGCTGCTGTCCTTGATCGAGAGTCAGACTACATTAAGAATAATGTCTACGAGGCCACATTCTTGGCGGCTGACAACGGTGAGCCCAGGCTTCACATTGTTCATGCTTCAATAAGACTCTAATGTGATGCATTAAGAGAAATGATGCCTTGACAGAGTTGTCAGTATAAGTTATCTTTTTCCCAGGTTTTTATGGTCAAAAATGTGAAAGCGGGACGGGAAATTGCTGGAGTAAATTAAATGTGCACAGTGTACGGGGAGCGTTATTAAGGGAAAGGGAGGACAAATGGAAAATTGATTTGGGGAGTTCAGTGTAGCAGTGTAGCCTGAACTTAAAAAAGTGTCAAAGGGATGTGCTCTCCAAGGGGTGCCGAGCACACCGGTCCTGGTAATCCTCCCAAAGGCACTGATCAGAGCGTTCAGGAAGCCTTCCATCAGGAAACCAGAAATCATTTTATGGGATGGCAGGAGGGTATTAAAAATAAGCCCATCTGTTGAACTGTGGTGGCTTTCATGAAGGTGTGTCACTGGAGCTGGGCGCTTTCTGGCCACTGCCATTCCTGCAACGTGCAGCCATCATCCGATCATCTGGGTGCTGCTGTGCTTATTTCCAAAGCCACTGAGGCCACTCAGGCCTCTTGGAGAAGTCCTGTTCGCTCCTCTCTACTCATTAAGGATCACTCAGTGCTTTTGGTCCAGTCAGCACTGAGAACTCCTGCCCTGGCCTTGCTCAAGGGCAAGCAGCCCAGTGCTGCCGCCCTGCTTTTCTCTTCCTAATCCAGGTTAGGAGGAGTTGATGAATTTTGCTAACCACACCCAAGCGTGGCGCTGCTGGTATTTCGTTCCTCAGTTCCTGCAGCTGGAAAAGGCTCAGGAGTTTCCCAGGGCAAGGAGAAGGCCTTCCTCCCCCTCACCCACCCGCACCTTCCCGCTGCAGGGTGCTGAGCGCTCAGACCAGAGCCCTGCTTCCGCAGCACAGTTAAGTCTGGGCTTGGCTGTGAGCACATAAATATATTGCTCATACTCTGCAGGTGCTTTCAGGGCAGTGTTTGTGTGATCCCTCAGGCTGGAGGTGCCACGGCCATTATGAGCAGATTCAGTGGTGCTTGCAGGGCTAATGAAAACTTCCTCCCTGTGGGGCTCCATGCATCATTTCAGTCATTGCATCCCAGGTCACAGGGGCGAGAGAAACTCATGGAAGAGTTTCAGTGCTGAGGAGCTGTACCAAGAAATGCATTTTACCCTTCCTTGTGCCATGAATGGTAGGACTCACACCACAGCCCCATCCTAAGCTTCCCCTCCATGAAGGCAGCCAGGACAGTGAAATTCAAAATATTCCCAAGAGGATCTAGTGGTCTTCATCTGCAAAAGCCCACAGGGCAAAACAGGTCAAATGAGTTGGCCAAGGCTGTTCACAGATGCAGTGGTAGAGCTTGAACCCATCAACCTAATTCTCACCATCTGACCTTGCAAATCCCAGGCACTTGGTGCAACGTGATGTGGAGTTAACCCCTTCCCTTGGCTCTGGTGCTGATGCTGCAGTGCCTCCACATCCATCATTCAGCAGCTCAGAAAGTGAAGGCCTAGATAAATCTCTTTATTCTGAAAAATTAATCTATCACTGGTATATTGCAGCCATTAAAAAGCACATAAAGCAACACCTTATTTAAAATTCTGTCTAGAGTGCTTAGGATAACAACTCGAGTTTCATCTAGGCTAATAGACTCTTACCACATTTCTCCCAAGTTACAGGTTCTCCAGCATCACATACTCATCAAAGAAAAGCTTTGGGTCAAGGGTTTTGGCGGGGATTTTTCTCTCTTTCTTGAAGAAGCAGCAGCATCTTCTTTCCTTGATGTTCTTTTTGCTGTTCTCAGTACATAATAAAGCAGAAGTTTAGCCAAATACCCCTTGGACATGCTCTCTTTCTCTCCCTGGGCTACACTGCAGAGATACTGTCTTTAAGAAAAGTCTTGGCTGCAATGTAAGGAGGGCAAAAGGGGAATCCTAATCAACAGCATGGTTTTAACCTGGTTTCCGAGGAGAGAGTCCCTTGGATCACACGGTGTCTACAGAAGAGTGGAGCCTGGCAGTGTCTGAACCCCTCAGCCAATTTCAGCCAATCTCCCAGGAAAGCTGAGAACTTAAATATATCATATTCCAACAGGTTTCATGAAACAGAGCTGAGCATGAAAACCTTGGCTTATACTGTGCTGTGGGAGTGCAGACACTGGCCCTGTGAAAAAGGCAGTGATAGAGAATGCAACAGTACGTGTAGAGGTACAGCTTGTATATTCCTCTTCCTTTTGTCATTAGTATTTCAGTCTTAATTTCAGGGATCAGACCAGCTTCTCCACTGGAGTCAGTGATGCTATTGTAGTCCTCATCTCTTGCGGATAAAGTCCAAGGATCCTTCACTGTACATCAGTACCTGCTCTGTGTCCTTGCTCTCTCCATATAAGACAGCTGAAATAATGTGAAATGTTCCACAGTTTGTAGTACTTGGCCATTTAAAGAATCATTTACTGTTCATTTCTCCTGGAACTGCCCCAGAACTGCACTCATGAACACAAAGAAACAAAAATACCAGAACTCAGAGCCCAGCAATCCTCAATGGCCCAACAAAAGTGCATTTGTATGTGCAGCAATTGCAGGTTATTTCAGCCACGTGCCAGTTAGTGTCTCTCAGGACTGAGGGTTTGTGTTCAGTCTGTCTCAGAGGTTACAGTGGGAGCCTTGCTTTTATCCCAGAAGATATTCTGGGTAATGTGAATTCAGTAAAATCACTTTGCTTGGTCCCAAAAGTCATTTTTCGTGTTCAGCCCCAGTATCCTGGTGGGCTGCCTGCCTCTCCAGAAGCTTTCAAGGCTGATCAAAAGACATTGTTTTAGAGGGAGACCTACCCCATGCTTACAAGATGAAAGGGTGAGAGTCCGTGATTGAAGAGCTTATGTGGGAACCATGAAAAAAGGATTTCCAGGGCTCCTTCAGAATTTTTGAGGCTCCCTTGAGAAATGGAGAAAGGAATGTAGGAAGGAAAGTCTGTGGAAGCAGAAGCCTGGTGGGGAAGTGGTTTGTGTAGCTTTGTATCTAGCACTGGGAGGAAGGGCCAGGACTGAAAATACAAACTTTAAAAAGAATTGCTGAAGCCACGCTGCCAGAGGACGGAGGCAGGCAGAGGGCAGGCCAACACAGAGCTGCCAGATAAATGTGTGGGGAGAGAAATGAAAAACACTGCACCCTTTCTGGGAAGGCTGTTCTCTCCTGCTAGGGCAGATACTACTTCATGTGAGTGGTCATTAGTCAGACAAATGTGCCTCTCCCTCAAGAAGGGGCTGGAGGACCAGGACTGCTGTGCTGTGGCATCCCTGCTGGTTTGGACAGATGTGGGGAGGGTGGGGAGCTCTGTATTGGGACACAGCACTGCTGCTGGGGGGTAGTGGCGTCACCCAGCCTGTCTGGTGGGGGCTCATAGCGTGGGCTTCAAGCAGGACCTCTCACCACTAAAGCTGGGGCTGGATGTGGGACATGCTGGAGAGCTGGGCTCTCTTCCAAGCAGAGTAATGGTCTCAAAGCTGAAAACTGGCCAGCAAGTGCTACAGTAAACGCTGACCAATGGGTTACACTATGTAGGTTTTTCTCCCCTCCAAGCCTTCTTCTTCCTCTTGTCAGCTCTTTCTAGTGGTTTTTCTTCTTCAAAACAGCCATTACCAAGATTTGCAGGAGCGGCTTGGAATCACCTGCTTGTAGTTTTAGTTTGACTAGGGGCATTGCTGCAGGCTGCAGATCTGCAGAACTCAACCTCCTGTTCCACAGGAGCAAAAAACAGCAACATCAGGAGGCTTGGGGAAGTTTTAACAATGCCACGTAAAGCAAGGGACCATGAAAGTGCAGTATGTCCCTAATGAGGTCCAGGGAGGGAAGGTGAAAATCCCGGTTTGTTGGAACTGGAAGGCAGAGAAGGGACTGGTCCGTGGTGTTGCCAGTCCCAGGTGGTGGTCACAGGTCCGTGTCTCCCGCGCAGGAATTCCCCCCGCCAGCGGCACCGGCACGCTGCAGATCTACCTAATCGACATCAACGACAACGCTCCGGAGCTGCTGCCAAAGGAGGCGCAGATCTGCGAGAAGCCAAACCTGAATGTCATCAACATCACAGCCGCGGACGCTGACATCGATCCAAACGTGGGGCCCTTCGTCTTCGAGCTGCCAAGTGTGCCATCTGCGGTGAGGAAGAACTGGACCATCACACGGCTCAATGGTAAATGGGGCGGGCAATCCTGAGCACATTTGGGCTCTGGTTCACTAATGAGCCCACGTGCGGCTTCCAACTTCGAAACTTTCCCACTTTTTTTATCTGATTTTTATTTTTTAAAGCACATTACGGCTGACACTATAGACAAGATAGTTAATCAGAAATGATTTGTATCAGACCTGCAGCATAACTCTAAGAGCCTTGGCACTTGGCTTTTTTTAATGCAGTTCATAATTATGAACAGTTATCAGTAGTGAACAGAGTATAAATCATCCATAATGGCCAAGGGGAAAAAAGCTATTATCAGTCTTCCTTATGTTACTCCAGTGTAATTGTCATAAGCCACAATCAGGATCAATGTTCATTTCTCTGACCATAATTGCATAAAGGCAGGCTTTTAATTTACCAGGGAACCAGGAGGGCTAGGTAAGTGTGAAGATTACCAGTATGTGAAGGATTTTTGTATTGCAGTGTGCAACCACAAATGGCCCTAATTGCTCTGCTTATTGGTAGCTTCAGCAGAGGATGGAAAATATCGTGGAGTTGTGGGCTAGTTTTGGCTTCAAAGCTGGTCCCTCTCGCTGAGGTCTGGCAGAGGGTGGCAGACCAGGGGCAGCAGCTTGTGCCCTCACAGCTCAGGGCTCAATATCAGAGGGATTACCTGGCTGTGCTTGTCATCAGTGGGTTCCCAAAATCCTGAGGTGGGAGGGTGGGTGAGTGTAGAACCTGCACAGTGGCCAGGGGCAGCCCAGCCTCAGGAAGCATTATCCATGTGTTCCTATTTGCGTTTGAAGCCGTTTTGAACACATGCAGCTGGATTTGCAAATGGCATCCAGGTAGGTTAGTGCAGCAGGGAGAACACACAGTATTTTGCAAAGCACGGGCTGGTTATTGGCCAGACTGTTGGGGCAGAGGTGTGGAGCTATCCTGCCCAGGTTTGTTGTTGTTAACCTCTTTTGCAGGGCTCAGAAGAGGTCTCTAGCAGAGAAGCCTGCACAAGTGTGGCTGCAAGGCTCTACCAGTGTCTGTCATCTGTCTCTCTGTCTGTCTTGGTGTCCAGGGGACTATGCCCAGCTCAGTTTGCGGATCATGTACCTGGAAGCAGGAGTGTACGATGTGCCCATCATCGTGACGGACTCAGGAAACCCCCCCTTGTACAACACCTCTGTCATCAAGGTGAAGGTGTGCCCGTGTGACGAGAACGGCGACTGCACCACCATCGGGGCCGTGGCTGCTGCTGGGCTGGGCACGGGGGCCATCATTGCCATCCTGATCTGCATCATTATCTTACTGAGTGAGTACCACAGGGCCTGGCCTGAAATCACACGCTGGTTTGGGCTGGAAGGGACCCTAAAGCTCCTCTCGTTGCAACCCTCCTGTCATGGGCAGGAACCTTCCACTATGCCAGGTTGCTCCAAGGCTTGTGCAACCTGGCCTTGAACACTTCCAGGGATGAGGCAGCCTCAGCTTCCCTGGACAACCTGTGCCACACCCTCACAGTAAAGAATTTCTTCCCAACATCTGCTCTAAATCTATCCTCCTTCGTGTTTCCCAGTTCCCTGTTGTACTGTTTCTATAGCTGGCATTTTTCAAGCTCCATGCAGAGGGCAGATCCCTGAGCTTGGGCTGTGGGGGTGATTCACACATCTGCATTCAAACCTCCTTCACTGCAGCATCAGCAAAAGGAGCTCTGCCTGCATCAGACCTGTCTTTCTAAGACTTCCAGTGGCTTTGCAAACATTATTACACCTGACAACAACTTATAAGTAGTGAGTGTGATAGGATCCTCTACATTTTTCAGGAAGAGGTTGAAGGCCTCTTCCAAATCCCCCTGTCAGACTCTCCCATAGCTCTCATGTCCCTGGCCAGCTGTGGGTATACTGGTTCCCAGTACCAGATACACTGGTTATGAGAGCCTGGCTAGTCCCTTGCAGAACCAGTGCATAACTGTGTTTTTCTGATTGTTCCAAGGAAAAGAAGAATGGTAGTTATTCCCATTGCTTTTAAAATGACCTCAGGCTGGAGGATCACGGGGTATTATGAGTGGTTTTAGAGGAAGGATCCCCACTTTGTCAGGGATGATGGAGGACTGGGGATACATCACAGGGAAGGACCGGCCATCCCTTTACTCTAGGCAAACCTATCCCTTTTGCCCAGGAATGCTGACAGTCCCAGGCTTCCATGAGCATTACCAATAACCATGTGTGCGCACACTTAAAAATAAAAATTGCATCATTATAACTTCAAGCAGGAGTTGGCACAGTAGGAAAAGATAAAAACAAGCGCTGAAATGAACAATGAGGTAAATATTCATCAAGAATCACAGGATGAATCCATGGGATTCTCATTAAAGCTAATGGGAGTTATGGTGCTGAATCACATTTAATATTTACCCCCGATGCGTTTGAGCGGAGAGCAGACAGAGCAACGTATGCTCCAAATGTCAGCTAACGGGGACAGGACATGGTACACTGAGAGAGCAGGTCATCCCTGGACATGGTACACTGAGAGAGCAGGTCATCCCTGGGCATGGTACACTGAGAGAGCAGGTCATCCCTGGACATGGTACACTGAGAGAGCAGGTCATCCCTGGACATCATCCACGTCCCGAGCCGGTGGGGGGAACGTATTGGTGTGTGATCGATCTACTGGATCAGGATGGAGAGTGAGCAAGGAACTGGGTGTTTGTGCTGACCCTGCTCCTCTCCCAGCCCAGCCAAGCTGAGGGAGCATCCCTGTGCCCAGCCACGATGCCCAGTTCCTGCTCTTCATTCCTGGTTTTGGCTGCTCCCTTCAGCCAGGGTGGTTGTTCGGGGCACCGCGGTCGCACGCCCCGATGAAGGTGTTCATCAGCCCCACCTCCTTTTGCTGTGCAGGTTTGCTGCTGCCCCTGGGCTCAAAGTTTGCACTGGAGCAACAGAGGTGATTAAACACAGGTCTTCTTTTTGCTGCTCTTGTATAAATCCAGTGCTAAAATACAATTTAAAACGCTTGAAAATCCTATTGACTGAAATTAACTTCAGCTGAAGGACATTTGATTTAAGAGATTCCTCTTTCCATTTTCAGATACATTATCCCATTTTAAATTACGGGTTTTATTACAAAAGCTTATTTTTACATTCATTGTAATTCTAATTGGCTTTTTTTTTTTATCTTGGAGAGCTGCAAAGCACTATATCAGTGATGAAAAATGTAATTTGCAATGAGCGGTTTTACAGTTACATCCTTCCAGTGTTTTGCCTCCTTTCTATCTGTTTCATATCATGACCTCTAAACAATAGCCTAGAAAAAGGCAGATGGGGGATTTTCTTGTGCTATTTGTCCATTTTAGAGTCAGCAGGTCAAAGGTGGATGACTTTAAAAGGAAGAAGAAGCAAGGGGACAGATCCAAGATTGCTCCTGTGAAGGAAGTTTATGCCTTTACCTTTGCTCAAAGGGTTTTTTTTCTTCTTCTTGCTACCTGACGTATTAGCTGCACAAATAACACATTTAGAAGAGCAATGCAGTAAAAAATTGTGAAGGGTGAAGACAATAGATTTCAAGGAAAACTACATGCAGAGCGAAAATGGTTCTAACAGCAGTAATAGCACTTCCCGTTCTGCAAAGTGAATAAAAGGAAGGAGAGTGCACTACATCCACCATTGACACTTCGAAGGTCTTTTTTTTTTTGAAGGTAGCTGTAAAGGCGTTAATGGCACAGTTTTTTCCACAAGTGCATGAAAAAGTATCATTTAATAAAAAAAAAAGGAAATAAAAAGATAAACCCCAGTAACCATTATAATATTGTCTTTGTGGACCAGTCAGGTATCTTGTTGTGAGAGACTTGAAAAGGAACAATGAGAAAAGGACTTCAGTAGTCTGCTAAATAGCTGAGGTTTTATATTGCAGATAAGAGTTACGTTTTCTTTCCTTTTCTTTTTTTCTTTCTTGAATAGATCTGGGATAAGCATTAAAGAAATGCTGAACTATCTGAAAACAATTGTGTTAGCTGGCAGGCAGGGATGGCTGCCAGTTGGCACACAATGGCAGTAATTAGCTGTCCGGTCCTCTTCGCCCACTTCACTGAATTCCTGTTGGGTATAAACACTTTGGTGCTGGGAGGAAGAATCTGAATCCTCCTAACCACCTCCTCCTGCAAGCTGGACTGCCCATCCATGTCCCCAGGGTCTGGTCTCAGCTAAAACCCATGAACTTTGGGATCTCACATCCTGCCTGAGTTTGGTTGTGTTGGCTGCGTTAGTTTAGCACAGTTGAGGGTTGACCCAGGTGAAATGAACCTGGGACACACGTTCCCACCTGCACTGTCCATCCATTGGTCCCTTCTCCTGCAAATTGGAGGGGAGAGCAGACACTGGGAGGTGTAACTGCATCAGCTGTCCAGGCTGATCTTCATCCTTCATTGCATTATTCATAGCTACTGAGTACAAGAATGAAAAGAAACATGTTAACATATTCTTGAAGAAGACAAGATCTGGCTGCCTTATGTTAGTGGAGACTTGAGTTCCCAGGTCATCTTACATGCAATAATTCACAGGGATCACACAGCCCTGGGACAAGGGGGTCCCTTTGAAGGGTGGAGCAGTGAGGTGGTGTTCCCTGTGGGTAAAGTTGTTTAGGAAGGGAAAAATTTCTCATTATTTAAGAACTGCTCATCTCTCCCTGTTACTGTATTGAGAGAGATTAGCCAAGCCTGGCATGCAAATGCTGATGCCCGAGGAGCTTGGCTGTGTGCTACCAGATTTGCTCTCCCTCGTTCTGCAAAGCTAGCCCTGCTCTCTGAAAGGATTTCAGATGATCTGAGATTTGCTTTCCAAGCTGATGGCCAAATGCATGTGCTAATGTCCTGGCTAATCTGATCTCAGAAGTCTAAAGGGCCTCCCTCATGGACCAAAGAAGAATATGAGGGAGGCCAAATTGGATTACAGGACCCAGTGTTGTGCATCCTCCTCAGTTCGGTCTTGCCTGGCCAACTGCAGAAAACAGCAGAGACTGTTACAGTCAGGGCTCGTGACCTGAGTGGGCTGAAACTGTGCCAGGCTGCTGGAACAGCCCCGTGTGCACAAATGTTGGGTATCTGCACCTGTTTCCTTCTCTGCAGCTCTCTTCCCTCCATCTTTACTTTATGCCCCTGAATAAAATAAAGGTGGAAATGTAATCCTGAAAACTCAAAATTTAGATCAAATATTTTCAGAAAGCTGCAGTTTCCACACTTTCTGGTTTCTTCTCCTTTGATTGTGTGTTTTACTCCTGATAAATATCAGCTCAATCAGCATCGGTGATGGGTCTTAAAGAAATGTTTGTAGTGGGATTCTGTCACAGTATTTACAGCTGTCACTGATCTCTCCTTTAAAAATTGGACCATGCCATAGGTTAACATTTTATTCCTCCTGCCAGCAGCCAGTGAGGTTCTCCGCAGTGGGCAGGGGCAGGTGAGGTGTTAGGACGCTCTCAGCCTTGCCTTGTGCTGCAGGAGGCCCAGCTCACCCAGCTTCCTCCCCGTTGCAGCCATGGTTCTGCTCTTCGTGGTGTGGATGAAGCGCCGGGAGAAGGAGCGCCACACCAAGCAGCTCCTCATCGACCCCGAGGACGATGTCAGGGACAACATCCTCAAGTACGACGAAGAGGGAGGTGGAGAGGAGGATCAGGTGAGAAGAGCTCGTGAGTTGTGGCCAAGGAGCAGCTGTGCAACCTGTACTCCCAAAAAGGCAGAAACCACATTATTTTCCGTAAAATACATGCAAAGGGTTGTATTCCTTTATTTGTGACCAGGCAGCTTTATTGACCTCCCTGGTGTGGTGAGAGAGAGCAGGTCCAGGAGATTCAGGATATTACTGGGACACCCTCCTGTGCGAGCATGACCATGCAGGCAGGCCAGTGCCACGTGGATTTTTCTACCCCTCAGGCAGCTCTTTGGAGAAGGTCTATAAATCACTCCATTGACACTCACGTTCAAACAGTATTTCTGTTATTTAAGTCATTAAAAATTGTGTATTTTAACAGAGATCTTCATAAAACCAACCAGCAGCTACCACCCTGCCCAGCCCTATGGCTACAGGCTCTTGCCTTGCCTTGCTTGAGCCTTGAGCTTCTGTGGGCTTTCCCTGCATTTACTTAATCATATCTAATGTGCCTTTAATTTCTTTTAATTTCTGGACATGGTTTGTGAGAAGTGTCTAAAGAGATTTGGGGATTTTCTCTTTCACCATGAAGCGCGCGGTGGCAAAGCTTTGCTGGGTGACAGAGCCCTGAGCCACAGGCTGCCTGAACACGTCAGCTTTCCTCCAGTGGTTCTTCCTACAGACGCCGACGCTGATGTTGCGTGAAAACTTCCCTGGCCTACGCTCCTGGGATTTGCTTTTCCACTGCTTCATGTCCAATTCCTCAGCTAAAATAGCAAAGTTTGGTCACTCTCGTTGAAGTCGCTGGTTTTTTATTCCTACCGAACACGAATAAAGAGCCCAGGACACTCTCAGATACGACCTTCATGCAAATTCATGTGACTGTACATTGTGTAATGGCTTTATTTTTGCTTGGAGAATTGGACTGCGTGGCTCCAGGTCAGTGCTTAGGGATCCCACAAAACCACTGCAGCACATCCTGCCACGGAGGTCCCGGTGGCCTCCGAAGGCGAGCGGGCGAGCCCGGTGAGAGCTGCCACGGCAAACTTTGCGGCAGGAGTTTACCCAAATCTTGAAAAGTTCTTATTCCACAGAAAAATCCTCGCAATTAACGTCTCTTTTTTTCCTGTCGCTGTCAAGTTATTTATAAATGTTGCTCCTGGAGATTGAATCATCCCCGTCTGAGCACAAGGATAGTTTTCCTGGTAGAACAAAGTTCTGTTCTAAGCATTCCAAGTAGCTGAAGTATCTGGTTTCAGGCAACTACATATAGGCTTAAATATTTTAAAAAGGATTCGTTAAAAATAACAGCAAAGGAAGAGCAGCAAAACACCATTACCTACACGAATACATTTTTAATGAAGTATTACCTGGTTCTCATTTCGCGATAGAAACCTATTCTGTTGGGATTTTTCACAAGCAAAAAGAACATAATTACTTTGAAAGGCCATAAATGCAATACACATTTTAATGCTTTTACTTCTTTAGAAACGTAATTGCAATAATATGTCTACCAACACTGTGTCTCTACATTTTATGTATTTTGTCAAAGAAGTTATGCATACACCTCTGCACACACAAACAGAAGCCAGAGTTTTATCCCAGATATTTAGAGGCTGTGTGAAATATTCAGAAAATATTTAAATACTTGATTTAATTTATAAGACACACTCTTAGGAGGTCAGTTTTATGAGTTACTCAGAGGTCAGGTTCATCTGTAATTTAGATAGAGGTGCTACATATCCAGGGATAAGATTTGCTATCGAACTTCAGCTGAAACAGAATTAGAGCCCTTGACCTGTTTGCACATTGAGTGAGTAGGTGATCTGAACGAAAAGCTCTGGGTTTCACACTGTGTCTTCCCATTTGTCACAGGATTACGATTTAAGCCAGCTCCAGCAGCCAGAGACCATGGATCACGTGCTGAACAAGACACCCGGAGTCAGAAGGGTGGATGAAAGACCTATTGGTGCTGAACCACAATATCCTATAAGACCAGTAATCCCACATCCAGGGGATATTGGTGATTTTATTAATGAGGTATGTTCTGGAGGGGGTCCTGTGTCACATCTTCAAAGCTTCAGCAGCCAGCTGAAGTCAGGTTTCCCTGACTGCACGGACCAACGGGTGTTACTGCTGACACCAGAAGTCTGATGCCAGCCAGGGAAAGGATTGGCATGAGCAAAGGGTGCAGGGCTTGGCTTAATGAGGGCATTGAACCAGCAAAAAGCCCAAGATTTCTGTCTTGTGGGTGTCACAAACACCATGCTTTTCAGCACCCGGGCAGAATGAGCCGTTTGTGCCTCCTGGACGTGTAATTATTTCAGCAGTCTGTGCCTTCCTCATAAGCTCTGTTTGGTATAAAGCCTCAAAGAGTTTGCAGCACAGAGAGACTCAGATCAGAGAGGGCTTCTTTATTTTATGTTAGATTACTGCTCCTTTATCTGCCTGTACAAATATCTATCCATTTGGTATTTCTTATCTCATTTTTAGTTTTGAGTGATTGAGTGGTTACAAACCAATCAATGCATTATTTCCTCCGAGACAAAGCACGCTATCCATTTCCTAAGCCAGAAAAATAAATGTTACAGCCATTTAATTCTATTATTACATACATTTCCTGCTGTGCTTTTCTCATTTTTATCATTAAAATCCCTTCTTCCTTTGTCCCTTTGCCCATCCTTCACTCACATTTACACACGTCTATGCTTGTGAAGACTTGTTCTTCTTACACACGCCCCTGCTGCTGAAACCAGCTCCCTCTCCCCACGCTGAGGCCAGGGCTTCTGAAGGTGGGAATGTGGAGCATTTGCTTTATTGCAGGGCTATTCCACCAGGCTTTTCCTGACGCTGGGCTCTGCAGCAAAGCCATTCTTTTTCCCTGTATCCCGAGGCCATTTCCATGGCCTGCCTACGCTGCTGCCCACACCGCACAGGAGCGGCAACGCTCCCCAGCCCTCTGCCCAGAATTCCACACCCCACGCCTGCCCTAATTGCAGAATCTTGCTGGGGGTGATTTTTTTTATTTTGTTTTCCTAAAGGAATGAAAATGATCTGAATTAAAATATTGGTGGGAGAGGAAGGGTGCTGGTTTTTGTTTCATTGCCTAAGCTGGAAATCTCAACAGGCAACCCCAGAAAAGGCACGCTGGCCAGAACAGAAAGCTTTCCAGATCCAGAAATGGATCAACAATGGAAATAACTCCCCTGCCACTCAGTGTGACTCCTTTTCAGGGACACTGGGAGTTATTGGGGTTTCTTCTGGGGGCAGCTGAAAGGTCTCCACCCAGAGGTGCATCCGGGAAGCCCCAGGACCCTCATTTGTCCCTTTTAGCTTTGCTGCAGGGATCCCAGACACCCCCCCAGCCCAGACCCCCTCAAACCCCGTGGTGGGCATTAACACCGTGTGTTCACCCTGCCAGGGCCTGCGTGCGGCAGACAACGACCCCACAGCCCCCCCCTACGATTCCCTGCTCGTCTTTGACTACGAGGGCAGCGGCTCCACCGCCGGCTCCGTCAGCTCCCTCAACTCCTCCAGCTCCGGGGACCAGGACTACGACTACCTGAACGACTGGGGGCCCAGGTTCAAGAAACTGGCGGACATGTATGGGGGAGGAGAGGAAGATTAAACTGACCTCATCTTATTTTAAAAAAAAAAAAAAAAAATAAAAAAAAAAAAAAA